>CM077094.1:20326654-20874141 GCA_039513925.1 Platanthera zijinensis | reverse complement strand
CCCCCACGGCCGATGTTGCCGCCCACGACCGATGTCCCCGCCCACGACCGATGTCCTGCCCACGACCGATGTCGCCCGCCACGACCGATGTCGCCCCCCCCCCACGGCCGACGACCGATGTCGCCCCCCACGACCGATATCGCCCCCCACGACCAATGTCGCCGCCCACGACATATGTCGCCGCCCACGACCGATGTCGCCGCCCAAGACCGATGTCCCTGCACACGACCGATGTCGCCCCCCACGACCGATGTCGCCCCCCACGACCGATGTCGCCCCCCACGACCGATGTCGCCCCCCACGACCGATGTCGCTGCCCATGACAAATGTCGCTGCCCACGACTGATGTCCCCGCCCACGACCGATGTCGACGCCCACGCCCGATGTCGCCCCCACGACAAATGTCGCACCCACAACAAATGTCGCACCCACGACCAATGTTGCACCCACGACCAATGTTGCACCCATGACCAATGGCCCCCCGACCAATGCCACCCCCACGACATATGTCGCCCCCCCGACAAATGTCGCCCCCACGACAAATGTCGCCCCCACGACAAATGTCGCCCCCACGACAAATGTCGCCCCCACAACAAATGTCGCCCCCACGACAAATGTCGCCCCCACGAAAAATGTCGCCCCCACGACAAATGTCGACCCCACGAAAAATGTTGCCCGCACGGGGTCCCCCGTGCACGACTGCTTGTATATATATAGTGAATTATTTAGTGAGATCAGATAACCATCGTGTACGGACAATCATACCTATTTAAGATGATTGCCCTAAGTCATGTTTTATAATAAATAAGAGGGTTTCATGTTTTATTATAAATAAGTGGGTTGGGGTAGCCGTCATAATCATTGCAGATTTTGGAAAAAGAACACTTCCCAGAGTCTGGTGGTCCCCCTCACGGTGATGACTCTGTGAGGCCCTAGGTGACGACTATGTGTGGCTCTAGGTGACGAATATTTGGTAAGTTTTGTATCTTTTCTTTCCTCCATTCCACCACCAAATCCCAGTCCCAAAACCCTTGACTGAAAGCCACGCCCAACCCATCTACACCTTGCAACCACCCCTATTCAAGACTTCTCCAGTAAAATAAAAATAAATAAAAATACCATCCTTAGTGATTCCATGTTGTCGTACAAGAATTAGCCAAGTCAAGATTCACCCTTCTGTCTTCCAACGAATAGCTCATACCTCAAACCTCCCCACCCAAGAATGCATTCTCTACCCACATCGTAAACCCACACCCCCTCCATGTTTAATCACATAGCAACCATTCAGGATTCTTGCATCAGGAATCAACTTCCCTTCCTTAGACCCCATCAAAACTCACTCTCAATCACCTTCTAGAATGCCTCATCTAGACAGCCCATAAATCCAACCCCCTACATCATCCCATAAATACACCCCCCCCCCCATAAATCTATCCCCCACATTTTCAGCCCTTCAAATCCAAGCCCGATTCACCCTTCATCGCCTCAGGATAGCCACCAACTCACCTGTGAGCCGCCAGATCTCCATTGCACAACAATCCCTCTTTACTTTGTGAGTGTTATAGTTGTGTTGATCTTTATTCTCGTTATTAATATCAAGGTTGTGGATGTCGGATATCGGGGACACGTCGGTTTAGATTTTTCATGTCGGTTTTAGTATATCGGGGATATTCACATAACGGGTTTTAATATTTAATTATTTATATGTGTAATTATTTATAAATTAATTTTTAAAAAAAAATTATATATATTAATATATTAATAATTTGATATTTATTGAACTCCTAAATTTATCAAATTAATATAAACATTTTGTGTAACACAAGTAATAACGGTATAACGCATGAAATAAAATAAGAGAAAGCAGAATGTCGAGAAGTTGTCGATGACAATGAAAGATAAAGAACATTTAGTTCATGATTCAAAAATCATGCATAATTGAAGTTGGTGATGAACTTGAGCAAGAAAGAAAGTCAGAGGAAGGGGAAAACAACCTAAATAATGAAACAATTTTGATCTATTGTCTATTAGACCATAAACACCATAGAAACTAATTAAAATAAATTGAAGAAATCAGTCGATAAAATGTCGGGATATATCGGACGATATATCGATCAATATCAGACATATCGGAGGATATATTCCAAAAGGATATTTTGCGAAAAAATATCGGAAACGTGTCGTTTGGTCCATGAAATCATTATGTCGGCCGACATGTCGGTCATGTCGGAGGATATCCACAACAGTGATTAATATATGGTGTTGCGATCTTATGTTCTTTGGGATCGATAATATTTGTGGGATTTTGCTTTAGATATCTTGTTCTTTGCAGGAATCATTCGTTGCACGCTTTGCATTGGCTTTCCACGCGGAAGAAATCATGAGCTTGCTTTGCCCAAATGAAATAAATTGTCTAACTTAAACTATCACTTGAGATTTAATTATTTATTGTTTGCTCTGTTATCTTTGTGACGCCCTATTTTTATACCACATATAAGAGAGTTGCATATTTGTTTCTCACGTAGGATTGTTTGAGTCGCACATCCACGTAGACCACCCTTCATTAGACGGTGTTTACATTCATTGCATTC
Organism: Platanthera zijinensis; assembly: GCA_039513925.1. Lineage (NCBI taxonomy): Eukaryota > Viridiplantae > Streptophyta > Magnoliopsida > Asparagales > Orchidaceae > Platanthera > Platanthera zijinensis. The sequence goes on along the minus strand of CM077094.1, from coordinate 20,871,550 downwards.
GTTGCATGATTACATGCATTACATCTAGGGTTAGGGTATCGCTAATCCACCACCTATAGATCCGCCCTGCCTGAATGGGTAATCATTAAACCAAGGATGAAGCAAAGTGAACAAAGAACAAGAAGGGAGGCATGGCTAGACCAAGACAGATCTACCCAAGACCTCTCGAATGCATGGGAATCTTAGTTAGATTCAAGGGAACCAAACCAAAACACAAGCATGGAAAAGTGAATCGCGATTTGGGTGTAGAAGCACCGATCCGAGAGCCACCATCATCTTTGGTCATTTGGGGGGACCATGACAGTCACCCCAAGACCTTAAGTGCGCACACACAAGTCCATGCATCATTTTCTCATAAGATTTAATTAGCAAAAAAAATATCAAGGGTTTGCATAGCAAGAATTCTATAGGTAATACAACTTCTCAATGTTTGCATTTTAAGGGGAAGGCATCATGGTTCGTCAACACATAGGTCTATAATAAAAGATAACCTTCTACCATGCATGTTTATCATTTCAACATGCATAATATAATTCCTATCTTAGAACAATATCATGCTAACATAGGTTAACAAGCATGACTATCATTTCAACATGCACGGACATATCTAGTCATTTTATGTTCAATGCCTTGAGGAAAAATTAAAAAGACAAGAAATTATAAACAAAATAATTTCAGCTTTGTTTGGTATAATGCGCTACTAAAAATAGTAACATTGTGTTATTTTCCATCATGATACTCGTAGCGCGTCCACTTTTCTATCGTAATACTTGTAAATTCCGATCAAAGATTGCACATATACTAGGGTTCTCTCACGCCTTTTCTGCATTCCAAGTGTTCGAAACCACTCGGTGATGCCCAGTTCACTGCGAGAACGCCTCCAGGTGTTTGTAGCCCCTAGTCTCAAGCAATTCCAGAATAGAAAGCCTTCCCCGTTTGCGTCGACGTGCTAGATCCTCGCCACCCGATTGTTGGAATCCAAGTATTGTTGGTCACTCCTTGCCTCAAGCTGTCAGAATTGTACGTAAACCAACACCTGCTCACTGTGGTTGTCGCTCTCCAAATTTGGTTGTGATGGTCGATTGCAACTACTGTAAGGTTCCTCCATGACTCCAGGTAGCTCCTAATCACTGTTTTTTAACTCATTTCATTTTGTTTGGAAATCGATCATACTCTCCAATTATTCTTGTTGTTGCACAGTTTTTGTTTTAAAAACGAAATACATATATGTTCTTATGGTTATGCTATTGTGTCAAAAAAAATACAGAAAAATGTTCAATTGCTATTCAGTTTTTGGTAGAGATCTGATACATGTTCTTCAGTTCTTAATGAAATTGCTAAATTTTTTAGTTAAAATTAAAGTACACATGTTACCCATAGGCTTAGTTATTAAAGGCGCAAGGCGCACCAAGGCGCAAAAGGGTCTTGGAGCCTAGGCGCAAGGCTCAAGCCGCAGGCGCGCGCCCGAAGAAGACATGGCGCAATCACATTCATTTTAAATAATCGACATTAAACATCAATTCATCTTCTTGAACATAATCTTTATATATTCTACTCATTAATCATTCATTTCTATCATTTATATCTCTTAAAAAATAAAATCAATATGATCATCTGCATCATATCTAATTCTCAATGATCGATTATGTATCAAAAACACTAAATCATATAAAAATTATTGAATTTTTTGTATTATTTTTTTCATTATTTTGAAAAAAATAGGTTTACAACAAAAAACACACTCAGGCGCGGCTTTAATGTCCAAAGGCGCAAAAAAGGCGCACGAAGGCGCAAACCTTTGAGTCTGGTGAGCCTGGAGCCTTAGGCGCGCCTGAGGCGCGCCTTTAACAACATAGCCCATAGGCCATAACTCTGAAAATTGAGTTCATCCAAACAATTCAGTTTCTCACCACCATTACCCACAGCTTATTTTCTCACTACAGTTTGTCAACACTGATTTTATCTGCCCCAAACAGAAACTTCATCCATATAAGTAGCTCAGCATATTATGCATGCCCCCATTCATGGATCAAAAATATTGGATCTCAAAATTATTAAAATACATCCTTACAAAAACTATATGATTCCAGTCATATACATGAGTCCGATTAATCTTAGCATACATTTTTTCTATTGCATCTCCATTTGCAAGAATTGAATCCTAATCTCATCGTACTATCATTCCACAAAAATAGCATGCATGCATGTTTAAATCCCCACATCACAACTTTCCACAAAAATTAAATAAGAATTCATTCTTTTCATAGAGTTCTAATTGAAATATCTTGATTGTTGGTGCATGGCATGCTAGGTGTTGTAGGTTGTAGAGAAAGCTCCAAAATCTTGTATATACTTCTTGAATTGATAATTACAAGTATGAATACATTTATATAGGAGAAGAAGAAAGAGAGAAATCCCAAACCAAGATGTGGGACTAATACAAATAGAGAGAGAAGAGAGAAGAATGGGCCCCTAGATGGGCCCTAAAATAGGCTTTTCTAACACTCCCCCGCAAGCTGGAGCATACAAGTCGTAGGCACCAAGCTTGGACAAAAACTGGTAGTATAGTGGCCGGGAGAGAGCTTTAGTCAGGATGTCAGCAACTTGGCTTGCAGCAGGAACATGCTCCAAATCTATCTTCTTTGCCTGTACCTTTTCTCGGATAAAGTGACAGTAACTTCAATATGCTTTGTGCGTTCGTGAAAGACTGGATTCTTGGCAATATGGATTGTCGCTTGACTGTCACAAAATAGGGTCGCTGGTGATTTGAGAGACGAACACCCAAGTCTCTCAGAAGGTTCTCAAGCCAAGTTAACTCGGAAACAACAGCAGTCATAGCGCGGTACTAAGCTTCAGCAGAAGAGCGAGCAACCGCATTCTGTTTCTTGCTACGCCAGGTTATGAGATGTCCACGAAGTAGGTACAAAAACCTGTTTTGGAACGCCTATCATCAATGGACCCAGCATAGTCAGCATCAGAGTACGCGACAAGGGATAGAGATGTGGATGGCTTGTACACAAGCCCTTGTCCTGGAGCGATCTTGAGATATCGAAGAATGCGCTCGACAGCTTGAAGGTGAGATGTCCGAGGAGCATGCATAAAACGACTTATGACTCCCACAGCAAAAGAGATATCTGGTCGAGTGACCGTAAGGTAGATCAGCTTCCCAACCAAGCGTCTATAGTATTCTGGATTTGTAAAGAGCTTGTCGGAGTCAGAGCTGTGAATTGAGAGTTTGTGATTTGCATCCATAGGAGTATCCGCAGGTTTGCATCCAGAATAACCGGCATCATGAAGGAGGTCCATACAAACTTCTGTTGGGTTAACACAAGACCATCAGGGCGTCGTGCAACCTCAAGCCCAAGGAAATACCGAAGGTTGCCAAGATCTTTGGTCTGAAAAGTGGAGTTTAACTGCTTCTTGATATGTTGTATCCCTGTAATATCGTCGCCAGTAATGAGTATATCGTCCACATAGACAAGTAGGATCACAGTTCCGGTTGACCGGTGTCGGGTGAAGAGAGAAAAATCAGCCGAGCTCCGAATAAAGCCACTATCACAGACAACCTTGCTGAATTTTTCAAACCAAGCGCGCGGATACTGTTTGAGACCATAAATAGATTTCCGAAGATGACAGACCCGAGACTCCCCCGTGGTCTCAAACCCGGGAGGTTGGTGCATGTAAACAGTCTCCTGCAGATCTCCGTTGAGAAACGTGTTCTTAATATCCAACTGATAAAGTGGCCAATGACGATGAACAGCCAGGGAGAGAAGAACGCGGACCGTGTTCAATTTTGCCACCGGAGAAAAGGTTTCCTCATAATCAAGGCCATGTTGCTGAGTAAAACCCCGGGCCACGAAGCGGGCCTTTAGACGCTCAACGGTGCCATCCGCCGCATGTTTAATAACAAAGATCCACTTGCAGCTAACACAGGATTGACCTGCAGGAAGAGGAACCAGATCCCAAGTTTGGTTAGCCCAGAGAGCCCGCATTTCATCTTCCATGGCCGCCCGCCATCCGGAGTGGTGAAGAGCCTCCTGTACAGAATTAGGGGTGGAGATAGAGGATAAAGAGAGAGCACTCTGACGGAGTTCCGGAGAGAGGCGGTGAAGAGAGACAAAGTTGGCCATCGAGTGGGCAGTGGAAGCAGTTGTCGGATCCACGGGTTGCAAAGCATCATTAGAGCGGTGCAGCTCTCGTAGGATAGTAGACGAGGGAGGACGTCGAGTGTACAAATGAATGACTGGTGGTGTAGGTGGTTTAGGTGGGATGGGTGGGGGAAGTAGAGGTGGAATGGTGGAATTTACGGGAATAACAGGTCGCGGGAGAGGTGGCGGAAGAGAAGGGTCAATAGGTTGAGAGTAATACGGCTGATCTTCGAGGAAGGTAACATCAGCAGAAGTAACCACCTTGCGATCCGTGGGAGAAAAACAAACGTAGCCCTTCTGAGTTCGAGAATAGCCCACAAACATATATTTAGTGGCACGGGGGCAAGTTTGTCAGTGGACGGGCCAAGATGATGAACAAAACATACGCAATCAAACACGCGTGGGGTGATGGAGAATGGAGGTTGGGAGGGAAAAAGGAGATTGAAGGGAACCGCAAAATTGAGGATAGATGAAGGCATGCGGTTAATAAGAGTGCAAGCGGTTGAAACCGCAAAATTCCAATATTGTTTTGGAACATTCATCTGAATCGTAAGGGAGCGGGTGACCTCGAGCAGGTGTCGATTCTTGCGTTCAGCAACGCCATTTTGTTGGGGGGTATAGACATAAGAGGTCTGATGGATGATCCCAAACTCCGCACAGAGGTGAGAGAAGGTATGACTAGTGTATTCACGGGCATTATCGGTGCGGAGGGTTTTAATGGTTGTGGAGAACTGGTTGCGAGTTTCAATGAAAAAGGTATGGAATACAACGGGCAATTCAGAGCGGTCACGAAGGAGATACAGCCAGGTCACCCGAGAGTAGTCATCGACAAATGTGACAAAGTAACGGTATCCAAAAACACTTGTAATTTTGTAAGGACCCCAAATATCGGAGTGAACAAGATCAAATGGAGCAGGACGCCGAGAAGGATGTGGTGAGAACGTAGAGCGATGATGTTTCCCATAGATACAGGACTCACACGTGAACTCGTGGAAGGACACGTCTGGGAGAGATTTTTTGAGGATGTTTAGAGGAGCATGACCCAGACGTCGATGTCAGTCAACTGAGCTAATAGACGACAGCACCGTTGGGGGAGACGGATTAAGGATATAGAGACCATTTGACAGATGCCCTTTTCCAATGATGGTTTGCGTCTTGCGATCCTGTACAACACACGAGTTAGAAGAAAAAATAACAGCACAATCGAGGTCAGCAGTGAGTCGACCAATAGAGAGAAGGTTGAACGGAGAGCCCGGAACATGAAGAGCAGAGCGAAGAGTAATGGAGGGAGTGAGGGTAATATTTGTCGCACCAGAGACGGGAAGTGTGTCCCCACTAGCAACAGTAATGAACTGGGGATGCACGTAGTTCAAATATTGTGGTGGTTTCCGTGATGTAATGTGGTGAGAGGCCCCGGAATCAAAAATCCAGGATGAGCTGTGAGCAAGACAGGAGGTACCACCATCGGAAACAGACACCACGGAGCCCGGAGGACAGCTGATCATTTTGTAAGGAATAGTCTGCAACGGTCACGGTGACAACGCACCAGCGGCAAGAAACGGCCACGACCAGCGCAGTAAGAACAGAGTCCGCAGCGACTAGAAACAAGCAGGCTGCGCGGTTAGGAGAAGACCGCAATAGAAGCAAACACCTGGCGAATAAGGAACCAGACCGGGTGGATAGAGAAAGACCAGGCCGCAGCAAGAAGAAGTCGGCGACAGCAAGAACCAGGCCGCAGCGGGAAGGACCAGACCGCAGCGAGAAGGAGCAGTCGACAGCGAGAAGCAGGTCGCACCAAGAAGAGGCAGAGCGGGCAGAAGAAGAGATGGCACGGTTAAAAGGAGAGTCCTCAGTGGATAAGGAGAGGAGCTCGCAGCGGAGAAGAGGAGACGGCGATGTTGAAGAACTCAAGCAGCAAGGAGACCGTAGCGGTCAAGAGGAGAAGAGCTCGCCGCGGATAAGAAGTGAGCTCGCAGCGGAGAAGAAGAGCGCGTGGCAGCAAGGAGAAGAGCTCGCAGCGGACAGGATGAGAGTCCGCAGCGGATAAGGAGGTGGTCCCCACGGGTCAGAGGAGAAGATGGCTATAAGAAACCTGAGGAGGGTGGAACCTCGGAGGATGAGAAGAGAAGCGGAAATAAAGAGGGCAGCCCGCAGAAGCTATGCGGATAAGAGAAGGAAGGCCACAACCGGAGCGGATAGAGCCGCAGACCAGAATAAGGCGGGTAGACGGGAAGGAGGCGAGCAGTCTGCAGAAGCTAGGCGAGCTGGCGGGTAGAAAGGCTAAACCGCAGGCTGAGGACCGGTTCCTCTGATACCATGTAGAGAAAGCTCCAAATCTTGTATATACTTCTTGAATTGATAATTACAAGTATGAATACATTTATATAGGAGAAGAAGAAAGAGAGAAATCCCAAACCAAGATGTGGGACTAATACAAATAGAGAGAGAAGAGAGAAGAATGGGCCCCTAGATGAGCCCTAAAGTAGGCTTTTCTAACATAGGTTACCTTGAAATCGCATACAAAAAAACAATATTTAATCATGCATATGAGATTAGAGTAATACAGAAAGATAAATATAGGCTATCTTTCATGCATGCCTAGATTAAATCTCTCATAAATCCACCCTATCTCAAGAAAGGAAATCTCCTAAAAATAACTTTTTAATTCGTTTGCATGTTATCTTCCATCATCCATCATCAAGGAAATAGGACCTAACCTTGAGAAGGGAGAGTCATTACCTCAAAATTCTTCCCTAAAGTCCTGGACAAAAGTGGTGTTGATCTGCTAACCGAAAACTTGAGCAATTGAAGGAGATTTTCAGCCAAGGAGAAGGAATGGTACTGGTGGTAGACTCACCCCAGAAAAGGTGAGATCAAGCCATTAAGTATAAATGAGCGTACATGTGTTCATTTTGGTGTACATGTTTCATCAGTAAATAAAAATTATAAATTCAATATATTTTGCTGGTCTTGGAATACAATAAAAACTGCACCACATGAATAAGTTCTAGAAGCATGAAACTAAGAAACAACATCAAGTCATAGTACAAGAAAAAAATCAGGGACAAAGAAACTGGAAGCTTCTAGAAGAAACTTACCCGTTTCCAGCAAAATCAAAGTGGAAGGCGCTCATGCCTTCTCCTGTTAATGCAGCAATGAGATTAAGTAACGTTCTCGCTTCCTGGAAAGTTAGATTAAAATATGGTATTGTCAGCGGATCTCTAAATAGAAAATGGTTTTTGACACAAACACATCAAACCTATATACACCTCAATTGCACACATGATCCTTCCCATATAGCTTTAAAATTCTCAAGGAAAATAATTATGATAGAAAAAGTTATTAAATGTGTTGAGTACATGCATACGGCCAGTGATGCTAGCAAGTTTGCATAACATCACTGGCTATGCGCACATAAGCGCTAGGTGCTCATCGCACCAAATAACTACTAGAATAGAAGTTTATATTCCCTGAGATCACTGCATGGAAACAAAACATCGTTTGTCTATCGAGATTAAAAATGAGAATAACTACTTTTCAAAAAATGGAAACTATTTTAATTATAAGAAAAAATAGTTGATTAAAAAGTATACACTATTCTGGATAATAAATGTAATAAACCTTCAAGTTAAAATGCACTATAATGTAAATTAGTTGTAACCTTGCTTGGGAAGGAGGAAACTACAACCAAGCAAGAAAATGAAGAGCTACTATGAAAAAAGCTTTTCTTGGTGCGAAAGAGGGAGGAACAGAAAGATAGGTAGAGAGAGGAATGGAGCAAGTTTTATGTGAGATGAAAGTGAAGACTTTTCATAGGCTTGTTTAGTAGAAGCTTAGGATAAGGTAAGTGAGAACAAGCTAGGTGGAGAAACCTGTAGGCTAAATATATCTTAAGCGGACTTAAGTTATTGGGTTAGCAAAAAGAAAAGATGAGATTAAATGCTTAAGATTGGTTGGTATTGATAATTACATGTTCATCGATAAGTGGGCTCGTTATTGTAAACAAGAGAGTAATGGGTAATTTTTGTATTTAGGTAACTATTGTGAAGTGTTGTATCTTCCCCAATTAAGACCCATGTAATCTCTTATTTTAAGCAGGTGAATATACAAAACTTGATTCTCTACATGGTATCAGAGATAGATGGAGGTATCACATAGCAATTTCTCTGAGGTATTCGCATCTTACTCCTGCAGTAAAGTGCGACTTCCTTGCCATTTTTCTCCTACAATCAAGTGTCCCTTGTTGCACAACTTCCTTAGCCTTCTTGCTTTGCCAATTGAAACTGTCGGTCTTCTCTCCTAAACAAGGAACGTGACTCACCATCGAGCAAAGCTCCATACGTCTTCCTTCTTGTCGAGCTATCCCCTTCTGCTGATCGAAGTAGTCGATCTTCTCAACCCAGTGGTGTATCAAGATCCTGTCACTTCCAGTCGATCTCCAACCAGTGATGATTCGTCTTAAACCAATGGTGCACCAAACGAATGGTGCGTCGATCCTATCACTTCCAGACAAACTCTTCATAATTGTTATACAACAAATCCATAAGTTTGATATCAGCGGATTTGTCTCCAAGTTGACAGAAATTATTTTTAGTCCTCTATCAGTCGGAAACCATAGGGTCTTCCTATGATGCCTCTTCCAGTGTTGCTCCATCGACAACATATCTTCATGAGACATGAGTAGAATTCTGGATTTTTAAACCAACTTTAAGTGATCTCGGATAACCATAGTGAGCAAACTCCTTACGTTCCGTTATTCAAACGCATGTCATTTTCATCATGTAATGCGCGTGATCTACCTGACTACCTCTGAGCAATGGCTTCGTGATGAGGGTCAGATTCAATGTTGAATTCTATGGACAAAATTCCTTATGAACTTGTCATGGAACATGAGTGTGCAAAGTTGATGTGAGACGAACTTTGCTCCTTCTAATATGGTTAAAACAAACAGCAACATTTATGTAATCTACTCGACCATCTCTCCTCCCTCACACCAGAACCTGGAGGTGATATCAACTTTGTGGTGACCAAATTCAAATGAATCTCTGGCGGTTGGCTTCGTCATCATTTGCTGACTACTGATCTTAATGCTCAAAGAGCTAAAGAGAGGTTGGCTTTATTACTATGTTGATAGCTCGTTTACCACTACATCTCTACATCTCTGTATTGCCCGATCTAATGTCCTCTCCGCTACCTCCATGTCATCCTTGACCAACATAGGTTCCATACTACTTAAGTTTACTCCTACCGAGGTATCCAACCAACTTCCTCGGAGTCTTATTCAGCGGGCATTTCCCGCACCTCAACCTCCGATTAACTCTGGTAGTGGTCGGCCATTGAGAGGGTCTAGTCAACGTGATGGACAGTATAAGGGGCAAGGCAATCAGATTACCCATCAGAGTATGTGTTTTTCTATGGTAAACCTAATCACATTGATAATGGGGCAAAATTGATTACCCCGAGAACTCACACACGATGGGAGATAGTAGATTGCTTTGTGGAGGTTAATTGAGCTCTGGGACCTTTAAGTCAGAAGGTAAAAGAGAAATCAAGCTCATACGAGTCTAGGTTTCGCACAACACGAACTTTAGTCCTGCGTGATTTTATTAATAATAGAATTCACAATTACAACATAAACGTTCGGAAATGTTACGGTTCATCAACATTGTCAGAGTAAAAAATCGAGCTCGACAGAAATGCAGACAGTTTGATGAGATTTTTCAGGCGCCTCACACAGAATTGTTCATCTCTATTTATACTAGTAGCTTCCCGAGTGGGCAAGCTCAACAGAAAACTACCCGGGTACAGGAGAAACAAGCAGGTAACAGAAAAGTTACTGAGAGTCAAAACGGTGTTACAATGAAGAAGAGGCAAGGAAGATACAGTGGTTGTACTCACGCATGTTGTAGATGGAGATCAGTGCGCGTGAACTCTCTAGGAGAGTTCGCCCATACAGAAGAAAAGGCATTTTCAGACATATTCTTCCTTGGAGGAGGTGGTTCCAAAATTTCAAGTAAAAAGAATCCCACATTTGTCTAAGTTGACGAGACAAACAACAACACTCAAGCCTTTATCCCATCATAGTGGGGTCGGCTATATGGATAGTTTATCGCCATTGAGCCTTATCTTTAGCCATAATCTCACGAAAACCAAAGTATATCATGTCTTTCCTTATAGTTTCATTACAAGTCTTTTTTGGTCTACCCCTCCCACGTTTAATATTCCTAGTAGCTAAACTCTCACAACGCCTAACAAGTGCCTCTAATGGTCTCACTTGTATGTGTCTGAACTATCTTAATCGAGCTTCCCGCATCTTCTCTACAATTAGTGACACTCCTGCCTTATCCCTAATACATTCATTACTAATTTTATCTGGTCTTGTGTGACCACACATCCACATAAGCATTCTCATCTCCGTAACTCCCATTTTTTGCTTATGCACATAATTCACTGCCAACCACTCAGAACCGTAGAGCATCGTTGGTCTAATTGCAGTACGAAAAAACTTTCCTTTAAGTTTTAATGGAACTTTATGATCACATAAGATCTCAGACGCGCCTCTCCACTTCAACCAACCTACTTAGATTCTATATGATGTGGCACGAGTCTACAGGTGGTGGATGGATGATGCACAAACCATACATACAATGCAAGTGATCACACAATGAATGCACTATATCTACGACGGCCCTAAAATGGCATGCAAGCTTACAAGAAATCCAATCAAATGTAAGTTTTATGAGCGTGCAAATGATTTAGTCCATTGGAATTAGCCACAAGAAATTAATTAAAATAAAAATTCAAAGCAGTCGCATAGTTGTTCACAAACATTAATAAAAGAGAACAAATTATATTCAACAAACAACTGAGGCGCAATTATTTTCAAACACGTACCGAATAAGACCTGCATATCACGAGATTTCACAATACTAAAAGCAAATATAAGGTAGCATCCAACAAAACATGTGTCTAAATAAACAAAAATAGAAAACAGTAATTCCAAGTAACGACGCACACATGTAGGCGGCGGTAGAAGACAGTTGGTTGTGGGCATCCAAGGACGTAGCAAAGAGGAACACCTCGAGAGAGTGTTTCTGGACTGATGGGGAACTCAGGTGTTGTGGATAATGGTCGAATAAGAGTGATGGATGGTTGTGGGGGATCACGACAGAAGGTTTTTCAGGGAAATAGGTGGCTGGCGGAGGGAGGTTTGTTGTTGGAGGCAGTGGAAAAACAGAGGGAGTGTGGTTGTCGGACTGAGGAGGAGGGTGGGACTCAGGAATGGCGTGAATAATCATCGGGAGGCTCCCGAGATGGTCGATAGAAAAATTCAGCTTGAATAACGACATCACCCGAAGGAATGTCATAGATGGTGACAAGAGAGTACGATGCACGGATGTGATGGGTACCTTTCAAATGAGAAGGCCCGTAAGGTGGCTCACCGGGAGGTGTATACGAAAAATCATCGTGTACGTGATGGTCACTAGTATGGATACACGACCCACCACTAAAGTGCAAGCCTTTCAGGAGGGGAAGCTCGTCAAATGACCCTCTCGGGAACGTAATCCCGGGGAGGTTAACGATGGCAGGATGGCCCTCCAAGAGGAAAATACTAATATTGGTAGTATCCATGGGAACAAGTAGGACACCCACAACAAAGTCAACGATATCACCATGACCCTCGCAAGGGAGTGGTGGCCCATCAGGAGGTTTGTCAGGGGGTACATCAAAGCGTCCATCAATATGGTTATTACCCTTTAGATAGATATCGTCAAAAGGGGTAGTGTCCCTAAAAATGGGTGAGTCAACCACAAAGAGATCGACACGGCTCACGGTCGTGATGTGGATCGAGACAATGCTAAGGAAAGAGTGGGAAGAGCCCCTACTCAAATGCGGGTCAATCAGTATAGTGTTTAAAACCGAGTCCCTATCCAAAGGGGATACTAGATCTAGGTGAGGTATAAAGGATGGATATAACATCACAGGTCGCTCGTCCTCACTCATGTGACCACGCTCACTAGTCATACTAGAATCAGTCTCTATCGGTATCATAAGATCATTATCAGATTCAACCTCAAGATCACATGGGCACAGTCTCGTCGAAATGAGACGTATCAAAATCAGGGGTCGGGCCTCTCATGTCGGTGGGAGCACTGCTCGACACATCAGTGGCTTGACATAAACACTTAGACTTTCTTCCATGGATTCTTATTAAGGAATTTGATATGTGAGTCAAGAACTAATCGTTGAAATTCAGCCTCAGGTATCTCTGTTTGTGGAATACTATGAGTGTTTTGACATGTGATGTTACATTGCCGATGGTGAACTTTATAGGGCTCCTGAGGGTCATCTAGATGGTCATCACTAACATAATCAGTTTGTGCTCGTGGGTGGACGTGAGCCCTACGAACATGTGGTGGTGATCGCGCATATACCGAATCAGGTCCCTCAAATAGAGGAGATATGTAGCGACGATGACCTGAATAAAACTTAACTTTACCGTCATAAGGTTGTGGAGAAGTGTACTGATAGTAACGTGAGGACCTCTCATTGTGGTAGTCATCTCTAGCATATTCAAATCGCACCGAACCAAAATAAATTAATAATACATAAATACATTACAGTTTATACTTTAATCATATAGCCAACCTTCACAAAAGAAGAATTAAGTTTTTTCCCACCTCTTTAGTATTTCCCTCAAACTCCCACGACCCAATCATGTCAACTTTCCTTACATGTATGTTAATAAATTTTTCGCATTGAATTTATATGTTGTTTGGTGAATAATAAGTTCTAGAATGATGATTGAAAATGAGAAGCAATTTAGATATCATAAATTTTTGGATTTTATTTTCACGACTTCTAAAAATTAATACACATATTTGTCTTAAATACATTTTGTAGTTTCACTATTTGTTTAAATATTAAAAATTTTCTAATATTCCTAACTTATAGTATGTCTTTCTCTCTTAGAAATTTTGTCAAATAAAATATTTTTGACTCATAATTTGATCGAAATTGTTGAGTGAGCTCAAAACTTGTATGTATTGCTTGTGTATCAAAATACAAGGAGAGAATACAAATATATAGGAGAGAAAAGGAGAGAAGAAATCCTATACAATGGTGTGGGACTAATAGGAGAAGAAGGAAATAAAATAGAACAAGGGCCCACTAATGGGTCATTTACATGGGCTTTTCTAACACTCCCCCGCAAGCTGGAGCGTACAAATCGTATGCGCCAAGCTTGGACAAGCACTGATAGAAGAGTGTACTGGGAAGAGCCTTAGTGAGAACATCCGCAACTTGTTCTGTCCCGGGAACATGCTTCAGGTCGGTCTTCTTCATTTGAACCTTTTCTCTGATGAAGTGACAATCAACTTCAATATGTTTAGTTATTTCATGGAATACCGGGTTCTTGGCAATATGTGTAGCTGCTTGGCTATTACAAAGGAGAAGGGCTGGAAAAGGAAGTCTTATACCCAGATCGGTAAGAAGACTTTCCATCCACGTTAGTTCAGAAACTACAGGCGACATTACCCGGTATTCAGCCTCAGCAGATGATCGAGCCACAACAGCTTGTTTCTTGCTCCGCCACGTAATCAAATGTCCTCCAAAATATGTGCAAAACCCACTGGTTGACCGTCGATCATCAAGAGAACCAGCGTAATCAGCATCTGAGTAAGCTATCAATGTGGGAGCTGAAGATGAGGTCTTGTAGATCAATCCTTGACCCGGGGCCGTTTTGAGGTATCTGAGAATGCGTTCAACGGCGTGAAGATGAGATCTTCGCGGGGAATGCATATACCAGCTGACAATTCCAACTGCGAAAGAGATATCCGGTCTAGTTACCGTGAGGTAGATCAATTTTCTAACTAGACGACGATAGTATTCAGGATTCTCGAGTAATAGATCTGAGTCAGAAGCCTGAGCACATAACTTGTGATTCACATCCATTGGGGTATTGATCGGCTTACAACCAGAGAACCCGCATCATGAAGAAGGTCGAGACAATACTTCCGCTGAGAAAGGACAAGACCATCTGGCCGTCTAGCAACCTCAAGGCCCAAAAAATACCTGAGGGGTCCCAGATCTTTTGTTTGAAAAACTGTACCGAGATGTTGTTTGACCTCCTGTATTCCCCTTACGTCATCTCTCGTAATGATGATGTCGTCAACATACACTAACAAAAGAACCGTCCATGTTGTTCGGTGACGAGTGAACATCGAGAAGTCTGTCGTGCTGCGAGAAAAACCAACCTCCCGAAGAGCCTTACTGAATCTGTCGAACCATGCCCGTGGTGATTGTTTGAGGCCATACAGAGCTTTCTTAAGGCGATAAACCTGAGACTCCCCCGTGGTCTCAAATCCAGGAGGTTGCTGCATATAGATAGTTTCCTGCAAGTCGCCATTCAAAAAGGCATTCTTAATGTCCAGTTGCAGTAAGGGCCACCGGCGATGGACAGCCACCGAGATAAGAACCCGAACGGTGTTGAGTTTGGCCACCGGAGAGAAAGTTTCCTCATAGTCCATCCCTTGTTGTTGGGTGAGGCCCCGGGCGACCAGCGGAGCTTTCAAACGGTCAACCGTCCCATCAGCGGCATGTTTGACGACGAAGACCCACTTACACCCAACCGGTTTCTGACCCGGGGGAAGTGGTGCGAGAGTCCAGGTCTGGTTAGCCCAGAGAGCAGTCATTTCCTCCTCCATGGCAGCCTTCCAGCCAGGATGTTGAAGCGCCTCCTGCACAGTGTTAGGAACCTAAATGGAGGAAATAGAAGTGGCAAAGGTGTGCAGTTGGGGAGAGAGACGATGTAGGGAGACATAATTTGTCAGAGGATGGGCGGTGGAGGGAGATACCTGATCAGCAGGGCGCGGGGTAGCCGAGGATGAGGCCGACTGCAGAGGGGTAGCGGAACGAGGAGGAAGGCGGCGAGTGTAAACCTGGATAACTGGTGGCTTGGAGGGTGCAGGAGCAGAAGTGGGAGCAGGAGCGGGAGCGGGAGCAGAGTTAGAAGGACGTAGGGAAACAGGCGCAGTAGTAGAGATGACGGTTCGAGGTATAAGCATTGGTGGAGATGTCGTCGAGGAGGAAGGAGCGAGAGGTGGGGAAAAGAAAGGTTGATCTTCCCAAAAAGTAACATCTGCGGAGACGATGACCTTACGGGTTACCGGAGAGTAACATAGGTAGCCCTTCTGAGTGCGAGAATAGCCGACGAAAATAGTTTTAGCTGCACAGGGATCCAACTTATCTGAGTAGGGACCCAAGAGGTGAACGAAGCAAGTGCAGCCAAAGACCCTTGGTGTGATAGGGAAGGTCGGAGTAGAGGGGAATAGGAGGCTGAATGGAGTGGCAGAGTTGAGAACCGAGGAGGGGAGACGGTTGATGAGGAAACACGCAGTGGAGACCGCAAAGTTAAAGTAAATTTTTGGAACATGCATTTGAAGCATGAGGGAGCGGGCAACGTCGAGGAGGTGGCGGTTCTTTCGTTCGGCAACGCCATTTTGTTGGGGGGTGTAAGCACAGGAGGTTTGATGAATAATACCAAATTCTGCACATATATTGGCAAATTCATGGCTGGTGTATTCACGAGCGTTATCGGCGCGCACTGTTTTGATTGTTGTGGAGAATTGCGTTCGAGTTTCTTGTAAAAAATCGCGAAATATGCGAGGGAGCTCGGAGCGATCACGAAATAGGTAAAGTCATGTTGTACGAGAATAATCATCAATGAAAGTTATAAAATAACGATAGCCAGAGATATTTGTAACTTTGAAAGGACCCCAAACATCGGAGTGCAGTAAATCAAACGGAGCAGAGCTCCTAGTACAATGAGCAGGAAAGAAGTACGCGGTTGTTTGCCGTAAATACAAAAATCACATTTGAAAACAGGGAAAGATACATCATGCAGCGCCTTTTGGAGAACAGGTAGAGGGGCATGCCCAAGACGGCGATGCCAATCAACAGCGAAGACGGAGGAGAGGATAGGAGGAAAGGAATCAAGAAGGTAGAGCCCGTTCTGCAGTCGACCCCTACCAATGGTAGTCCGCGTCGGCCGATCCTGTATCAAAAAAGTAGATGGAGTAAATGTGACAGAGCAATCCATATCATGAGTGAGGCGACCAACAGAAAGCAAATTAAATGGAGAGCCAGGAACATAAAGAGACGAGCGAAGAGAGAGGGAGGGGGCAAGAGAGATGTCGGCGCAACCGGAGACCGGAACAGTCGCCCCATTAGCGACAGTGATAGATTGCGGATGAGGAACATCCGAGTACTTGAGTGGCCGCATCGAGGTGATGTGATGAGTAGCACCTGAGTCCAAGATCCAACGTGGACTGGAGGAAAGACAAGTAATACCTGCGGTAGAGAAGGAGGCAACAGAAGCAGAGGGAGGGCTAAGAAGCCCCTGGAGTTGCTGTAGCTGGAGGCAAACGGCCTCAAGGTCGGTACCAGTGGAGGAGGAGCCATCAGTGGTAGCAGCCGCAGTTGGGCGAGGAGGATAGCCATATTTCTTTTAGCAGACGGCATCAGTGTGGCCATCCCGACCGCAATAGGAACACTTGGGGCGGCCCCGACCGCCACGCCCCTTTCCGCGAGAGCCGGAACGTCCACCGCGAGCAGAGGTCGGTGGGGGAAGCAAGGGGGAAGGGTCTGCTGAAGAAGGGCCGGAGAAGAGGGTGCCGGAGAATCCAGGGGTGGTGATACTCGAAGGAGCATAGAGCAGACATCAGAGAGGGAGGGAGTAGAGGCCGAGGCCAACACCTGAGCCCGGATGCTCTGAAGGTGAGGCGGGACACGAGCCATCATCATGGCAATGCAGACAGCCTCCTTTTGCGCGCGCTGAGCAGCAAGGTCGGTGGTAGAAGGCTAATGCGGGATCCAGGCCTCTGCAAGAGTCTTGGCACGAGCAACAAATGAAGTCATGTCAGCAGCCCCGCCAGCATCAAGAGTCTGAAAGTCGATAATAATGTCATAGAGATGTTGAAGACTATCCTTTCCAGAGTATAAGGAGTGAAGCTCCTCCCACATAGCTTTGGCGGTCTCATGGTACATGACCATTTGGTATGGCTCACCCTCCAACGAATTAAGGAGCCATGTTTGGACACGGTCGTCATTACGTAGCAAGTCATCAGTAGTAGGGGAAGGAGGTTCGTTAGTAAGGTGAAGCACAAGGCCCTTGGCCTGAAGAACACGTCGAACCGAGTGGACCCATGGAACAAAATTCTTCTTCCCCGACAATGAGATAGTTGTGATCCGCAGCTCATCTCGGAGGCCTGGAAGAGAAGCCGGGTGGTAAGCAGGAGGATTAGCTGCCTGTCCGGTAGAGTCGATGGAGGAGCTCATGGAGCCTGGGGAGGCCCCAGCGAATAGAAGAGCGCGCGGGAAGAGGAGGAGGTCGCCGGAGAAGAGACGCACGACAAGCCCACGCGGTTAGATAAGAGGCCGCAGCGGGTAGTCACGGCGACAAGCCCAGGGGAGAGAGCGACAGGAGGCCGCGACCAGATGCGGAGAGAGAGCAAGGACAATCTGCACGGGCACTATGAGAACACCAGCGGCCAAACAAGAGCGAGAAGAGAAGACGGCTCTAAAGAGAGGAGAAGGCTCAGCGGTTAGATATAGAGACCGCGTGACTAGAAGAGGGAAGCAGCGAGAGGAAGCAGAGGGCAGAAGGCCGCGAGTAGGGAACTCGAGCGGCAAGAAAAGAGACCGCGAGTAGGAACTCGAGCGGCAAGAGAGAGAAACCGCAAGCGGCAAGATAAGCCGCAAGAGGAGGCCGCGAGTAGGAGTACTCGAGCGGCAAGGAGAAGATGGACGAGCGAGAAAAGAGACCGCGCGACACGGCACGCCGAGAGAAGAGGTCGCGAGTAGGACTACTCGAGCGGCAAGAAGAGGAGGGACCGGGCGAGAAGGAGCCCGCGCGGTAAGAGGAAGACAGAGCTGGCAGCGGGAAGTGGGGCCCACGGGTGGAGAGGAGAGGCTATAAAAGGCACTGAGGGGTGGATCCACGGGCGGGAGGGAGGGAGAGAATGGAGAGAAGGCAGCGGTTAGAAAAGGAGAAGCCACGGAGAGAAAGGGCGGGAAGAAGAGTCTGCTACCCGGTGCGAGTAGAAGAGCAGACCGCTGAGGAAATGCGGCTAGAAGAGGAAGACGGGTCGGGCGGTTAGAGGAGGGGAAACCGCAAGGACCGAACCGTGTCCTCTGATACCATGTTGAGTGAGCTCAAAACTTGTATGTATTGCTTGTGTATCAAAATACAAGGAGAGAATACAAATATATAGGAGAGAAAAGGAGAGAAGAAATCATATACAATGGTGTGGGACTAATAGGAGAAGAAGGAAATAAAATAGAACAAGAGCCCACTAATGAGCCATTTACATGGGCTTTTCTAACAGAAATAAACATGCAAATAGTAAATTTAAAATGAAGAATAGTTTATCACAATTTTTAATTATACTTATGAGTCATATAATATAAAAACAATAATATCATTTTTGTTTTAAAAATTATTCTAATAAAACTGAAAACTGCCACGAAAAACCGCCTCAAACCGCATCGATTATTGTACCACACTGATCAATTTAGGTTTGGTTTGGTTTAGGATAATAAATAACCGACCCGTTTTGGTTTGGTTTTGTTTTGGGTCCAAACCGGCCCAAACCAAACCACTTGCACCCCTATATGTGTGTTTATCGGTGTCTGTGTTTGTGTCTGTCTGTGTCTATCTGTGTCTGTCTGTGTTTGTCTGTGTCTGTTTGTGTCTGTCTGTATCTGTCTATATTTGTATGTGCCTGTGTCTGTGTCTTTTTGTGTCTGTGTATCTGTGTGTCTGTGTCCCTCTGTGTCTCTATCTTTGTGTCTCTATGTATCTTTGTGTGTCTGTGTGTGAAGGAGCATAACAAAAGTAATGCAAGTTAAAGGAGATCAAATGATCCAGGAAATGCCAATGAACAAAATAAGTAGCCTATTGTAAGCCTCAATTATTGAAGAAAAACAAATATCAATAAACAAGACGCAATACATATTAATCTTGTCTCTTGGTTCTATATCCAGTATAATCTCCAAAGGGAGATGCACTAGGCTACACAAGCGTCCATTTCTTCTGTATCCTATCCACAACATGTCTTTTAAATGACTTTTATCCCTCCTAACAAATTTATTTGTTTTTTAATCTGCAGAGAATAAATAATCAGCTCCAAAAATTCAGTAAAAGCATAATTCCTCTTGTTTGGTAAAATTGTATTATGAAACATCTATATCTCACACCGATTTCAGGAGTTTACATCACATCAATTTGGAATGAAATTATTCATGTAGATAAACCAGAATTAAAAATAAAAAAAAGTCCACTGAAAATAATCAGCATGAGAAAATAATAGCAGACTGAAAAAATGCTTATGCCGTTGTACATAGATAGTATATGTCAGTTCACAAACAAATATAGATTCTCCAACGTACTTTACCTTTGTGGAACGGAATCCATGGCATAAGATCACTAGATTTTTAGAACCTGTCGAATGCAGTACCCCGACAAGTTTCTCCCCATGCTTGTTCAGAATTTCAACTCTTTGCTTGGACACTACTGGAAAAAAAAGTGAAAATTATTCACATTTGCTCGGGCAAAGAAATTTAAATCTAAGACAATATTCCTATAGTGCAACCAGGTTTACAAAGTCCAGGACCCAACTTGAAATATTAAACAAATGGCCAAAGGCTTACTCAGTAAAGCACAAATACTTCTTTCAAAAAATGTAAAGCAATAAAAATAGTAATAACATTCACTGCACAAATTACCTTAGCAATTTTCTATAGTTTAAAATAAATTATTTCTTTTTTCTCACAAGTTTCGAACATTTGAGGCTTTACACATCATTCTAGGACAGCCGAGAGGTTCAGTTTGGTAATGAGTCTAAGAACTTATTGTTGTTCAGCACTTTTTGTAAAAAACACTCGTAAATATATAAATTGCTCCACGCGTATATTTAAAAGTTATGGTTTCACAGTTATTCTAGAGGAGGTGAATAGAGTATTTGAGTGATTAAAAATAAATCAACGTAGAGCTACTACAAAAGATTCATAGACCAAACTCAAACTCAATGCACAAGCACGGGTAGTTAATTTCTGTTGAGAGAAGCCAAAACTTGTATGTATTGCTTGTGTAAGTAAATACGAGAGAATACAATTATATAGGAGATGAGAAGAGAGGAAAAATCCTATACAAGATGTGGGACTAAAGAAGAGAGAATACTAGGGCCTTTATGGGCCTTTATACATGGGCTTTTCTAATACTCCCCCGCAAGCTGGAGCGTACAAATCGTATGCACCAAGCTTGGACAGGCATGATAGAAGAGGGTACTTGACAAGGCCTTTGTGAGGACATCCGCAACTTGTTCAGTACCAGGAACATGTCTGAGGTCGATCTTCTTTAGTTGAACCTTTTCCCGGATAAAATGACAGTCGACTTCAATATGTTTCGTTCTCTCGTGAAAGACTGGATTCTTGGCAATGTGTATAGCAGCTTGACTGTCACAGAGGAGAAGAGCCGGTGAAGGAAGCTTTACCCCCAGATCGGTGAGAAGGCTTTCAAGCCACGTTAGTTCCGACACCACAGATGCCATCGCCCGATATTCTGCCTCAGCTGATGATCGAGCAACGACCGCTTGTTTCTTGCTTCGCCGGTAATCAGATGTCCTCCAAAGTACGTGCAGAAGCCACTGGTGGACCTTCGATCATCGAGGGACCCAGCATAGTCATCATCAGAGTATGCTACCAGAGTAGGAGTGGAAGAAGAGACTTTATACACCAGTCCTTGTCCAGGAGCCTTTTTGAGGTATCTGAGAATACGTTCAACCGCCTGAAGATGAGAGCTTCTGGGGGCATGCATATATCTCTGACGATACCAACAGCGAAGGAGATATCTGGTCTGGTTACTGTGAGGTATATTAATTTTCCAACTAGGCGACGGTAATATTCTGGATTGTCCAGTAGGATATCTGAGTCAGAGGCATGTGCGCATAACTTGTGATTGACATCCATTGGGGTGTCAATTGGCTTACAGCCTGAGTAACCCGCATCATGAAGAAGGTCAGTACAGTACTTTCGCTGAGAAAGGATCAAACCATCTGGCCGTCTGGCGACTTCTAGGCCCAAGAAGTACCGAAGGGGCCCCAGATCTTTTGTTTGAAAAACGGTGCTCAGATGAAGTTTGACCGCCAGTATACCATTCGAGTCGTTCCCAGTAATAATGATGTCGTCCACATAGACTAGCAGAAGGACGGTCCCGGTAGATCGGTGGCGAGTGAAGAGCGAGAAGTCGGCGGAGCTTCGAGTAAAACCAATCTCCCGGAGGGCCTTACTGAACTTGTCAAACCATGCCCGGGGAGACTGTTTGAGACCATAAAGAGCCTTTCGAAGATGGCAGACTTGAGACTCCCCCGTGGTCTCAAACCCGGGAGGTTGTTGCATATACACAGTTTCCTGGAGATCACCGTTCAGAAACACATTTTTGACATCCAGTTGGAGTAGGGGCCACTGGCGATGTACCGCAACAGAGAGGAGAACCCGGACTGTATTGAGTTTGGCCACCGGGGAAAAAGTCTCCTCGTAGTCGAGCCCCTGCTGCTGGGTGAAGCCACGAGCCACAAGACGGGCCTTTAGGCGGTCAATAGTGCCATCAGCAGCATGTTTAATAACAAAGACCCATTTACACCCAACGGGTTTCTGACCGGGAGGAAGAGGGACGAGAGTCCAGGTCTGGTTAGTCCAGAGAGCAGCCATTTCCTCCTCCATGGAAGCCCGCCAGCCAGGATGTTCGAGCGCCTCCTGCACAGAATTAGGAACAGAAACCGAGGAAAGAGAAGTAGAAAAAATGTGAAGATGGGGAGAGAGGCGATGTAGGGAGACGTAGTGAGCCAGAGGATGAGCGGTGGATGTTTGTACCTGATCTGCCGGGCGCGGAGTAACCGTGGTTGAGGCGGACTGTAGTGGGGCCATAGAGCAACGGGGGCGACGAGTATAGACCCGGATGATGGGTGGTGTGGGGGAAAAGGAGGTAGAGCTGGTGGAACCGGTAGCAACGGCGTTGTAACGGGGAGAACTGGTCGTGGGATGGATGGAGGTAAAGGAGCCGAAGGGATAGGAGTAGTGAGAGGATCCGGAAAATATGGTTCAGTCTCGCGGAAGGTGACATTCGCAGAGACGGAGAGCTTCCGAGTGACGGGAGAATAACAGAGATACCCCTTCTGAGTACGGGAATAGCCCACGAATATGTGTTTGGCCGCCCGGGGATCCAATTTGTCCGAGGGCGGGCCCAGATGGTGGACGTAACAAGTGCTACCAAAGATACGGGGCGGAAGAGGAAAGGCCGGAGTCGAGGGACACAACAGGCTGAACGGAGTAGCATGGTGGAGGACAGAGGAAGGGAAACGGTTGATGAGAAAACAAGCCGTGGAGACCGCAAAGTTCCAGTAATGCTTGGGCACATGCATTTGAAGCATGAGGGAGCGAGCCACATCAAGTAAGTGTCGGTTTTTACGTTCGGCAACGCCATTTTGTTGAGGCGTGTAGGCACAAGAGGTTTGGTGGATAATCCCGAACTCAGAGCATATAGTAGCGAAGTCGTGGCCAGTGTACTCACGAGCATTATCCGTGCGCACAGTTTTGATAGTTGTATGAAATTGGGTACGAGTTTCAACGACAAAGGCTCGAAAAATGCGAGGAAGCTCGGAGCGATCACGAAGTAAGTATAACCACGTCATGCGAGAATAATCATCAATGAAAGTAATAAAATACCGGAAACCAGAAATACTAGTAATTTTATACGATCCCCATACATCAGAATGCAATAAATCAAACGGAGCAGAGCTCCGGGTACAATGAGCAAGATAAGATGAACGTGGCTGCTTGCCGAGGATACAAGACTCACACTGAAACGGATGGAGAGAGATATCAGGGAGAGCCAGCTGGAGAACAGGTAGAGGAGCGTGGCCAAGACGACGATGCCACTCGGTGGAGGAGACAGAGGAGAGGGATGGTAGGAGGTGTGTCGAGAAGGTAGAGCCCGTTCCGTAATCCGCCTTTACCAATGGTAGTCCGCGTCCTGCGATCCTGTATGACAAAAGAAGAGGAAGTGAATATAACAGAGCAATCCAGATCAGCAGTAAGGCGACCAACAGAAAGTAAATTGAAGGGGGAACTCAGAACATGAAGAGCCGAGCGGAGAGGAAACGACGGGCTGAGAGAGATGTCCGTCGATCCGGAGACGGGAACAAGGGCCCCATTAGCCACGGTGATAGACCACGGATGAGGAGAGTCCGAGTATGTGGCAGGCCGCTGGGACGTAATGTGATGAGTGGCACCGGAGTCCATGATCCAGGACGGACCGATGGAGAGACAGGCCGTACCTGCTTGGGAGACGAAGGTGGAGGCCAGGGAAGCAGGAGGCGGGTTGAGCAGTCCCTGGAGGTGCTGGAGCTGGAGGCGGACAGCTTCAAGGTCCGGAGAGGCAGGAGAGGAGGCATCTGTGGCCACCGAAGCAGTCGGTCGAGGAGGATATCCATTCTTGCGGTAACAGGTCGCTTCAAGGTGTCCGTCCTTGCCGCAGTAGGAACACTTCGGCCGCCCCCTGCCACCGCGCCCGCGGCCCCGAGAGCCAGAGCGGCCACCACGAGCAGCAGGAGGCAAGGAAAGCAGGGGCAGAGGGGCCTGTTGAAGAAGGGCCGAGGAAGTCGGCGCAGGAGCATCCGGAGGAGGAGTCACGCGGAGGAGCATGGAACAGATCTCAGAAAGGGATGGAACGGTGGGAGACGCCAGAACCTGAGTCCGGATAGTCTGAAGGTGAGGCGGAAGACGGGCCATCATAATAGCAATGCAAACCGCCTCCTTCTGAGCGCGCTGGGCAGCATGATCACTGGTAGAAGGCTGATGCAGTATCCAGGCTTCGGCCAAAGTGTTAGCCCGAGCGACAAACGACGTCATGTCCGGGGCGCCACCGGCGTCGAGAGCAACGAGATCTGTGAGGATGTCGTAGAGGTGTTGAAGGCTGTCTTTGCCGAAATAGAGTGAGTGCAACTCATCCCATATAGACTTGGTCGTCTCGTGATACATGGCCATCTGATACGGCTCACCATCCAAGGAGTTGAGGAGCCAAGTCTGCACACGACCGTCGTTGCGGAGCCACTCGTCCGTAGGGGGAGCCGGAGGAGCCTGTGTGAGGTAAGACAAGAGACCCTTGGCCTGGAGAACCCGGCGCACAGAATGCGCCCAAGGGAGAAAATTTTTCTTCCCGGAGAGAGAGATGGTGGTAATGCGTAATTCATCGCGCAGGTCTGCAAGACAAGCCGGGCGGTCTGCGGGCGGACTAGCCGCCGGGCCGGTAGAGTCAAGAGAGGATTCCATAGACCAGGAAGACAAGCCGCACCGACTTGGAAGGAGGCCGAAGCGACCAGGCAGGGGTCCGCTGGAGAGGCAGGCCGCAGAGAGGGGGGGAGACCGCCGCGACTAGGAACAGGCCGCAGCGACGAAACAGCGAGCAGAAAAAGGTCGGGAGAATGAACCCGCACGGTCACGATGCGAACACCAGCGGCCAGACAGGCCACGACCAGAGCGGGTAAGAAGCAGATCGCACGGTCTGGAGACCGCGAGAAGGCGGAGATAAGAGAAAAGAGACCGCGAGAGAACAACTCGAGCGGATAGGAGAGAGAGAAGCCGCGAGTTGACGAACTCGAGCGGGAGGGAGAGAAGAGACTGCGAGTTAACAAACTCGAGCGGATAGGAGAGAGAGAAGCCGCGAGTTGACGAACTCGAGCGGGAGGGAGAAAAAAAGAGACCGCGAGTTGACGAACTCGAGCGGTGGGCGCAAGAAGGAAACCGCAAGGAGCAGACGCCGAGCGGATAGGAGGGGAAGCCGCGCAGATAGAACTAGAGACCGCGCGAGACGTACGGGAGGTGGGGTCCACGGGAGAGAGGAGAAAAACTATAAAAGGGGGGGAAGAGGAGAGAACCTGGATCCACGAGAGAAGCAGCGGACTGTCCGTTGAGGCCGCGGACAGTGAGCGAGTTGCGGCGGATAGAAAAGGAGGCAGACCGCTGGAGACCGCAAATAGTCCGCGAGGAAACCGCGGAGTCCGCCAGAAGGCGGTGGGTAGATGCGGTTAAAAAGGCACAGGTCGGTTAGAGGAGAGAACCTGGCTCTGATACCATGTTGAGAGAAGCCAAAACTTGTATGTATTGCTTGTGTAAGTAAATACAAGGAGAGAATACAATTATATAGGAGATGAGAAGAGAGGAAAAATCCTATACAAGATGTGGGACTAAAGAAGAGAGAATACTAGGACCTTTATGGGCCTTTATACATGGGCTTTTCTAATAATTTCAATGAAGAAATTAAAGTGTTGTAAAGTAAATCTAAGCTATAAAGAGATAAACATAGAAAAAGTTCTGCTACTGGAGTACTCCCCCCAAGTAGGATAAGTTTTTATAGAAATCATGGCTTGTCAACCCAAAACTCCCCTCTGAGCCTGCGGCCATTGATCCACTTGACCAGATTTACTCCTGCCAAACTTCAAGAATGTCACAGCCTGTTGATTTGCTCCAAGACAGTCTATCTTCACACCTCAATCCAAGATGTAGTTGGAGTCGAAATAACCCCTGACACAAAACAGGTGGGTCTTGGTTGACCTTCTCCAAAAAAACTTTTTGAAGTTCAATATCATGGGGTTAAATTGGCGATGTGATCCGTAGGGTGGACTTTGCTGACCATCTCGAAAAAAAAACATTTGAACTAATCATTTCTTGGCGGAGCCTTCATCTGTCTCTAGCGGGGAGGGTGGCTCTTATTGGCTCTGCTCTTTGTCTATGCCCATTTTCATCTTTTTGCATTTGGAGATTCCGTGGGCTGTTCACCGGAGCATTGAAAAAATGGCTCATGATTTTCTCTGACAAACTGATTCCTTCAAAAGAGAAACGCACTATATTTCGTGGGAAAACATGTCAACATCTGCACTTCAACCAATAAGGTGGGTCTTGGCTTCCATGGTTCAGGAAACTGGATTGGCCCCCTTCAAGCAAATTCGCATGGGAAATGCTCCAGTCACCGGCTGGTCACCAGCTTCTCTATTCCACCGGGTTCTGCATGTGAAATACTCGGGCCGCTTGTGCGATGAAACCATTCGTCGGGGTGACTCATCTGCTTGGAAGATTATTCTGGATGGGGCGGCATTGTTGCAATGAATTGTTTGTTGGCAGGTTGGCGGCGGTGTGGGTATTAATATTCTACATGATAGTTGGATTTTGGATAAATCCATCAGTAAATGGCCTACCTTTGTTAATATTTCTATGTCGGAGTCTCTTTTGGTGGCCTCTTTAATTGATGTGGAAGGATCCTGGTGTAGGACAACCCTTTTGCAGTTTTTTAAAGAGTCTCCGGTTGAGCTTATCATGCAAATTCTCATTGTTGTGAATATTGCTCACAATGTTCCTGATTTGAATAAATCCTCACAATATAGATGAATACACTTGTATTTGATGAATATGATTTAGTTGTGTTGTTTTCAGGTAAATGATAGTACAAGCTCAGCATAGGTCTAGACTTAGTCTCATCAGACATAGTCTGTCAATGTAATCTCTCATTGTGCAAAACACTATATCGACCTAAGATCTAGAATATGTTGGACTTGATACTCTTAAAATATCAATAAACAAAATCTAGAAGTTTAGGTAGTGCAAACGATTCTAGTATAAAAAGATAGAAATTGTCCAAGTCAAAATTCGACTAGATATCTAGTCGAACGGTTGGATAATCTAATAGAATGTACAGAAGAATTAAGACGAATCGTGTGGATAACTTCAGAGTATAAAATACATTGTCTAAGTGCAGATTCGACCAGATCATTTGGTTGATCGTGCAGAAGAATCAAAATGAATCGTGTGGAAGTTCTCAAAAATATATCTAAGTACAAATTCGACTAGATGATCCAGTCATTCGTACAGAAGAGTCAAGACCTTTCGAGTAGATGTCTCATGAAGGTAAAATATGATTAAGTACAGATTCGAATCGGCATCAAACCAACCGTATGGAATAATCAAAATGATTCGGGTTGATGTACCCAGAGTGTAAAGAGTCTATGTAGATTCGACTAGGCAACAAATCACTCATGCAGATGAATCAAGACGATTTGAGTAGATGCCGAGGATGCATAAAACTATCAAGTGCAAATTCGTTAAGATCATCTACATGATCGTGCAGAATAGTCAAAGCTATTCGACCAGATGTTCCTTAAAACTCAAATGTGTCTTGAAGTCTTAAAGAAATAAGCTTCTACCTTAAGGTTTTTCGACTGAATATGGAGCAGATTCGATCAGACAACATTGTTTAGAAGAATGAATAGTCAGATTCGACTGAATGTGTATGATTCGACTAGAAGGAGCTCTGGAGAAGCAATTCAACTGAACATGAAGAGATTCGACCAGATATCTAGTCGAATTGACCAGACAAACATATATTCAAATTAGCGCGCTATTTTGGCGTTATCCAATTTAATGGTGCCGCAAAAAGGGTCAATCGGATGTGTCCTTTAAAGAAAAAGATTTCTGACAAAATATCAATTTGAGATTCGATCATTAAGTATCTTGATCATATAAAAAGAAGAAGACGTGAACAGTTAACCCTAATCGATAGAAACGAACTTAAGCATTTCCGATGTTGTCTTTTTGAAAGTGTTATTGCATCAGGAAGCTCAAGCTTGGAGAAGACAACATTAGAAAGCAAATCTCTTCATTATCTAGAAGTAAAATCAATTCAACTTGCTGAAGTGCTCAAAGCTCAATCAACTAACAGCAAGAAGGAGGATCTTCTAAAGCACGGGGGAAGCAACTTTAACTGAAGCAGATTTTCTCAAAGTCCTCTGCAAGAAGATCATGGAAGAAGCCAATCCACATCAGGCTTTAAGAAGACTCTAGTTCTATCAAAAAATATCTATTGAGACTAAAGAAAGTTTTTGTAACAAAAATATAATTAACTGTAGGATCTCACTGAGATCTGAGTGTAGGGTCCTAGTGACCTAAGGTAGAAGGTCAGCCAGTGCCTCTGAGGTAGGAGACTTTGTCTCTGAGCTGTAGGATTTCTTTGTGGAATCTGAGTGTAGGATTCCAGTATGGAATTTGAGCTGTAGGATCCTGAGCTAGGGGATCTGAGGTAAGAGGCAAGTCAGTGCCTCTGAGGTAGGAGACTTGGTCTCTGAGTTGTAAGATCTGCAAATCTAAGTTTTGGTCGGAGTTTGTCAAGGCTAGCTCACTGCTAGATAGGTGGAAGGGGAAGTAGACGTATCCAACTCTGGAAACCACTATAGCTTTTAATGATTGTGTTGTGATTTTTCTGTGATTATGTGTTTATCGCTCATACTTTAATCATTCCGCTCTAAATTTAGAAAAAGACGACATCACATATTCACTCTCCGCCCCTGTAGGTGAAAAGGCATCATCAAAAAAGTGTTGATATGCAAATCAGCATCTTATGATAGAATCTTTAAAGGTTTGTTTGATCTCATGATCAGAGTCGTACTAAAGAAGAGAACAAACTGGGAAAATGTCTTGTTTGACAAAATGAAGGACTCCCTTCAGACCCCTAACTTTAGGAGAATTTTATCTCTCTACTTCAACAATTTCTCAAAAGACTTTCAGCTGAAACAACTCACAAGTGCATCACTGCATTACCTAAAAAGGATTGATCTTAATGCAGTGGCTAAGAGGGGGCAAGTATTTCCTAAGACCAGGGAGAAGATAAAAGGGAGTCCTCCTGAAGCAAGCAAAAAGGATAAAGATGAAGCTGCAACAAACTTAGCAGCACAAACTACTGAAAACATAGTTGATCAAATCCCTGCAAACATTGAGGGGGAGACATCAAGGGATATGATTGAGGAGATTGTGTTTGATCCTGTAGTTGAGCTAAATGAGATTGATGATAGAACAGACAATCATGCTGGAAAAGAGGTGGATCTTGCTGAAGGGGAGATGCACTCTTATTAGTCTACCCTGAAAGAAGAAGAGAATGTAGCAGAACTGGCTGAGAATGTAATTCCTACTGAGTTGGATGTTCAGAAAGACCAGGCAAATGAAAGAAGTAAAACCTATCTGAAGGACATGATTACAGCACTAACAAACAACTGCAAAGAGCTAATACTGTTCAAAAGTCAACAAGCCAGTAAGGGACATTGTGCTGCAAGTCCTATTCATCTTTCAGATAATACAGGTGAACCAATTGACGACACTGAACTATATGAAGAACTAAACAGAAATGAGAAAGTAACATAACCCGAAATGGCAGGAACATCAAGTAAATTGTTCATGAAGAACCATCTGGTTCTATAATTGATCAGATGAGAATGCTGCTCAGTGAACAAAGAAAATCTTTTAACATTATGTGGACAAAACTGTCAAGGCAGTGAAGGAATTCTTGTCTGCATGGATCAAGGAGATTAAAGAAGACATGGCTCATATTGATGCTCAGATAATCAGCTAGTTCATCAGAGCTGGAGGAGTGGTAGAACTCAATGTGAAAATGCGGAAGTCCCAGATGATAAACTAGAAGAATCTTTTCATAACTCTCAAAGATGGCAGCAATCACAGAAACAAGATATGAAAAATATAACTTACACCCAACAACTATGACTTGGGGGCCAATAGGCTGGAGCTTATTCTCATTTTAGTGGCCGCACTGTTACCTCATTGGCGTATAGCGCTTCATTTTTGGATTTGACGCTTATTTTTCTTGGCTCCATAAGCTTAGTCTTCATCCTCACGAGCACACATTCTGGTGGTGGTTTGCTTGGAATATCATCCCATCTCGGGCATGGCTTGTCCGATGTTGTCTCATTGACACAGTAACCTACCCTCGGAGCTATCCCAGTACTGAATATTGTTCGCATATGGTGGGAGAATGCTCAAATTTAATTGGAATAAGTAGGGAGCTGTTGTGCTGGGGAGTCTGCCTGCCACTATTTACCTCTTTGGATGCTTTGCTTCAATGTTTTTTTTCGGCCAGCAGCTTGGAGTTGGTCCCGTTGTGGCTTCTTTGCTATACGATCTTTCAAAATTGGCATGCTCATAATGCCAAACTCCATTCGGACAAGGTAGCTATTCCATCGGTCATGGCTATGAAAATTTTGGAGAACCTCACTCAAGCGCATGAATTTCCCATCCGTGAACACTGGGAAATTAATCAATCGAGTCAATTATTTTCTCCATTAGCTTGGTGCCCCCCACCTTTAGGATGGCTAAAATTTAATGTGAACGGTGGACTTACGACGAACTTGCTTGCAGGCATTAGTGTGGTGCTATGTGACGATAAGGGTAAAACCCTTTTGGCGCCCGACTCCACTTTCATGCATTGGGATCCAGGTAAGATAGAGCTTGAAGCGATCCTAGCCATTCGGCATACGTTGACACCGGCAATATTGGATGGGTATTATTATTGAAAGCAATTATCGCAATATTGTGGAGCTTTACAGGAGGTGTTTGAAGAGGGAATCGTGGAGTGATGTCGACGTCCAGAGCGAGGATACCTCATTTCTTGCGCTTTTTCGCACTCCTTTTTAGTCTTGTTCTGTGGGATGCTAATTGGTGTGTTGATTTTGGTGTCAAGTTTGCTCTTGCTGGTTCTAATTTTTCTTGGAAAAATTCTGATTGTATGAATCCAAATTTTCTTGGGCTTGTTCAGGATAATGTGGATGATATCTTGCTATTGAAATTCTAGCCCTGGGGGCTTCCTTTTTCTTTTTATATAAGTACAAATTTGAAGGATCCACCAGCAAAAGAGATAAGTGTTGAGAGCGGTCGAGATATTGTGACACAACAGTTCGTATTGACTTTGAACACCCCAACATTCCGACATCCTGTTCATTGTGGAGGACGTCCTCTCACTAACAATACTTGGATAGAGCCCGCAGAGCTCAATTGACTCGCCAATGAACTTCGAACTACAACATGATAATCTCCATTCTTTAGAGATGAAGACTGTTAATTAGGGCAAAGATAATCTTATTCAATAGAGGGGTACCCTATATATAGGGGGAAATACATCGTAATCAAAATATAAATGAAATACGGTCTAACACTCCCCCTCAAGTTGGGCATGTTATATTTTTCATACCTAACTTATCAATACTAGCACAAAA
This sequence comes from Platanthera zijinensis, assembly GCA_039513925.1. Lineage (NCBI taxonomy): Eukaryota > Viridiplantae > Streptophyta > Magnoliopsida > Asparagales > Orchidaceae > Platanthera > Platanthera zijinensis. The sequence goes on along the minus strand of CM077094.1, from coordinate 20,840,241 downwards.
AAATTTCCCCCAAGACTCTTAGTTAGGATATCAGCTAATTGTTCCTCTTGGGGAACAAAAGGTATGCAGATAATCTTCTTTTCGATTCTCTCCTTAATGAAATGTCTATCCACCTCGATATGCATGGTGTGATCATGCTGCACAGGGTTGTTTGCAATGTTGATTGTAGTCTTGTTGTCACAGTACAACCGGATAGAACTAGACTCATTCAAACTCAGGTCACACATCAAAGAGCGTATCCATAATCCATCACATATGTCATGTGTCATTGCTCTAAACTCAGCTTCAACGCTAGACCTTGAGACGACAGATTGTTTTTTACTTCTTCAAGTGAATAAGTTTCCAACAACGAATAAGCAATGTCCTGATGTAGATCGTCTGTCTTCAACGGACCCAGCCCAGTCAGCATTGGTAAAAACTTCAATCTTCAAGTCTGTATTGGAAGTGAAAAGGATCTCCCTTCTTGGTGAAGTCTTCAAATACCTCAAGATTCGATGACAGCATTCAAATGTCTCGTCTTTAGGGCATGCATATACTGAGTAACGACTCCAACTGCATAAGTTATGTCAAGACGAGTGTGGGATAGGTAGATTAATCTTCCAACAAGACGTTGATAGTCAGTCACGTCTTCAACAAGATCACAATCATCTCTTCCAAGATTATGATTCACCTCCATAGGTGTATTCGCAGGTCTACAGCCACTCATGCCAGATTGTTTCAGCAAAGCAAGGGTGTATTTTCTCTGGGAGAAGAAGATACTCTGTTTAGATCGTGCTATCTCAATTTTCAAGACATACTTCAGCTTCCCCAGATCATTTACTTCAAACTTCCATGTCAAATTCACGTTCAAAACTTTTACTTCTTCAATATCATTCCTTGTTATGACGATATCATCAACATAGATAATGAGAGCAGTTATTTAGATTTGTTCTTCATTTAATAAGCAAAGTACGATCAACATAACTTTGTTTGTATCCAAGTGAAATCATGACTTCGTGGAATCGATCAAACCAAGCCCTCGGAGATTACTTTAAACTATAAAGTGAATTTTTTAAATGGCACACTTTCCCTTCAGATCTGGAAGGGGAAAAACCTAGAGGTATAAACATATTTACCTCTTCATCTAAATTTTCATGAAGGAAAACATTATTCACATCCAACTGGTTAAGTTCCCAACCATTGCACGCAACATATGATAGCAAAACTCGTATAGAGTTCATTTTTGCGACGGGGGCAAACGTGTCTTGATTATGAATTCCAAAAGTTTAAGTATACCCTCTTGCAACCAACCTTGTTTTGAATCGTTCAACAAAACCTTCAGAGTTCTGCTTTACGGTAAACACTCACTTACAACTGACGACCTTCTTTCCAGGTGGAAGATGAGTTAGGTCCCAGATACAATTCTTTTCCAAAGCATTCATTTTCTCAATCATAGCCTCTTTTCATTGTTGATGCCCAAGAGCCTCCTTCCATGTGGATGGGAAGGAGGCAGAAGCGAGGGAGGAGATGAAAGCTTTGTAGGAAAAAGTTAGAGCCTCATAGGAAACATAACGAGATAGTGGATGTTGGGTGCAAGATCTGGTACCTTTTCGAAGGGCGATGGGAAGTTCAGAAGGATCCGTTGACGGAGCTGGCATTGGTGCAGGTGGCGTAGGATGAGCATGTGTGTTATCTCTATTTCATCTGGTGTACACATATAACTCCTTTTCTTTATAAGGAGGCTCCCCCTGATTGGGAGTCTCAGCAGTAGATAAAGAATGTAGAGGAATCGGCAAGGGTAGAATAGGTGAGCTCACTTAACCCATATATGTGTGCATTTGTACCCCTTCTGAGTGGGAGAATAGTCAATGAACACACATTTAAGAGCCCAAGGGTCAAGCTTGGACCTGCCCAGAGAGTGTATATGAGAGAAGCAGACACAACCAAAAGTTTTAGGTGGTAGAGAGGTCGGTGTCACCCCTAAGGTAGTAAGAAGGACCAGTACTGAAGAGGGTGAGCGATTTATTAGATAGGCAGCCGTGAGAACGGCATCCCCCAGTAGTATTTTGGAAGGTTCATAGTGAAGAGTAAGCAGCGAGCCACCTCTAAGAGGTGACGGTTCTTGCGTTCCGTAACTCCATTTTGAGATGGAGAGTGGACACACGAGGTTTGATGCAGAATGTCATGAGCAGCAAGATAGTCCTACATTGGAGCGTTGATATACTTCCGACCATTATCACTACAGAGGATTTTAATATGGGCAGAAAATTGAGAAGAAACCATGGAATGGAAATTTTTGGAAATAGAAGCCACCTCATTTTTAGTTTTCATCAGATAAACTCAAGTAATGCAGGAGAAACAATCAATAAATGTAATAAACCAAAAACATCCAGAAATATAGGTAACAGAGCATTTCCCCCACATATCTCAAAATGAATAATATGAAAAGAAATTGTACTAGGTAATGACACATAATGAACAAAAGTACGATAATTTTTGGCAACAACACAGATGTCACAAACAACATTTTTAAAACACAAAGAAGAAAAAACAAGAAATAAACGTTTCATGGTCTCAACGGAAGAGTGGCCAAGACGACGATGACAAGTAAGCAAGGTGGAGGTCTGCGAAGAGTGGAGAGCTTGCGGTGGCGTAGCCATAGAAGTGGAGTCAAACACGTACAGGTCATCCTTCATGCTACCAGAGCAAATGACCTGCCCTTTCTTCAGATCCTGAAAGATACAATGAGAAGGAAAAAAAGTAACGGAGCAAAAAAGAGAATTAGTCAAATGACTAACAGAAAGTAGACTATGGGTGAATTTTGGAACATGAGCAGATGATAAAGTGAGAAAAGAACAAGAAATGGAGCCCTTCCCAGCAATGGAAGAGAAGGACCCATCAGCAATGCTCACTTTATCCTTGCCTGAAAGAGAGGAATAGAATACAAAACCTGAAGCAGAACCAATTATGTGATCGATGGCGCCTGAATCGATAATCCATTGAGTAGGACCAGTAGAAGCAGAGTTGGCACTCGACGTACTAGTGTGGGCAAGAGCAGATGATGGTATATGAGCATCAGCGGGATCAGTAGTAAGGTTGTGCCTCAAATGACGAAGGGCCTGCATCTCTTTAGTAGAGGAGGACGACTGAGAAGAACCACCATCGGAAGTCTCGGTCAGATGAGCAGAGTGAGGAGATCGACTTGGAGTCCTACCCCGACCGCGACCACCACGAGAAGTCGATCCACCTCTAGGAGGAGGAAAACCATGGAGGCTATAACAAGTATCCCGAGTATGACGAGCCTTGCCACAATAGTGACATGTGAGGTGATCCCTATCTGTCAGCATGGGCTTGAAATCATGAGGAGCGTGGTTGCCAAAATGGGGTTGATGAGCCACTAGCGCAGATCCCTCTGGAAGGTTGGTGGTGGTCTAGGACTGTCATCGATCAAACTCTTGTTGAACAATATTATAAACCACAGGAAGTGAGGGAATAGGAACACGCCCCAAGATCTAGACCGTAATCTGATCAAAATCTCTGTGCAAGCCATGTAGGAACTCAAATACCCGATTTCTATCTTCGCGATTCTTCAGCAAGAGTGCATCTGCATTGCACACCATGATCAAAATCTTTGTGCAAGCCATGTAGGAACTCAAATAACTGAGTCAAAATGATTGTACTCCTGATAGAGCTGGGTGAACATAAGGTAATAGGCTGAAGGAGGACGATCCCCATGACGGAGATTTCTGATTTTGCGGTGAAACTGGAAGATTTGGGCCGCATTCCCCTTACGAGAATAGGTAGACTCAGCGCGCTTTCATATGTCTGCAGCAGTATCCAGGGAGATAATTCCATGCAATCGATTCTTGTATGGAGTTGATAAGCCGTGACATGACAAGAGAATTTTCTGACTCCCATTTAGGCCAAGCAGTAAAAGTCGGAGTCGGAGCAGTGGTGATGTCATTGATGTAGTCAAAGAGATGTCGACTCTTCAGGGCAAGGGTAATAGAGCGGGACCAAGCCAAATAGTTGGTGTCATCAAGACGGATTGTGGTAAGCTGCAAATATAGGTGATCTTGACCAGCCCGGGTAGATCCAGCGGAGGTCATGAGAGTACCGGAATCACTAATCTCTGACATGGAAACAAAGGCAACCAAATCGTCAAGAAGATTGAATAGGGTAGAGAAGAACACCCCGTCAAAAAGAAGAAGAGCGAACAAACATCAATGGAGGATTAGAAGTCATGATCCACGGCAACAAAGGAAACCCAAAACCAATGATCATCGTGGTGTCAACACCGCAACCCTAGGTCACAACTCCTAGGTAACCATCACACCTTTCCTCCACCAGCCCACCCTTTCTCGTAACCCCACTGTCATCCTGCCCCCAAATCACGGAAACCAGTCGCCTACCCCCTTCCTGCACCCCCCCCCCCCCCCTCCATTTCACGAAAATGAGTAGCATGCCCCCTTCCAGCACCCCTCGTTGCTCCGGATCAAGGAAGAGAGCCGCCTTACCCCTCCCACACCATTCTCCATCCAACCAAAGGAAACGAGCCTCATGTCCCCCTTCTCGCACCCCTCCTCCCTCTAGCTCACAGAAACGAGTTGTCCGGCCCCCAACACTCCTACACCTCTCCTCCCTCCAGCTCATGGAAACGAGCCTCCAACCACCTTTCCCGTACCTCTCCTCCCTCCGCTCATGGAAGCGAAAAGCTTGTCCCTTTCTTGTACCTCTCCTCCCTCCCGCTCTCGAAAATGGGCCGCTAGCCCTCTACAACTGCTCCTACCTATTTCTCATAACAACCACCCCCTCTTACAACATCCAAATCCCTCGATCCTTCTTTATCAAGCTCCCCCTCCTGCAGAAACCCTCCCCGACAACCATTTGGGACATCAGGCACACATCTACCATCACCAGATTTACTGTCCACTGCAACCCCCGATCTCCATGGTTGTAAGTCTTTCATAGTGTGGTGTTTGAATTATCATTACTTCTATATTGTGACAAGGATTGGATGTTTAATGCTGACGGAATATTTCTTGTCGCATAATTTTATCTTGAGATTGCTTGTGACTTGCAGGGATTTATTTGCTTGCGCGCTCTAGTCTTGGCCATCCAAGAGGAGAAAACCCAAATTTGTTCGCCTCAAAACTAATTTGCGTAGCCTTAAATTAAATGTTTGTGGATCAAATACTGTATTATTAGTGGTAATCCAAATAAAGTTAATGGTAAAAGTTAATTTGCCTTGAGTGAGACTTGACGAGGTATTTGGATATTCATCCGAATAAAGTTAGGCGATTGCTATTCGCACTACAGTTTTGGTTATTCGCACTACGTTTTCTCCTAATTTTTCGTGTTTTTTTGGAAATCCGTCTTGTACATGCATTTTTAGGAAAAGTGTTCAACACAGAAGTTGTAGAACTCGACGAGATCTACAACTTTCGTGTTGAACACTTTTCCTAAAAATGCATGTACAAGACGTACTTTGCAAATACACCAAGATTTCGCGTCTTTTAGAAATACGCCGTGTACATGCATTTTTAGGAAAAGTGTTCAACACGAAAGTTGTAGATCTCGATGAGATCTACAACTTTGGTGTTGAACATTTTTCTTAAAAATGCATATACAAGACGTATTTCTAAAAGGCGCGAAAAATTAGGAAAAAACATATGCGACTAGCCAAAATTGTAGTGCGGATAACAATGGCCTAAAGTTAATGGTATTATAATCCTTACGTTTAGAAAAAGTTCGGTATAAAACCTCGCACTAGTATTAATACAGTATATTAAATGTTGGTATCCTCTAGCTTTCCATGTAAAATTATTGTATTCTTGTCATTTCGTTTGTTACTTTGCGTTGCATACTTTGCCCTAGTTGGTTGCTTCCTAATCAATTCATCCAAGACGGAAAAACGTTTGCAAGATAAAGAAATTGAAATTTTCGTAGTAGTTTTTGTTTTTCCATCAGGTTCAAGTCAGAATTAACAAACCCAGGAAAACTGACAGCGCCCATCCGAGAAAATTAGAAAAGGAAATAACAATCAATCAAGTAGATACGGTGGACAAAAAACTTCGGTACTGCCCCAATTGTCATCGAGTGAAATCCAGGAGTATGACTGAATTCAACCAAACCGGTGATTTATTTTTTCAATATCCAAGAACCCTAGCTCCGATGGCATTTTCACTCCGATGGAATCCGTCCGACTTTATAATCGAATTCTTACTTCAAAGCACCTAGACTGGAAGCGCGTGAGGTGAGTGGGAATGCCAAGGGAAATACCGTAAGAAGACATCTTCAATGGCAGTCCGCTGGCTTCACGAGATCGCAGACACTGTATAAATTTCGAGCTCTTCTCGGTAGAGACGAACAATTCGGTGGAACTCCGGCGACAGGTTTGAGGTGTGAAATTATTTATACCGACATTCTGATTCGCCGGACCGGACAAAAAAAGGAAGGATTCCACATTTCCACCAGACCTACATAGCAGGGAAGTTATATTTCCGAAAGCAAAGAATTTCTTAACTATTTTGAAGATTGAGCATCTGCAAATAATTTATTTATTTGCACAATAATATTTCTAGATACGCAGTCCTTTATTGAAATGAAAAAGAAACGTAAAATATTATCAAAAATTTATCAAATCAAATCAAGATTATAAAAATATCATCCAATATTTGATAAATTTTTAAATCTTAAGTGTCCAACTTCTCACAACATTGAAAGTCCGACTAATAACACGGCTATTCGTAAGCAATATTCCTCTCTCGAATCACTCTCTGATGGCCGCCGTTGTTTCCCTCTCTCGAATCACCTTCGGCGAGGTTGGCTTCTCAATCCTATCAAAAGTTCTCAGGATGCTGACATCCATCGTAATTTTGTATACTATTCCTATAATTTGGGATTATGATTGTCGCCATGGACCTGTCAAATAGGTTCGTTTTCATTTTGCACCATCAACTTTTATTGCTCCCTCTATCCGATAAACATTATGATTTTGTTTAAGCAGATAATGTTCAAATTGTCATTTTTTTTCTTATTAGAAGTACGAATTCTTCTCATAAATGATAAATTCTTTGTAACAAACAGAGATGGCAATGTCATATATGGACAATAATTTGCCCGATTTTTCTCCGTTGTGCTTAAGGATCCAGGAAAGAGTTTGTGCCCCAACATTCTATCATACCATCTTCAACTATCCGACCCAGGTCTTTTTTATGTGTCAGTCGTATAACCAAAATCGCTCAATACTAGAAGTGTAAAATGTAAAATCTGCACTAAAGTTAAATACAACATTAATCTGCATTAAGAAATGATGATTAGTATTCTAATATTACAGTTATTGTAATGCTTAGTATTCCTGCATTTATAATATGTAACGCTTCTTCTTGAAAGTTATGTATCGGGTATATATAATTGTGCCCAATAGATTGTCAGAAAAATCATCATTCCCCCTCTCATTTCTTCTGCTTTCCATTTATTGCCTGAAATCAAAAACCAATCTTAGATGTAGAATCCACCTAACAGTGGTATCAGTGCTTTGGGTTGTAAGAACGATCTTTGAATTCTATCTCATTTATCGTGGTCTCATCATCTATCACTTTCACTCAATCATATACCCACTCTGTACAACCCCATATTCGCTGGGTAAAACCCAGAAGCTTCAATGGTCTGAGTTGGGCTAGCCTCAGGCTAGCCCAAGGGCAAATCAACAGAGTTCCCGCTTCTTAAGGGGCTCCCGCCTAGCCGTAGGCGAGACCCTTCGCGCCAAGTTTCGGGCTTCAGGCTAGACGAGCTTCTGCCTTGAGGGAGCTCCCGCCCAGAGGTAGGCGAGAGGGCATTGGGTGAGCCTTCAACGACAATAGCATTAAGACCACCAAGGGCTCGGCGAGAGCCTTCTCGGCCGGGGTTCTCGCCAGGTGGGTCCATGTGGTAGGGCCTGGCGCCCAGGAAAAGATTATTTTATTATTTCATTATCCTCAGGTTCAATTACCTATATGTCCCTGGGATGACAGCGGGATTTGGCTGTTGGCAGACCCATCAGGGGTATTTCAGTATTTTCAGGTCAGGAGAAGACTATAAAAAGACCCATAGGGGCTCTTTGGAAAGCAAGCTTTCATTATTCTCTAACTCCAGTGCTTTCTGAAGAGCTCCCAGTCCAGCTATTGGTTTCGGAGGGGAAGCTCTCAGAGATCTTCCGGGTGTGAGGTGAGATCTCCCAGCTGAGGCTTTGGGTCAGTCTTAGGACCTTAGCAGCTAGTCAGGGGTCGAGATTTGAGAGAAGTAGGCGTCGGCTGCACTTTGGTTTGTGAACATTCGTTGAGGTCAATTTTGGCTTCAACAGTTCTGGTGCGGTGAGCGTGGAAGCAGTCGGTGCAAGAAAATCTTGAGTTGAGTCCCATGGTAGGAGGTGAAGGTGAAGGATCTGACGCAGGAGGATCCCCCACCCGGGGAGAAGAGGCGACAAGGAAGATGTTAGAGGATTTCAGGCGAGAGGTCATGCAGACAATCAGCTTGGCCTTCTCGGCAAGGAATGAGTGGGAGACGCCGCAGGTTCCTATGGAAGGGGTTCCGCTGTTAGGCGAGAACGCTCCAGGGCAGCGCCCCGGGAAGGAAATCTCGGTGGATGCAGGCGAGAGGGATCTGAGCGAGATGGAGGCGGCAGTGCGGGAGCTCTTCCCCGGGCAAGGTCTCGCGGATCGGTCCAGCCAGCCAAGGTCGCGGGACGCGCCCTCTCGCCCGGTAGGGGGCGAGACCCCTTTTAGTGAGCTCATCGTCTCGGCTCCAGTGCCGGAGGGGTTCCGGGAGCCGGATATGACCTACTACACCGGGAAGGATGACCCGGTCCATCACGTGCAATGGTTTGAGGATGTGGTGTCGATAAGGCAGATGTCGGATGCCTTCAAGTGTAGGCTTTTTGCCATCACTCTGAAAGAAAAAGCCAGGGACTGGTTCCACCAGTTACCGGCGAGCTCGATCTACAACTTTGAGGATCTGCGCAGGGGTTTTCTGTTGAGGTTCTCGACTTCGAAGAAGCGAAAGAAGGAGGCTGAGTGCCTGTTTGTAGTGAGGCAGAAGCCGGAGGAGACGTTGGGTCATTATGTCGACCGGTTCCAAGAGGAGATTCTCCTGGTCCAGGAGGTCCCGTGGGTATGCACTGATGCTTGCCTTCACCCTGGGGCTGAGGCCGGGGTTTTTTAGTATGGAGTTGAAGAGAGTGCCCCCTCTCTCTTTTGAGGAGCTCATGGAGAGGGCGACAAAAGAGATAGACTTCGAGAGGGAAAACCCTGCATTTGCGAGGAAGCTGGTCAGGCTGGCGGAGGATGATGTGAAGGAGCCGGCAGCAGGGAGGTAGAGGGAAGTGAGAGAGCAGAGGGAGCAGAGGGAACCAAGGGAAGATAGAAGGAGAGAAGAACCCCGAGGGCAGGGGCAGCAGCATGGGGGGCCAGGGAGCTGAACAACCGATTGGGTTGGAGGCCACAGGAAGGTCGCCCCCAGGGCCAAGGGGGTCTTCAAGGAAGAGACAACTTCCGGGAGCCGAGAAGACTCGAGCAGGGAGGATGGAGGCAGGGACCGAGGGGTCACCACCATCGCAGGAGGCCATGGAGGTGGGAAGAGGAAGAGGAAGAAGAATTCGAGGAGCAGGGAGAAGGGGAGGAGGAGAAGGAAGAGGCGGTAGGGTGGCGTTGCCCTATTGTGACTTCCACCAGGAGGAAGGTCACGCAACAGCCACCTTCCCAGAGTTTCTGGAGATGAGGGAGGCCAGAGGAGCCGGAAGGCAAGATCCGCATGCAAGGATCGTCGAGGTGCAGCATGGAGAGGCTGAGGATAGATGTGAAGATAGGGTCGATGTGGGGACCCGAGGGGGGATCGAAGTGATCCATGGGGGAGTAGGGATCGAGGAAACCCGCAAGGGGAGCCTTCAAACCATGTTCCGTAGAGGTGTCGCCTCGACCTCCCTAGCTCCCCCCAGAAGAAAAAATCACCTTCTCATCCGCGGATATGTCAGACTACGAAGACCCGTTCTGCGACGCACTAGTGATCCAGAAAGTGGTGGAGAACTTCACAGTCTCCCGGATACTGGTGGATAACGGGAGCTCCGTGAACGTGATCTTCAAGAAGGCCTTCGATGAGATGAGGGTGGAAGGAAAAAGGGTCCTGGCTTCCGACGGACCGCTTTTTGGTTTTTCTGGAGAGAGGAAGGAGGTAGAAGGGGGAGTGGGCCTGCATGTGAAGCTTGGGGGCGTCTCACGGAACTGTAGGTTCGTGATCGTAGACGCCCCAAGTAGCTACAACGCCATCTTTGGGCGTCCTCTCATCAGCGCCTTTCGCTGTGTCCCCTCCTCATTTCATCAATGCCTCAAGTTCAACAATGGAGGGGTGCAGGTCAAGATCAGGGGGGATCCGAAGGTGGCGAGGCAGTGCTATGTGATGGAGGTAAACGCCGTGTCGTGGATGGCTGAGGCGGAGGAGCTGGAGAAAGAGATGGCTGGGCAGGGAGGAAGTATAGAAGTGGAGGAGGCGAGCCCGCAGGAGGCGGAGGACTTGATGATGGAGGAGGTAGTAGAGATAGAAGAGATGAGCCTAGGAGAGGTAAGGGAAGGAGAGCGGAGGCAAGGAGAAGGCCTGGTGGAAGCGATGGGGGTTGATGAGGTCGGAGGAGAAGAGGTTGAGCAGGAGGAAGCAGGGGCAGGATGGGAGCGGTTGAGGCTGGAGCCGGCCGAGGAAGTGGTGGAGATGGAGGTACTCACCAGAGCAGGGCAAGTACAGAAGGTGCGGGTCAGCGGAGGCTTAAGCCTCGAGGACCAGGGGCGGATGCTAGCCTGCATCCAGAGCAACATCGACGTCTTCGCTTGGAGCGCGGCAGACATGCCGGGCATCGATGCGGACGTAGCTTGTCATCGCCTGAACCTGGACCCGAGGACTCGCCCCACGTGCCAGAAGATGAGGGCCATCGCCACCAAGCTGGAGGAGCCCATCCGAGAGGAGGTCAGGAAGCTTCTGCAGGCAGGCTTCATCTCGGAGATCCAGTATCCAGGCTGGATCTCCAATGTGGTAATGGTAAAGAAAGGGGGAGGAAAGTGGCGTATGTGTATCGATTTTTCCCTGTTAAATAAATCATGCCCTAAGGATTGCTACCCCCTACCTCGAATCGACGCGTTGGTTGATTCAGCCGTTGGTTTTTCTGTTATGAGTTTTTTGGATGCTTTTTCAGGTTACCACCAGATCCGGATGCACCCTCCTGATGTCAAGGATGTCTCCTTCATCACGAGAGAGGGATGCTTCAGCTATAAGATGATGCCCTTTGGGTTGAAAAACGCAGGAGCAACATACCAACGCATGATGGATCGAGTCTTTCGAGACCAAAGGGGGAAGAATCTAGAGGTCTACGTCGATGACCTGCTGGTCAAAAGCAAAGGCGTGGATTCCCATTTGCGAGACTTGGAAGAGACGTTTGCCACCCTGCGGAGGTTCAAGATGAGGTTGAACCCCTTGAAGTGTGTCTTTGGGGCTAGTCGTGGGAAGTTTCTCGGACACCTCTTGACTCCGGCAGGGGTTGAACCTAATCTGGACAAGGTGAAGGCTATATTGGACATGGAGTCACCTCGCAACGCCAAGGAGGTCCAGCGCTTGACGGGAAAGTTGGCCGGGCTAAGCAGGTTCCTCTCTCGATCCGGGGATAGGTACTCTTCTTTCTTCAAAGTACTTCGCGGTAATCAGGTCTTCGAATGGACGGTCGAATGCGAAGAGGCCTTCCAGGGGCTGAAGAAGCAACTCTCCCAGGCCCCGCTGCTCCAAAGCTCCAAGGAAGGGGAAGACCTGGCCTTGTATCTCGGGGTGGGGGTGGAAGCTGTAAGCTCCGTCTTAGTTAGGGAAGAAGGGAAGAAGCAGCTACCCGTCTATTATGTAAGCCGAATCCTGAAAAAGGCGGAGCTCCGCTACCCCATCCTAGAGAAGTTGGCTTATGCCTTGGTCGTTTCGGCAAGGAAGCTTCATCCATACTTTCAAGCGCACTCGATTAGGGTGGTCACCGACCATCCTCTTCGCAAGATCTTTGAGGGGGTAGAGCACTCGGGAAGGCTGACAAAGTGGTCTATCGAACTAAGCGAGTTCGACATCTCGTTCGTCCCGAGACTCTCCATCAAAGCTCAGGCCGTGGCGGACTTCCTGGCAGACTATGTCACTGAAGCTGAGAATGAGGAGCCGAAGCCCCACCAAGCATGGAAGATGATGGTCGATGGGGCCTCGGGAAGGCACTCCCTGGGAGGGGTGAAGTGTTGGTAAGTCCTCAAGGGTTTACCATAGAACAGGCGGTAGCTTTCCACTTCCCTGTTACCAATAATCAGGCGGAGTATGAGGCTGTGATAGCCGGCCTTCGATTGGCAAGGGAGTTGGAGATCCAGGAAGTGGAGACCTTCACTGACTCGATGGTGGTAGCCTCGCAAATCAGAGGGGAGTTTGAGGCTCGGGAGCCTACCCTCGTGAAGTATTTATCCAAGGTAAGGGCAATCATCGGAGGGTTTCGTTCCTTCTCTATTCAACACGTTCCCAGGGAGGAAAGCACAGCAGTTGATCGGTTGGCGAAGTTTGGGCCTCGGGGAGGAGGAACCTTAACTGAACTTTTCCGAACAGCAATTGAAGAGGGGGAGTTGATGGAGGTGGGTCGGCGATCCTCATGGGTGGACCCATTGGTGACCTTCCTTACCACAGGCGAGCTGTCAGAGGGGGGTAAGGAGGAGAAAAGCTTTAGGCGAAAGGCAGCCCACTACCTGATGTTGGAAGGGGGCTTGCACCAGAAGATGTTATCGGGGCTCCTCGCGAGATGTGTGACCGAGGAGGAAGTCCCGAGAATCCTGAAGGAGGTGCATTCGGGAGAGTGCGGCAGTCATTCGGGAGGGAGAACGTTGGAGGCAAGGGTGATAAGACAAGGATACTTCTGGCAGACCTTGAGGAAGGATACAATCGAGTTTGCAAAGAGATGTCTGAAATGTCAAGTACACGCCCCCCTCCAGCTCTTACCCGCACAAAGGCTTCGAAGTATCATGGCCCCATAGACCTTCACCATTTGGGGAATCGATCTAGTTGGACCCTTTCCTCCAGCCAGCAGGCAGAGGAGGTTCCTCCTAGTCATGATCGACTACTTCTCAAAGTGGCTGGAAGTCAAAGCCCTAGCCAAGGTTACCTCCCAGGTCATCAGGAACTTCGTTTGGGGGGAAATCATATGCAGGCATGGGCTACCCCAAGCGATAGTGACGGATAACGGTCCTCAGTTTGCCAGTGAAGAGTTCATCAGCTTCTGCGCCCAACTGGGGATTGACCTCAGGTTTGCCTCTGTCCATCACCCCCGGAGCAACGGCCAGGTGGAAGCGGCGAACAAGATCATCGTGAACTTGCTCAAGAAGAAGGTGGAGAACCTGAAGGGCAACTGGGTGGAGCAACTCCCTTCCGTCCTGTGGGCCTTGCGAACAACTCCGAACACGGCCACAGGGGAGACCCCCTTCAAGCTCTCTCATGGGTGTGAGGCGGTCCTCCCGGTGGAATTCGATGTTCGGTCTCCACGGGTCGCAACCGCGGGTGAGGGAAGCGAAGCTTGGAGGTTGGAGAACGAGGAGGGATTGCACCTCTCGTTGGATATGGTGGAAGAGCTACGGGATGTTGCTGCCATCAGACAAGAAGAGATAAAAAGGCGAATGGCCAAGTACTTCGATAAACACATTAGGGTTAAGCAATTCGCCGAGGGGGACCTAGTGATAAAAAAGGTCGACGCAGCAGGAAGGTCGGCCCTTGTGGGCAAGCTCAACCCCAGCTGGGAAGGGCCTTACATAGTAGAGAAGGCTCTGGCTAATGGGGGTTACTACCTCCAGGATGTGGAAGGAAGGACCTTGAGCCACACCTGGAATGGTGATGACTTAAAACGTTTCTACCCTTAAAGTGAGAGAAGGATTGTAATATGGTGAATAAATATTATCATTTCAAAGTAGTCTTTTCGGAATGTTGACTCTCTAAAAAATGCTATCATAAGAATGGGTCTTTTCTACCCTAAAATGCTTTTGCTTTAACCAACTTTGTCTCCCCATCTTGATGATAGAATGGGCCTGGTTGAAGGAATCTTCATCAACACCCCGAGCTCGGCTCGGCCCCAGGTAGACCCGCTGCGCAGGCTCTCATCTAGCTGGCAGGTCCAAAGGCTCGCCTATGGGGGAGAGGTTTGGTTTGAACTTCATCAACACCCCGAGCTCGGCTCGACCCCAGGTAGACCCGCTGCGCAGGCTCTCATCTAGCTGGTAGGTCCGAAGGCTCGCCTGCGGGGGAAAGGTTTGGTTTGATCTTCATCAACACCCCGAGCTCGGCTCGGCCCCAGGTAGACCCGCTGCGCAGGCTCTCATCTAGCTGGCAGGTCCGAAGGCTCGCCTGCGGGGGAGAGGTTTGGTTTGATCTTCATCAACACCCCGAGCTCGGCTCGGCCCCAGGTAGACCCGCTGCACAGGCTCTCATCTAGTTGGCAGGTCCGAAGGCTCGCCTGTGGGGGAGAGGTAGGTCTTGATCTTCATCAACACCCCGATCTCGGCTCGGCCCCAGGTAGACCCGCTGCGCAGGCTCTCATCTAGCTGGCAGGTCCGAAGGCTCGCCTGTGGGGGAGAGGTTTGGCTTGATCTTCATCAACACCCCGAGTTCGGATCGGCCCCAGGTAGACCCACTACGCAGGCTCTCATCTAGCTGGCAGGTCCGAAGGCTCGCCTGTGGGGGAGAGGTTTGGCTTGATCTTCATACACACCCCGAGCTCGGCTCGGCCCCAGGTAGACCCGCTGCGCAGGCTCTCATCTAGCTGGTAGGTCCGAAGGCTCGCCTACGGGGGAGAGGTTTGGTTTGATCTTCATCAACACCCCGAGCTCGGCTCGGCCCCAGGTAGACCCGCTGCGCAGGCTCTCATCTAGCTGGCAGGTCCGAAGGCTCGCCTGTGGGGGAGAGGTTTGGCTTGATCTTCATCGACACCCCGAACTCGGCTCGGTCCCAGGCAGGCCCGCTGCACAAGCTCTCATCCAGCTGGCAGGTCCGAAGGCTCGCCTGTGGGGGATAGGTTGAGTCTTTGGCTTGTGGTCCTTGGTTCTTGATTTATGGTTACTCAGTGTTACAACAAGCCCGGCTCAGCCTCCGGTAGACCCGCTGCGCAGTTCGTGGGAAGGTATCTTGTCATGACCCTGTCCTAGATCAGAGACAAATCCCTAAATGTCTCGGCCAGTAGAGGTCTCGGCCAGTAGAGGTCTCGGCCAGTTAGGGTCTCGGCCAATAGGGGTTTCGGCCAAAAGGTCTCGGCCGGGGGGATCTCATTGAAGAAGGCCCCCGACAGACCTGGGCAGGACAACCTAATCGATGGCGCAAGGCTCCCGCCTAATCAATCTCTAAGGAAGGCGACCCTAAGGAGACTAAGGGTCTCGGCAGAAGCTCGCGCGGAAGCCACTTGGCCGACTAACCTATTCGTTCAAACAAACACCGACAGTGAAAAATGAAACATTGCATTATATTTAATAGTTACAGGGGTTTGGAGCTTCTCGCTCATTACAAAAGAGTATCAAAAAAAAGAAGGCACTTCAAGGGGACGCGCTGTAATCCCCGCTGGTGCTCTCGCCCGAATCCTCGCTGGAGTCCTCGCCCGAGCTCGCCCCAGACGTCTCGCCGGTAGCGGAGGAAGACTTCGGGATATCCGAAGGAGGAGAGTCGGGCGCGGCGGGAGGCTTCGGGACTGGATCGAATAGCCAGGGGAGGAGTTGGCGAGCGTCGATGGTTATGCCGTCCTCCCGAAGCAGCTCCGCGTCTTGCAACATCTTGACCGTCAGCCTGACGGTAGCCTGAGCGTTCGTTTGCAGCAGCTTGTCGATGTCGTACACCGAGAAGTGACGACTCTTTAGTCTTTCATCAAGCGTCGGAGGTGGGCCTTTCGCCGCTTCCGCACGCCGGAGTTGGTCCCTCAGCAGGACGTTCTTGCATCGTACGTCAGCCAACTCCGCGCGGAGCGCCATGGCTTGGGAGGAATCCTGTGGAGAAGAGATCAGCTCAGCAAATACTGCGCAAACGTGACTTCGAGAAGCAAGAGCAAGGGTCCAGGAAGATCCCGCTTACCTCGGCTGTGGGGCGTAGGGACAGCGCCTGTTGAGCATTCGCCAACTCCTGTCGAGCACTCGCGAGCTCTGTCTCCGAAGAGCGTGCTCTGGCCACCGCCTCTTCCCTCGCCTTGTACATGTCGGCGAAGTTCTTGTCGATGTTGATGCTTCGACGCGCGCACATGTGCGCAAGTTCAAACCCGCGTAGCAGGGCCCGGGTTGAGTCGAAAGCCAGGAGCCGGGTGGGCGTCTGGTCGAAGACACTGGCGCCCTCTCGGCTATAGAGGCCATAGCCCAGCGAGAAGGCCTCGCCAGTAACCTCATCTCGCTCCGACCAGCTGGGGAGGAGCGTTGAAACCGCAATCCTGTTGGATTCGGGATCCCATTGGAGCAGAGGCTTCCCTTCGGCGTCGACGTGCTTCACACCGAAGCCATAATTTCTGTGCCCTTTCGGCACTTCCTTGGGCGGGGTTCGGGCAGAGGTCTCGGCAACGACTCCCTCTCCTCCAGCCACGTCTGCGGCCGGAGGGTTCTCGGCAGTATCCTCAGTACGTCTTCTGGCGGCAGCACCCGTCTCGCTGGCCATCTGGAGCAGCCCTTCGAAGGACTTGCCCGAGGCGGGATGTCGGGCGGGCGAGACGGCCAAGCCCTTGCCCTTATCCGCAGCGGATGGCTTTGTCCTCTTCAGCGGTCGCGGGGCGGGAGCGGTGCCTTTTCGCTTCTTAGCTTCGGGCGCCAAAGGCTGAACGGGCTCTTCCCGGCAGGCGCGAGCACTGGCCTCCGCGAGAGCGAGAGAGCCTCTCGCAGCCCGATCCTCGACACCCGGGGCCGCAGCGAAAGGTTGGCGTAGAGGGACCTCCCGCTCTCCTGCAAAGTTAGCGCTATTCAACACAGGAGGATCCTACACAAGAGATCAAATCTAGGGCGAGACCATACCTTCGCCCGGGTGGACGGGAGGAAGGGAGTCGACGTCTCGCCGGAGGAAGAGAACGTCAAACTCCTTCGTTCCGAAGAACTCCAGGAGCGCGCTCTCGCGCGACCCTAGAGTGGGCGGTTTGTAAGCAACATTCTCGTACTGAACAGGTCAGAGCGGGACGTTGCCGAAGTCCCCGGTGACGTAGACAAACTTCTCGCCCCAATGGTGATGTTTATTGGCGAGACCGATGGTCTTGAGCAGCTAACCGGAGAAGAAGACTACCCCGCCTTTGGCGCGGAAGTTGAACAGCTTGCGGAAGATCGGCAGACTAAACTCGATCCTCTCGGATCGCATGTAGCATATGAATGCCACAAGGATCGCGACGGAGTTCGGGTTCAGCTGGGCGGGAACCACCCCATAGTAGCGGAGAGCTTGCCGAATCTCCGGCCAGAGGGGAAGGCGGAAGCCCACCTCGAAATGTTCGAGGGGGATGGCGAGCTCTCCCGCCTTCGGGGTATTCACCTTGTCGTGATTACCCGGGTTCCGCGCCGAGAAGCCAGCGGGAATGAAGCGGTCGACGATCAGGTTGTACTCGTCCAAGATGAGCGTGCAGGAGGGGAAGAGATGCTTGTGGAACGCTTCCGCGTAATGATCGCGACCCTCGTTCTCGCCCGGCATTTTGGGTTTATGGGTATGGGTAATAGCGAGAACTATAGAGAGGTAGAAGCGGAAGCAAGAGGGCGAGAGCAATGAAAGGGAGTTGAGGTTCCGGATCAGAGAAGTAAATGCGGTTGGTAGATTTCTCTATTTATAGGGAACCGTGATCGTTACGGCTCCTTCCGATAGAGAGAGAAAATGACGGCGGAGTACAACTGTTACGATCTGGGCTGGCGACGCCTCAATTTTCCCCCTCGGGATGACATCAGTCGACGATCGTCTCTAGTTTCGGCGCAAGCCTCTTAGTTTTGGCGCAAGCATCCTAATTCCAACACATTCTTAAAATTCGCAGCACAATGAAAGAAGAGACGGATAATAACTTGCTCTCGCTGCCGAGAGCTGAATAAAATTAACAATAACAGTTATTACAGAGGCATAAAGGTACATGGCGGAAGGGAAGGCTAAAAAGGGAGAAGGGGCGAGACCTAGATGAACTAATACGGTTCCCAGCACCATTGCCCTCGTTCCCGCCGCCTAGTTCTCGGAGGCACCAGCGGGTTGAAGTAAGATGACAGGGTGGTACACCCTAGGTTGATCCGCCTAGCATGATCTCGGATCTGCGCGATGCATCTCCCTGGAGAAGATTCGGCAGTAGGCCCTCCCGGTCGATCAGTCTCGCCCAAGAAGAAATCCCGCTCTAGGGACTCCAGCCTTTGTTCCACGGATTCGCGGAACGCTTTCGCCGCGGCAGCATGGGCGCGGTCTCGCCGGATAAGCTTGGCCAAAATGGCCGAGATCTTCCTCCTCCGCTCCTTCGCGTTCCCGGTGCCGTTCAAGGTTTCTTCTATCTCGCCAGGCGAAGGAGGAAGGGAATCATCATCATCATCATTCTTCTTCTTCTTCTTCTCTCTCCTCGTTGGCTCCCGACCAAGAGCTGGGATCCCCTGCGAAAAGTGCGCCCAAGGTTTTGATTAAGGCATAACGATCAGCCGACAAGAATGTCTCGCATACCTGCAGTCTGGCGAGAGCCATTGACTGGCGTCGGGTGAGAAGGCCCGACCCCTCCGTCAGTTCCATAAAGGAGGTGGAGAGGCTTGCCTCGCCCTGGGCGGAAGGGTTTGTGCACAATGGTCCCGCCCTGGCCGGAAGCATGGAGAGAGTTGTCCTCTCTCAAGGGATGATCAACATCCTTAGTAGTGGAAGGTTCAAAGGCCACCCCTCCCGCCTGCAGGGCGGGATTTGCCGCAGAAGGAAGCAACTCGCTGGTTCTCGCTTCATCTTCCCGGGTGACGAGACCCGGGACGGCGGAAGCTGGCTCTGCGAGAAGACAGTTCAGAAAAGGAAAGGTACGGTTGAAGTATTAAGAAGTGGCGGAAAGCGTACCTATCACCCGGGTCTCGGCTGGAGGAATTGTCTCTGAGACCCTTGTTCGATCCACAGGAGGGGGGGCTGACGAATCTGGGGGAATCGGGGAAGACCCGACGACGTCATTTGGAACGGATTCCTGCGAGAGGTCACGTTAACTATCGGGCCTGTAACGTAATCGGAGAGGTAAGCATGGCCGGAAGGCATACCTTTTGCGGGGAGGGGTCCCCCGCAGGAATGGGAGTAGGAGAAGGTGAATCCCTGTTCTCGCGAGCAAGGTCTCGCCGGACCACCTTTGCTTTCCTCTTCCCCGTTTTCTTCTTCGGCTCAGAAGGGCCGGTGTCTGAAGATTTCCTCGATAGCCAGGGCGCTACCGCAGCGCTAATTGCTAAGGCTCGCGCTTGAGCCACGATTAACCGATCTTGAAGGTCCTGCGGAAGCGGCTTGCCAGCACGCTTAGCAGACATCTTGGTATCGCGCATAAAATTTCGGGCGAGAGCTCAGTGAAGAAACAATAGTTCAGAGGCAAGACTTATGGTCGCCTGTCAGCGCGTATTTATAGCCGCAGTAGGGCCCACCGAAAGATTCTCTTGGCTGACAGGCACGTGTCCAACGAATATTTTGGGGTTGGACTTGTCTTGTCGAGCGCAGGGCTAGCTCGAAAAGAGCGGGGATTGTGTACAACCCCATATTCGCTGGGTAGAACCCAGAAGCTTCAATGGTCTGAGTTGGGCTAGCCTCAGGCTAGCCCAAGGGCAAATCAACAGAGTTCCCTCTTCTTAAGGGGCTCCCGCCTAGCCGTAGGCGAGACCCTTCGCGCCAAGTTTCGGGCTTCAGGCTAGACGAGCTTCTGCATTGAGGGAGCTCCCGCCCAGAGGTAGGCGAGAGGGCATTGGGTGAGCCTTCAACGACAATAGCATTAAGACCACCAAGGGCTCGGCGAGAGCCTTCTCGGTCGGGGTTCTCGCCAGGTGGGTCCATGTGGTAGGGCCTGGCACCCAGGAAAAGATTATTTTATTATTTCATTATCCTCGGGTTCAATTACCTATATGCCCCTGGGATGACAGCGGGATTTGGCTGTTGGCAGACCCATCAGGGGTATTTCAGTATTTTCAGGTCAGGAGAAGACTATAAAAAGACCCATAGGGGCTCTTTGGAAAGCAAGCTTTCATTATTCTCTAACTCCAGTGCTTTCTGAAGAGCTCCCAGTCCAGCTATTGGTTTCGGAGGGGAAGCTCTCAGAGATCTTTCGGGTATGAGGTGGGACCTCCCAGCTGAGGCTTTGGGTCAGTCTTAGGACCTTAGCAGCTAGTCAGGGGTCGAGATTTGAGAGAAGTAGGCGTCGGCTGCACTTTGGTTTGTGAACATTCGTTGAGGTCAATTTTGGCTTCAACACACTCCATCCCCATTTTCAATGGAGAGCTCTATGAACATTGGAGAGATAAAATGGAGATACTTCTAAGATCGTGTGATCTCTGGGGCTTGTTTGAGATGGCATCCCAACAGGAAAAGCAACATAAGGCACTGCACCCATACCCAGCAAAGAAGACAGCAAGAATGATGCATTAGCTTTACACCTTATCCAACAAGGGATCTCCATAAATATTTACCCAAGAATCATGGGATCCAAAACTTTGAAGCGTGGTTGTGGGTTCAAGATGAGTACAAGGGAAACAAAAAGGTACTTAAAATTAAAATCCAAACTCTTCGACATCAATTTGATGCAATGATGATAAAGGAGGGAGAAACATCATAAGAATATTTTTTGCAAAACAAACCAGCATTGCAAACCAGATTAGAGCTCTAAGTGGAGTTTTGGATGAGTCTCAAGTCGTAGAAAAGATTTTTTTGATCTCTTACAAAATAGTATTATGTAGTTTCAGTAATCATGGAATCACATTGTTGATGCTCGGAAACAGATACCACCAGTTAACGGCTCGAACACGGGGGAAAGGAAAGTAAAAGAGAAGACTGCAAGCAGTTATCTACTGGCGGACTAGAGAAAGCAGAGCCATGAACCACGGCAACAACAGACTTCGCCCGTCACGGCCTGAATGCCTCTCTTGCGACGGGCGTTCCTTTGATTGCAAAAAGACTGGTTACAAGTTGAGGAAAGAAAGCTGAACGGAGAGCAAGCTGGAGACCGCAAAGCCCGAGATTAGAGTCCGTAGCCTTTAAAAAGTAGGCTCCTGGGCTCGAGTCAGTGTGCGTTGGGTGCACCGCTTCCCCCTATTTATAGGTTCGAGGGCCTGCCCAAACGGGCAGTGCTAAAATAACCGGTTGCCCGGGGTACAGGAGAACCGGGCAGCGGTGACGGGAAATAAAAAGGAAAAGACAAGCAGTCCGTGCAAGAGGGGCGGACTAGGCTCGCGCGACCTGGGCGGATTAAGAACTGAAGTCCGCCGCTAGGATCCTTGGATCAATGAACTTGACGACCTGAGTGGACGGCCTAAGCAGAGTCCGCGGAAAGGGGAGGAGGATCTGTCCTGCTGAACATGTTACGGATTCTGGGGTTAACATAATCCCCGCACATTTTCAAGTTTTGGAAAATATCAAAAAATGTTTCCTTAACTGCCGAGTCCGCGACCCTCATAAATGCTTTCAGCGCTATAAATACCACTTGAAACTCAGTATTCTGACAAAACTGTCGCGCCACGGGTCGGTTTTCACCTCTTGCGGTCTGCACTCTTCAGTCTGGCCGAGCGAGACTTGGATCATTCTTTGGTAACTTTGCTAAAACTGAGAAACCCAAGACGAGCATGAAGACCAATAAGTTTGTCCACCGGAGCGGGACAATTGTCCGCAGCATCAAAGAATCTGAACGCAAGAAGTCCATAGATGCCTCTTCTACTCAGAATGTGTCATCGCAGAGTGTGGATAGAATCTCTAATCTGCCGCTGATTTCTTATCAGAACCCTATGAACTCAGCGGGTATGGAGATAATTCCTTCTGCCTCAGGAACATATATGCTACAGATAGACCTTGACAAGGAGGTCTCGTCACCGTAAGTTCAGCAGTCCGATGTGGTGGAGAAGCGGCCTGCTGAAGAACTGACTGAAGAACGACCTGAAGAGCAAGTTGAGAAAGAAGTTGAGGAACCAGTGTCCATGGCTCTGGTTGTCGTCGATCCAATCACAGTCCGCGAGAGTCTGACGGACTCGCAGTAGGTCGCCACTGACCTGGATAAAAGGGCGCCTGAGAAGAAGAAGAGGAAGAGGGACAAGTCCACTGTCGCTGAGCGAGTGGAGAAGAAGTTGCGAGCTCGGAAGGAGAAAAACGTCTCTGTGCGGACTGGTGTCGTGAACTTGCAGCATAAGCCGCGTGAAAAGGAAGTTCCAGATGTTGGCTTAGTCACTCCAGATGCTCCGATCACAGGAGGCAATTATTTATCAACGGTCAGTTTGTCCACCACTGAAATACTCAACACCATCGATAACGGGCAGCTCGCTGATATGAATCAATCTCTGCTTGAGGTGCTGCAGTCCGATGTTGAGGTAGTGGGAGAAAAAGTTGTTGATCCCCTCTCCACGCTTGCGGCTGAAGAGAGAAAACGACGAAGGAGCAGCTCGTCATCATGCAGGCGAAGATCAAGGAGGGATCAGAAAAGCTTGATGCGGACAGGCGGGCTGAAGATTTGCGGACTACGGCTGAGCTTATGCGGTCAGGTAAACTACAACTGGCACCCAGGCGATTTAAGCATCCGTGGCTTTATAAATCTCCTCCCCGGAAATCGCGGCCGATCAAGATTATTACGGAGACCGACGATATAGTCGCTTTAAGTAGATCGATGGCCGAGACAAGAGCGAAAGTTCATCGTGAATGGAGGCAGCGCCTGGGCTCTTTTGATCCGGAACGCGTGAGGAGGCCTACCTTTGATAGTTGTCAGATCGCTGCAATGATCACAAAAAGTGAAAACCTTTTACCTTTTGAATCTTCTGCGAGCATTAATGCGAACTTTGTTTTCTTTGTTGCAGGGCGGAAGTCGCCACCCGGCTCTGTTGAAGCTGGCGAGATTATGTCGTCCCCCGAAACAAATATACCGGAGTGGATTGACGCGATCTCTCATGATGAGTCCGCGCAAGGTAAGCAGTCCGGCCTAGACTTTGCATTGTTAGAAAAGAAATATGAAGAAAAGTTGAAAAAAGTTCGAGCGGAACTAAAAAGGCGAATAGAGCGAGAGAAAGCTCTAGAGGGCCAGGTCGTCAACATCTCAGCGGAGCTGGAGGAGTTGAAGAAGGAGAAGCGGCGGTTAGTTGATGATGCCCGCCAATACAAAGGTAGATACTTGGCCTTGGTACGGGAAGGGATGAAGAAACAAGATGACGAGGTCGCCACGGCGAGACCGCAACTACCAGATCGGCCTGCTTCAGTGGAGGCTCCGGCTCCAGCAGCCAACGGGCAGCCCGCCGCGGATGAGGAGCCGAGGCCAGCAGGCGAACCTGTGGTTCTGTTGAGCCGGGTCGGTAAGGACGCCGCGCACATGCACCGCACCTTTAACACAATGCACCACCTGGTCTACCAGCTCTATGGAGAGATACTGCGAGGGAGCGACCAGGTAGCCCATCTCGGGAAGGATAAGCAGGAGCGACCTACCCAACCTAACCGCAGAGGCCGCTGAGTCTGCATATGAGTGCAATTTATTTGATTTGTTGTACGTTGTAAAATTTGATGTGCCCTGGGACATTGCTTATTTGCTTCATTTGTACTGTGATGTGAACTCTATTTATTCTGTATAATATTGCTCTGAGATTTGAACAATGTTGCAATCTGTGTGATGAGTCTTTCTGCAGGTTAATGTTGAATGTGAGTTGTGCGGACTAACTTGGTGTCCGCATCTTTATATGTGTGAAAACAACGAACTGGGCAGACTGCCTTTGAGTCCGCCATCTTTACTTGTAGACTTGCTTTGAAATTGCAGGAAAACAGGACAATGCGAGCTGGGTGGACTGCCTTTGAGTCCGCTGTCTTTGGCAGGTTCGCGCGGACTGAACGATCAATCTTGGCGGACTGGCTGAAAGCTGTCAGACTGTTTTTTCTATAAATAGAGCCCCAGTCTTCTTTCTGTATAGGAAATGTGATCGAAGCAGAAGTCTCTGCGGTCTGTGAAAATGGTGTCTACACGCACTGATGCTGCGATTGCTTTCTACTCCGCCAACCACAAGAAAGGCAAACTGACCGAGTCCGACCTGGATGCTTTCATCGAGAAGCATATGGAGGACTCGCCAGTGCTCGCCCACCTGCCCGAAGATCAAGAGAGGATCAATTTCTCTACCGCAACGCAGATCGCAGTCCTCATCGATCACTTTGACTGCAGATTCAAGTTCCCCTTGCTGTGGGAAATTGCCGAGATCTTTGAGCATTGCGGTATGGTGTCGCGGCAGCTCGTGCCGAACACGTTAGCCGCGATCTACAACTACCTGTCTTATTTGCGATCGGAAAATATTGCATTTTCTTTAAACATATTTAGAAAAAAAATTATGTTCGCTCGATAACTCCTTCCGGATTCCGCCAATATAAGGGCATTATATACTTTTATTGCCGAGGAATGAAAGTTATGGGCTTACCGAACAAGATCCATAACTGGACCTCGAGCTACCTCATCTTTGAGGGCGACCTGGGGTTTGCTCACACATATCCGCAAGTGCGCGCAGACTCCGTCTTCAAAAGCATGAAGCTGGATGAGGTGGAGGCCGTCATCGCCGAATTATTGGCACGAGCAAGACTCGAAAGTGATCAATAAATCCCGCTCCTGCCCAGCTTGGATACCATAGCCCGCCAAGAAAGTAAGTCCTGTGAACTGTCTTTGTATCCTCCGGGACCTGGAGCATATCCGCCGCGACCTAGAGTGTATCCGCCGCGACCTAGAGTGTATCCGCCGCGACCTGTAGTGTATTGATTTAGTTTCTTTTCTTGCAGCGACCTTGGCGGTGCCAGCGAATCCCCCCAGACACCGAGCAGGCTGACTCCTACCTAAGGAGAAAGAAAGAAGGAAATAACAAGGAGGAGGAAAGAGGAAGGGGATCCCGCCGCAGACTACTCTTCCTCCAAAAGCTTTTACATGCAAGGCTTCAGAGAGAACCAGAAGGATCTGAGGGGTAACCTAATGATCCACTGGCACGGGAAGAACAAGCACGTACACCTCTCTACTGATCTTCCTTCCTGGAAGAGTCCGCGGATCTCGCGCCATGCCCATGTGGCGATCTCCGCTCTTTACAGAAAGCGCAACTTGCGCGACCCGAAGAGCGTGGCGCCAGCTGATATCCCTTTGCTTGCTGCCCAAGCCAGTGCGAATAGCGTTGTGACCAACCACTTCATGGGTCGCTTGACGCGCGAGATGCTTAAAGAAAATGAGCAACTCCTGCGAGAAAACAAGTCGCTGAAGGACAGGAACAAGCGGCTAGGAAAAAAGATTAATCTACACAAAGAGAATGAAGCGGTAAGTTTCGGTGCTCGCTGTGATTCCTGTTGCCTGTCCGCAGCGGACTAACTTGTTTTATTTTTGCAGACCGCATATGATGTTACCAACCGTAGCTTCCAAGACGCTATGTTTCCTTTTGTGAAGGAGAGCGTCAAGGTCGCAATCGAGCGCTTCATCGACAATGGCCTCGCAAAAGAAGGGGTGAAAGAGGTCCCTTTCCTCCAGCTTTTCCCCGAGCTAAAGGAGAGGGTCGCTGATTGGGAGCGGACTGTGAAAGGAAAAGGAGTTGATGACGAAGAAGGTGAAGAAGATGAGGGACTAGCTGAAGACGTTCCTGACGATGTTGTTTCTAGCCAGCAGTAGGGGAGCCAGTCCGGGCAGTCCGCGTCTTCTTCAAGTTCTGATGAGAGCAGTCCGCAGACGGAGTCCGCGGATAGTAAATGTTTAGAGAGCAGCAACGACTCAGGAGGCTACTCTCCTGAAGTCTATGTGGACGGATCTTCTAGCCCGGATGAGCCTGCGGAAAGGAGACAAAGGACGACCATAGAATAAAAAAGTTGTATTTTGTTTTTGCTTTTTATAAAGGGGGCAGACTCTATTTGAGGCCGCCAAAGATACAAAAGATGTAAATTTTTTGAATGAATGAATACAAAGGATATTTTGCTCAGTCTACGTATTCCGCTATTTTTATTGTTCACTTCTTGCTTCTTCAATGCTGTAATGAGACCTGCTTCTGTGTATGCATATGATCAACGATAGCCGTCATATATTAATGAAAACCAGTCCGCGCCACTTGGACTTTAGGCAGAACGTTTAGGATAGCTTGAAAATAACCAAGGTCGATAATATTCCAGGCCGCGGAACTTGATTTGCAGCTCGCCAAGTTCATATAACATCAGAAAGATATGGATAATCGGCGGACTCTGACGGATACTAATTCCAGTCCGCACATAAATTTATCAACTGTAAATTTTCGCGAGTTAAAAAGGATCAATGACCGTCGTTGCAAACTGAGGGAATTATAAATAAATTTCTGAATTATAACTTGGCAGCCTGAAAGATCAAGCCTTGCGGACTGCAGCGAATACCCGTGTTGAGTGACAAATAGAAATCCACAGCTTAGGTGACCAAGCGGGCAGGTGCATATAGCATTGCTTTTTTCACAGGATCAGAAAAGCTGTAATAACTCTGCAAAATACGGTGGACTGTGCGGATACCAAGATACAACCTGCCAAAAGGAATGACCCATAACTTAACCGAGCGGGCAGATGCATATAACATTGCTTTCCACGCAAGGTCAATTGCAAGATCAACCCAACTGGCAGAAAATGGCGGACTGCGCGAACTCATAAGTTGCAGCCCGTGAAAAGAAATGACCCACAACTTAACCGAGCAGGCAGGTGCATATAGCATTGCTTTCCACGCAGGGTCAGTTGCAAGATCAACCCCTGGTAGAAAACGACGGACTGCGGGGACTCATAAGATACAGTCCGCACCCTGCCAAAATTGCACCTGCAATATTAGAATGAGCTGCCAACCTAAGTGGCCAAGCGGGCAGGTGCATATAACATTGCTTTCTACGCAAGGTCACAAAATCTGAGCACTCAATCCTCAACATAAAAGAGAGGAGAAAGGTCTACTGCCCCCTTTGCCTGGATTATAGTACAAGTTGATCTTTCAGACAGGTGCATATAACATTGCTTTCCTATGAGATCAACGTGGTTGTGGGTCTCCTGCAGGCACTGCTTGAGGGTGCATATGGTTGTGGGTCACAAGCTAGGATGATTTGCAGGCAGGTGCATATAGCATTGCTTTCCTCACGTGATCATCAAAGTCGTAACGATATCCCTTACAAGGCAAGGTAGAGCTAGCACCCACCATGTCCCTCCAAAATGCAGAGGTGAGGTTAGATACCAGCCGGGATCCGAGATTCAGTGGCCCTCCTCACTAGAATCTGCAAGCTCCCACTACACGGTGCGAAATCTCCCCGCGACAGGTGGTCTTGGTTGTGTTACGCTAATGATAACGATTCTAGGGGGATCTAAGCTGGTCACGACGATGTCTCCTGAAGTCAGTTATCCTTGCTTTTGAATTGTACATGAGACAGAAAAACACTCAGAAAAGTGTTAGTAAGGGGCCTTTCATTAATGATAATTTTTGAAAAATTACAAAGGAAGAGAGTAAGAGGGGGTTGGTTCAGGAATAGAACCGTTTAAGATCATCCCCACTCAATGCGTGTGGTACATCATTTCCTTCGTAGGTTTGTAGATGATAAGCCCCGCTCTTTAATACTTCTTTGACGATGAATGGCCCAGCCCAAGTTGGATTTAGCTTTGCTATTGAGCCGATCCTTGCAGCAACATCAACTTTTTTAAGAACAAGGTCTCCCACTTGAGAGTGTTTGATCCTTACGTTCTTATCAAAGTATCTGGCCATCCTTCTTTTTACCTCTTCTTGTCTAATCGCTGCTTCATCTCTGATCTCTTCGATATGATCTAAACTGAATTTCATTTCTTCATTATTCAGCTCAAGCCAATCTTCCATGCCCTGTCTTACAAAGTAGAACTCTAGGTGACGGAACTTAAAACTCCACTAGAATGATGGCCTCTGAACCATGAGAGAGCTTGAATGGAGTCTCCCCAATGGCTGACGAAGGTGTTGTCCTCAAGGTCCAGAGAACCGACGGAAGCTGATCAGCCCAACTACCTTTGAGATTCTGCACTTTCTTTTTGAGCAAGTTAAGAATCTGCTTGTTTGCTGCTTCAACCTGGCCATTACTTCTGGGATGATGGACTGATGCAAAGCACAGCTCTGTTCCAATCTGCTTGCAAAAATCAACCATCTCGATGTTGTTGAACTGTGGCCCGTTATCAGTGATAATTTCCATTGGAATTCCACGTCGACAGACTATCTCTCCCCAAATGAAGTTCTTCACTACTTGAGTTGTCATTTTGGCTAATGCTTTGGACTCAATCCACTTGCTGAAGTAGTCAACCATCACTATAATGAAATCCGCTGTCCACTTGCCATGGGGAAAGGACCAAGGAGATCCATTCCCCAAACTGCAAAGGGCCATGGAATTGTAATTGATCTAAGCGACTGAGCTGACTGATGTTGTAGCGGAGCGAACTTCTGGCATTGAGCACATTTTCTTGCATAAGCCTCTGAGTCCTTCTTCATAGTGGGCCAGAAATAACCATGCAGGAGGATTCTTTTCTCTAAAGTCCTTGCTCTTGAGTGACTTCCGCACTCACCAGAATGAACTTCTTGAAGCACAACATGAGCTTCTTCTTCTGAAATGCATCTTGCCATAGCTGACAGGAAAGTCTTTCTGTATAGGATGCCTGATACCAAGTAATAATGTGCTGCCTTGATTTTGAACTTCTTCTTATCTTTGATTGAAGGATGGAAGTTGCCTGTTGACAGATAAAGGACAAATGGATCCATCCAGGATGGGTATTGATCAATATGCATCATGTCTTCTTCTTCCACAGCCGGACGGAAGAGTTCGGAAGTTGTTCCTCCTGATGGAAGCCCATGCTTAGCAAGAATGTCTGCCTCTTCGTTTTCGGTCCTTCGGATATGCTCAATTATAAAACTATTGAATTTGCCAACCTCAACCTTAACCAAAGCAAGATACTTCCTCAAGATAGACTCTCTGGTCTCAAAATTGCCCAAAACTTACGAAGCCATCACCAAAGAATCTGTCTTGATATGAACATGCTGTAAGACCCCCTTTTTTTTCTCTTTTTCAACCACCGGGGTCTTATGCCCAGAACCGCCGCTTTGCGGTGACACCTTCGCACCCGGGAAGGTCGTCACTACAACGCGCCAATTCTGCCGGCCTTTTCGATCACAATAAGTAGCACAATAATTGAAGAAAGAACAATGCAGTCCACAATAATACATCACATGTAAATAAGATAAAATCTCCACGAAGGGAGAGTCCACAGAAAACATCAGAGTACTATAAATGCGGGCTTATGCCCGGTACAAAATGTCCTCACTACAAGTCTCTCATGTGGAAGCAAAAACAGAATCTACTCAGAGTCGAGACTCACGGTCCCGGCTGTATGAACTCCGGAGCTAGACTGCCCCATCTCCAGGCGCACCGATCTCTGGGGCTGCTCCTCCATGCTGGGCTCCACGATCCCCTAAATGATGCGGTTCGAAAACCGATAGTCATAAAGACTAAGCCCTATCATCCCCCACCCCTTCCCCCATGGCTCCTAGGTACCGAGCGGAGAGGAAGAAAGGGAAGGACATGAAGGTAGAGAAAATCATGAAACAGATGGCAGCGGAAACTAATCTAGCATGTTGTATTCAGTGAGCAGTTAATATGAATGTTATAATAGGTCTAGCAGTAAGAAAAGCAAATATATGAATTTAAACCTTCACTTATGCGAGATCACATAAGAAAAAGGGATCTTTTGCAAGGCTCCCATCGTATAAGTGTCCCATACCACTTATACCTTGGGGTGTCGGTTATCAAACAGCAATGGTTGTTATATATTGAAATTAACCTTTGATTTATAAACTTGCCCACACAAGCTTATAGACCAAGGGGTCGTTTTGCAGGCCCTAATGTATAAGCGTCCCATACCACTTATACTTTAGGTGTCAGGGTTAAATGAATCGATTATGCTATGACATGCTAGTGGGTATGATGAAACATGCAAGTGCAACACACACACCCGACTCTGTGCACACAGACCTTTAGTTCCCCCTTTCGGAGCCGTTACCTCCCAGGATACATCCATAGTGGCGGACGGAAGCGGTGGGTTGGGCCTCGCCCACCTCAAAACCAGTAAACGCACCACTGGTCTGACCTATTGTACGCCTCAACGCTTGGTGCACTAAGCGGACGCCTGCGTACTCTTGCCGGCTAGCGCACCGGACTTCTGTTGGCGAAGTGCTAATCACCCCGCCGAGTCAACGATATCGGTGTCGGTGCAATCGAACTCCCCGATATCGAAATACCCACCACCTTAACTTTTCCTATTTTATGCACATGCAAGTTTATTCGTAAACACACAAAACCGAGCCGAAGCTCCCCGGACCAAACGTCCGTCTCCAAACCAACCGAGCCGAAGCTCCCCGGACCAAACGTCCGTTTCCAAATCACCCGAGCCGAAGCTCTCATCAATCTTCCTGTGCCAACGGTGTTGTGAAAGGTGCAGCCCTAGTTACTAAGTTACTCTTGTCGGTTTTGTTATTACAGTTTACGTTAGCCCAGGACTGCCCCCGGTATTCCCCGTGAAGGGCTCTCAAGGGGCACTAGGAACCAAGACGACGGCATTACGGCCCGAAGTTCCCTTTCGCAAGGCACTTAATATTATTGGTTTATCTCCCCTTAGCCCGGTTTCCTTCTCATATTACGATAGACTATCCTAGGGTGATTTTTAACCTTCCTCTCTTCGGGAAAGGCGATCTTTCGCAGAACCCGAAGACCTCTTAACTCTAGCTATCACCACTTCTCGCTACTCTTTTTATCTTCCTATTGCGATTTCCTCCATTATTGCCCACCTAAACAAAATGAATTATTTAACTCCAATGTCTTCCTCAGATCATGTCTTATTTCAATTTCACAAATTGCTATATGCAGACCGACCTAGGCTACATGTCGAACCGGTTATGCAACGATCCATTACTCATCCAAATGCCCTAAATTATTTACTGGAGACTTACCATGATATAAATGACCTAAGTCCAGAAAATGGGAATTTTTTCTAATTTATTTGGCCTTTAATTAAATTCCTCGAAAATCCCAAGGGCTACCGGTTTGAACATGAACTACCCTAAGTTCTCATGCAAGATGTCCAACAAATTTATGATAAATACTAGGTTATCTCAATAGGTTAAATCCTATGTATCATAATTTTTCTATCATTAAAAGGGCATGAAAACTATTTTAGAAATAATCTCTAACTTCTGTTGTTTATGGATCAAGTACAGAAAATATTCTTCCAAAAATTATAAATAATTTATGCCATGCAGATAAAGGCCTAAAATTAGCACTGGCCAAGTCTCATAATTTTCCAGTAAGTATTTTATCCATAATTAATTTTTAAACATAAGAGCCCTTTCTATCATCTGTGAACAAAGTACTAGATTTACTCAACATAAAATTCTATGAAAATCCAGAGATCAATGATCTACTAGTCAAGTTCTAAATCCAGAAATTTAACTGATTATAATTAATTTAAAGCCTCCAAATAATTGAAACAACAAGTCGAGCAAATAATCCTTTAACACATGAAGTATAATAATTATCAATCATAAAATTCCAGGAAAATTATCATAAGTCTAAAACATCCTAAAACTCCCTCCTCCCGAGTTTCATAATTTTTGGATTAGATTTAGTGCTTAAAATATCTAAAATACATATTAATCCTAAAGCTAAATCTCAACTTCCGAGGTACCTAATTACCTCCAATGCCTTCACCATTTCAACCAGAGAGTTTTCAGCATATCAGACCACTCTCCTCCAAATTTCAAGGGCATACAAGAGCTTTTGCTCCTATGTCCTTCACAAACCTCAAACTACCACACACTGGGTTTGAGCCGATCTCTTAGGGTAAAATCCACCCTAATTCACACCATGTTACCCAAGAGGGTAGACATAGACTTAACAAATCAGTGGCCACAACTTCAGCCTCATTTGCGGAGATTTGTCCACTCCATTTCCAATTGTACTTTTCCCCAAAGTACCCCTCACCAAGACCTGTCTAGGACTTGATACTTCCCTATTTAAAACTCGACCAATTGAGTTGAAATTTTGTACGGATCTTAACATCGATGCCAGGGACCACCACCCAAAATTTGGGGGAGTTTGGACTTAATTTCATCTCCGAATTAATTTTATAATGTTTATTAAAATTTTACAAAAACTTTAGGCAAAAGTTCTCCAAAAATTCTCATTTTTGGACAGCCTCTCGACATACATATTATAGACCTCCAGCCCAAATTTCAAGTCATTTGGACATGTTATGAACCGTGGGCAACCATTTCAATTTCTGGTTAGCCTAGGTCTTGATCCCACCAAAATGAGTGCTGTGGTCAAACCACTCACCCAAATTGAATAAAATCAATTTTAAATTAAAGAAGACCCAGAGGGCTACAACTTTTGTTACTGGTCATTTTTCCTAATTCGGCCTCTAAGTGCCTCATTTTGCAGCCTCAAAATATACTAATCCAAGTATATTTTTCCTTATAAAATTATTTACATAAGTTATATATTATAAACCGTTTTTACTGTTCATCTTCTACAGAGCCCGAAAACCAGAACACAGGAAGCCATTTTTCCTGTAACATTTCCGTGATCCGTCGCCGGCCGTACGGCCACTTCCCCGGCCAGCCACCACCACCACCACCTCCGTTGAGGCGATGGCTAGCGGTCGGCGGTGGTTTGGCCGCCGGAGGTGGCGGTTTCCGGCGAACTCAAAAATACCATTTTTATGGTTTTCCCATGAAAACGAGAGACGGGTCCGGCTCCGTTGAGCGCGAACTTCTTTTCTAAGAATTCTAAGATCTACCCATGAAAAAGAAGGAGCAGAGGAGGACCTTGTTCGCGGTTTGAAGGCGAGAAGAACGACGGGGTGCCATGGCGCGGTGGTGGCGTTGCTGAACTTCTCCTACAGCCAGAACAAGGCTCTGATCCGTTTACTTGAGCGTGTAAACTTCTCCTCTGGTTCCAGGTGGGCTTTTATAAGTCAGAAAGTGGGAAGGTGAATGGGTAAAGCCTTTATGGCCATGAAGGTTCTCCCCTTAACGTTTCGGTTACAGTGAAGGGATAAGAAGCGGTGGAAACTGAACAGGTGTGTCCAGCTGGCGGCTTCCTATTGGACCATATCTTCCTCATTTATTATATAATTACAGAAGGAAAACGGCCTGAAATTACTCCTGGTGTAACTTCCCACACCAGCATTTATTTCCACGCGTGTTAGAATAATTTCGGCCCTGAACCGTCGTTTCGGCCAATGTCACGGGCGTGACACATAGGTCACGGGCGTGACAGGCCCGGATAGCCAATTCTGGGTTCGACAATCGTCGAACTGAGATCGACGATCGTCGATGGATGGTCACGGGCGTGACACCTTGGGTCACGGGCGTGACAGGCCCGTGTGGTTAATACTGGGCCGACGATCGTCGATTTGAGATCGACGGTCATCGAATGGTGGTCACGCCCTAGGTCACGGGCGTGACACCTTGGTCACGGGCGTGACATGCCCAGACAGCACGTTCGACGATCGTCTCATGGAGATCGACGATCGTTGAAGTAGTCACGCCCAAGTCACGGGCGTGACGGGTCGGTCACGGGCGTGACCAACCCGTGACCCGAAAAATTGATCGCTTTATTTCAATTTTATGTGCTTCCTGGGGTTCTGTTACGACCAACCGACTCCTAGGGGTCTAGCCGGAAATGGGATGTTACAAATCCCAATAAACAAAACAAAAATTTCGTCCCCGAAATTGAGGTTGAGCCTACAGGGATTTCTATCGGAATAAATTAAACTTGTAACATCCCATACGATCTTTCTATTGGGTTCAGGCGACTGTTCGTTTGATAACGAAGACAATCTCCCCAATAAACAAAAGATTAGCCCCTACCTTTCTGATTAAGTGCGCATGTTTAGGTCTTGAATTTTCCTTATCTAGTCTTAACAGTCCAAAAACAAGAAGGCAATCTATAGTATACCGAGAGGTGGTGAGATGTACCTGACTGAACAACTCTGGGTATCTTTGCCTCATCAGATCCTGCAGTTCCCAGGTGTGCTCCTGTAACATCCCATTTCCGGCTAGACCCCTAGGAGTCGGATGGTTGTGGTAGAATCCCAGGGAGCCTAAAACTTGAAATAAATCGACCAAGAAATCGGGTCACGGGTCAGTCACGCCCGTGACCCGCCATGTCACGCCCGTGACATAGGGCGTGACCACGCTCGACGATCGTCGATTCCAGTTCGACGCCGTCAACCCAGAATTTGGCCACACGGGCCAGTCACGCCCGTGACCCGCCATGTCACGCCCGTGACATAGGGCGTGACCACGCTCGACGGTCGTCGATCCCAGTTCGACGCTCGTCAACCCGGAATTGTCCACATGGGCCAGTCACGCCCGTGACCCACAATGGCACGCCCGTGACATTGGGCGTGACCACGCTCGACGATCGTCGATCTCAGTTCGACGGTCGTCGACCCAGAATTTGCCACGGACCAGTCACGCCCGTGACCACCCTTCGACGATCGTCGATCTCAGTTCGACGATCGTCGAACCCAGAACTGGCTAACCGGGCCTGTCACGCCCGTGACCCATGTGTCACGCCCGTGACCAAGGCCGAAACGACAGCCAGGTTGGAAATTTTGGTAACCGACGCCATAATAAATTCTGACCATGGGAATGAAAATCAAGAGTATTTTTGGGTCGTTCCATACTTTAATTATGGTAATAATTAAGGAAGAATGGGTCCAATAGGAAATTGCCACCTGGCAAACACCTCTTCATCTCCAACTTTTCAACTGCCATTCGTTATAACCGAAACGTCATAAGGAGTTAATAATGGCCGCCAACGTTTCATCTTCAACGTTTCACCCTTTCCCCTCCCCATTTGCTCATCTATAAAAGATTCCTGAAAGCAAGAGGAAAAGGTTACACTCCCTCAACTGTTTCAGACTTCCTCCTTGCTGTTGAAGAATTTCCGGCGACGCCACCACCGCGCAAATGGCTTCCCGACGCTCTGCACGCCTTCAATCCGCGAACAAGGTCCTCCCCTCCCTCTTCTTCCGCGGATAGATCTTAGGAATCGTTAGGAGAGATATCGGGCTCAAAAGAGCCAGATCGGGTGAGCGTATTGGTGGTTTTTCCAAAAATTTCATGGCGGCGGGTTCGCCGGAAACCGCCTCTCCGGCGGCCGTGCCGCCGCCCGACGGTAGCCCTCACCTCAACAGAGGTGGTGGTGGTGGCCGGCCAGGGAGATGGCTGGGTGGCCGGGAAATAGCTTGGAAAAGCTACAGGATATTAGGTTTTAGGCCTCTGTTTCGGGCTGTTGAAGAAGATGAACAGTGGCATGAGAAATAAATTCTAATTTTTTTAAATCAATTTCTGAGTGAGATATCTACCATGTTAAATAATTTGGGAAAAATACCTAGAGGCTCCTACGGGAAAAATGATCAACATAGGAAATGTAGCCCTTGAAGTTTACTTTAATTCAAAATTAATTTCACTCGATTTGGGATCCTGGTTAGACCACAGCACCCTTTTTGGTGAGGTCTATCCAGAGGGCTGCCTTGACCTTAGAAAAATTCCCCACTCCAATCCAGTCATCCAAATGACTTGAAATTTGGGGAGTGGTCTAATCTTACATATATCTAGGTGCTATCCAAAAATGAGAATTTTTGGAGAATAGTTTTCTATAGTTTTTAGAAAAATTCAATAATCCTAACCGATTTTAATTAGATTGTTAAATAATTCCCAAACCCTCCCAAATTTTGGTGAGTGGTCCCTGGGTTCACCATAAGGTTCTGTATAATTTTTCATCTCATTTGGAGATGGTTTGGATCAGAATTGATCAACCCAAAG
This sequence comes from Platanthera zijinensis, assembly GCA_039513925.1. Classification (NCBI taxonomy): domain Eukaryota; kingdom Viridiplantae; phylum Streptophyta; class Magnoliopsida; order Asparagales; family Orchidaceae; genus Platanthera; species Platanthera zijinensis. The sequence goes on along the minus strand of CM077094.1, from coordinate 20,804,231 downwards.
TTTTGCCCTAATAAGAGGTCTTAGGTTAAAAATGCACTTTTGAAGTTTGAGTGGTGAGATCACCTCAACAGAGGCTGAGATTTTTACCACTGGCTAGTAATATTCTCTAGCACCCCCTCATGGAGTTTGAGGTGGATCGCGGTAAGTTTGCCCTAAGGCCCAAGGCCCAACCCTAAGGATGGAACTTGGGGGTTCGTGAAGGTCATGTGGTCAAATGACCTTGGATTGACCCGAGATTGGGTGATGAGAACCATAGGGCTAATATTGTTCCCTGGATGAAATCTTAGTAGATTTGGAGATCGTTGGGACATCTAAAAATCTAACCCTAGTTTAGGGCGCAAAACTTGTAGAGATAGGAAATGACACCAAATCACATTAAAAAGTGATGAGAAATGGGTAGAGTTGATTATAGGGGTAGTACCAGCTCTGGATATTTTTTTATGAATTTTATGATCACTATTTTGGGTACTTCCTTAGCGATTTAGTAGTTGTATGATTTGCTTAGAAAATTTATTATGGAGTACAAACTTCCTGGAAATTGATGAAATTTAGGCAGAGAACCTTTATTATGGTTTTAAAACTCTGTGAATTTTTATGGGATTTTTAGAAGCTTAATTCTAAGGCTTGCTTCATTAAGTATTATTTATCATGGATATTGGATTAAATCTATTTTGGTGCTTAGCAAGCTGGTAAAATTATGATTCTTTGCACAATGATCTTTTCTGTACCATACTATTAATCAGTAATTTTCCTGTAATTTTATGATGAGTAATTTCAGTACTTCCTTCTTTAAAAGGGAATAATGAGATTATGATGGATAAATTAATTAGAGGCTATATACCTTTTGTAAAATCCTGCAAATTAGTATTTGATGATACCTTACAGTTATTTAGTGATCACAATTTTTGGGTGGCCATAACTTAAGAATATCATGTAGTTCATGTTAAAAATTACCCATGGCCAATCTTTGAGAAAAATAAAATAAATATCAGATTAATTAGGAAAATTATAAATTTCTGGATTTAAGCTAATTAAGTCATGATAGATCTCCAGTAAATTTTATAGGAGATTTGGAAGACAATTTGGAGTACCTCCCCTTGTGTGCCTCATATAGCTTAGGATGGTCTGCATTTAGTAAAACCACGGAATTCTGATAATCGATGGTTGGGTAGGGCAAGTTAAGATTGAGTTCTTTATCAGAAGTCAGGATAAGTAGAATGTGGGACTGGTTAGGATAAGGGAGTACGGGAACGACGAAAGATCGTCCGTCCCGGGAAGAAGAGGAAGAGTCTTAATACTCTAGGGTTAGAACTAAAGCAACAGAAAGGGGATTGGGTAAAGGGTAGACAACCAATAATAATAAGTGCCTTGCGAAAGGGAACTTCGGGCCGTAATGCACCGTCTTGGTTCCTAGTGCCCCTTGAGAGCCCTTCACGGGGAATACCGGGGGCAGTCCTGGGCTAACGTAAACCATAAGAGTAATAAATTAAAAGAGCAACTAGTATAACTAGGATTGCACACACTCACTCCCCGGTAGCTAGGAAAGTAGAATATAGGATTACTTGCCATCGGACAGTAGCTCTGAAGGTAGATGCACGGACAGTACTGTCCGGGGGGCCGCGGGCTCGAGGGTCGGAGTACGGAGAAAAGTGGTGGGTCATCGGTACTAGGCGATCGATCACACCGACAGTGGTACGATGACTCGGTGAAAAGTCTGGAGGGTACATCCAGCAGCAGTACGCGGATACTCTAGGTTGTGTTCTTCTAGGGGCGTACGGAAGGGCTAGGCCTGGTAGTGTGGTTACCCGCCTAGGAGTGGGGGGCCCGACCCACTGTCTCCGTTTGCCACTACGGAGGTTCCTGGGGGTGAAGCTAGCCTCCCGAATAGGGGGAACTAAAGGTCTGTGCGCATAGAGTCGTGTGCGTGGGTTGCACTTGCATGAATCATGGCATAGCATATCACTACACTCATATTTGCATACAACCGACACCCCAACGTATAAATCGGTATGGGACTTTTTATACGATGGGAGCCTTGCAGAAGATCCCTTAACTTATAAGTTTGTATGGGCATTCATATAAGTTAAGGTTACTTACATACTTACTTACTTGTGCTTACTTACTATTCTCTGGCTGTCTTTTATACAATTTGCTATATATTAATTGTTCTACCTATTACAACATTTATACTGTTCACCTGATATAACTTGCTAGTTAGGTCCACCGTCACTTGCTTGACTATTCTCCACTTTTGTAGCTTCCCTTTCCTCCTCTCCGCCCGGTGCTTAGGAACCGTGGTGGGAGGGGTAGGGGATGATAGGGCTTAGTCTTTATGACTAATGGTTTTCGAACCAAACATTACAGGAGCTCCGGATGGGAGACAGGGACCAGCACCAGCGGAGTACGGTGCGCATGGAGGTGGGACAGTCTAGCACCGGTGCACCTGCGACCAGCTCCGTGAGTGATTAGCATTTTCTTAGCTTCTGCGATGAGAGACTTGTAGTGAGGACTCTGATGTACCGGGCATGAGCCCTTTTATTTCCAGACTATTTATACTCTGATGATTTTCTGTGGACACTCCCTTCGAGGAGTTTTATTTTATGTGATATTCTCCTTTGGTGGACTTGCTTCTCTCTTGCTTGCTACATGTTGCGATCGAAAAGGCCGGCAGAATCGGCGCGTTGTAGTGGCAACCTTCCCGGGTGCGAAGGTGTCACCGCAAAGCGGCAATTCTGGGCTAAGACCCCGGCGGTTGAAAAAGAAAAAAAAAGGGGGTCTTACAAGTGGTATCAGAGCAAACCTCGATCGAAAGAGAAGTAGTCCACAAAAACCTTGGGCCACCCCCGTGCGAGCTTAGTTTGCGGACAAACTAGCAGCGGAAGCAGTGGTGGGCCCATAAGGGAAATCACATGTGAAAGTCCATCATAACTCTTCTTAAATTCCATTCATTTTGCTCGCTAACAAATGGAATTTTTTTTTTGCTTGTAGCCTGCGACGAACCCTACATCGCAGCAGGGGACACCTCAGGCTCCGAATGTGGTCCCGACTCCGCCAGCACCCGTTCCGTTCCAGCAGACGGAGATGGGGCAAACATTGACGGCCATCCTAGAGGCCTTCAGAGCTCAGCAAGCCCCGGCCCCACAGCCAAACCCCGGGGCCAATTGGATGACTGTCTTCCGGGGACTTTCCCCTCCATCCTACCAGGGGACGGAGTCTGCAGTACGTACGGAGGAGTGGTTGGACACTATTTACGAGATGTTGGCCGGGATTCGATGCCCCACGGAGGAGGCAGTCACTTTGGCAGTCTCCTGCTTAGAGTCACATGGAAAGAGATGGTGGAAATCTCAGCTGGACACCACCTTCGCAGGGATGGACTGTGCTGATATTGCTTGGGAGGAGTTTAGGGCAGCGCTCTTGGGACATTTTGTGCCTCGGTCGGCGAGAGATGACCTGGAGGATAGATTCCTGCGATTGAGGCAGGGGAACAGGACCGTGGTGGAGTACTATCAGGAGTTCACTCATCTGGCCCGTTATGCGGACGCTTACCAGTTAGACGATGCTGGCTACGCCCGGAGGTTTTATAAGGGGCTGCAGGATGACATGAGGCAGGCCCTCCTTTTTGTTTCAGAGGGGAGTCTGGCCAGGATTCTGGAGATGGCTAAGAAGAGAGAGGCGGATCAGCTCACAGTGAAGAATCGGAAGAGACCGGCTGATGATTCAGTGATTGGAGGTCGTAGAGACCGTCCTCGGGGCCAGGTTATTGGAGAGAGAAGGAACGGGGATCAGCCCCGTCAGGAGTTTGGGCAGGAGCAGAGGACTCAGGGGGTATTGGCTCCCCAGCCTATACAGATGCTGGAAATGCCAAGGACGGCAGGGCAGCCACCGGTATGCTATCAGTGCAACCAGCCAAGGCATATCAAGCGGAACTGCCCTGTGGGGCGAGCACCCCCACCAGTACATCAGGGCGCTCCACCTCCCCGACAGTTTGGCGGACGAGGACAGGACTGAGGACGGGGATTCCAGGATCGAGGTCGTAGGCCAGAGAGAGAGCAGGTGTATGCTCTAGACCTGACACAGCCTCGGGACCCGGAGCAGGTTATCACAGGTATGGCAGTACTTTTCAGATTTTCTTTATATAAACTACTATTTTAAACATAACCTGGTTAGAAATTAAGAGAAGATAAACTACAATAAGAATACTAAGACATTTAATTACCCCAGGCATAGTGTTCGTGAGCGGCAAGCCCGCTCACACCCTCTTCGACACTAGTGCGTCGCAATCCTTCGTGTCGGAGGATTTCGTGAAAGGACTGGCAGGAGTGCAGCCATTCACCGGGAAGATGATGAGGGTGCGCCTACCCGACGGGTCAGAGATATTGACCTCTGCTCATTGTAATATGGAAGCAAGAATCGGCGGAAAGGCGTTTGAGGCACCAGCGACGGTTTTGAAGATGCCAGATTATGATCTGATCCTGGGCATGACTTGGCTCTACTGGAACCATGCCCAGATCGATTGCGTGGCGAAGAGGATCACCGTGAGGCACGACGACTCCTTCATTGTTATCGAAGGTATTATATCAGCACCCCGTACTTTACTATCGTCTGTGCAGGCCGTTAAGGCCCATCTGCAGGGGGAAGAGGTTTATCAGGTCCTCTTTGAGGCGGTCGTAGCCAAGGATTCCATTGCAGATATTCCGGTAGTGCGGGACTTCGCCGACGTGTTTCCAGAGAAGCTACCAGGGCTACCCCCGCACAGAGAGAGGGACTTTCAGATTCAGCTCGTACCGGGGGCTAAGCCGGTATCCAGAGCTCCCTATCGAATGGCCCCAAAGGAGTTGGTGGAATTCTGGAGTCAGCTTCAGGAGTTAGTGGAGGCCGGGTTCGTCCGACCTAGCTCTTCACCATGGGGAGCTCCGGTGCTGTTCGTTAAGAAGAAAGACGGGACCCTTCGTCTGTGTATAGATTACCGGGCTCTGAACAGGTTGACGGTCTGGAACACTTATCCCTTACCACGGATAGATGAGCTTTTTGACCAGCTGGAAGGAGCCCATTGGTTCTCAAAGCTGGATCTGAGGTCAGGATACTACCAGCTTCGCATTCGGGAGGAGGACATCCCGAAGACGGCGTTCAGCAGCAGATACGGCTTGTACGAGTTTACCGTGATGCCGTTCGGGCTCACGAATGCACCCTCCGCATTCATGACTTTGATGAATCGGGTGTTCGAGGAGTACCTGGATGTCTTCATCATTGTATTCATCGACGACATCCTCATCTATTCAAGGACGGAGGAGGAGCACGCGAGACATCTAGCCTTGACCTTGGAGAAGCTGCGTGAGCACGAGATGTATGCCAAGTACAGCAAGTGCCAGTTCTGGCTAAAGGAGGTGGCCTTTCTGGGTCATGTCATCAGTGGAGCAGGTCTGGCAGTGGATCCGGCAAAAATCCAGGCAGTACGGGATTGGCCACCACTAAAGTCGGCCACGGAGGTTCGAAGTTTCTTGGGACTTGCCGGTTACTACCGGAAGTTCGTAAAGGGGTTCTCTCAGATTGCCCTTCCTCTTACGTCTCTGACGAAGAAGGAGTCCCCTTTTATTTGGACGCCGCGATGCGAATCTGCCTTCCAGGAGCTGAAGGATCGTCTCACCTCGGCCCCCATCCTTGCTCTTCCATCAGGGAGGGAGGGATTCCAGGTATATACAGATGCTTCCTATCAGGGGATGGGAGCCGTCCTTATGCAGAATGGGCACGTAATAGCCTATGCCTCCCGTCAGTTGAAGCAGCACGAGCAGAACTACCCCGTGCACGACTTGGAGATGGGGGCAGTCATTTTTGCTCTTAAGATCTGGCGGCACTATCTCTACGGGGTACATTGTGATATCTTCTCCGACCACAAGAATCTGAAGTACGTCGACACCCAGAAGGAGTTAAACATCAGGCAGAGACGCTGGGTGGAATTTCTTTCGGACTACCAGTATACCATGCACTACCATCCGGGGAAGGCGAACGTGGTTGCGGATGCTCTGAGCCGGAGAGCGAGTACGACTGGAGCAGGCCCGCAGCTGATGGCCTTGGAGTTGATTAGATCATTCGAGGAGATGCAGATTTCGCTAGTATCTGAGGATGACCCGGAGCTGTACATAGAGTACCTGGGATCGATGGCTACTACAGATGACATCCGAGACCGCATCAGAGATGGGCAGAGGCTGGACGAGAGAACTGAGCCGATATTCCGAGCCTTGGAGGAAGGCACAACAGGAGATTACACTTTGAGGGATGGGCTTCTGTGTTTCCGGGGCAGAGTCTACATACCAGCAGGAGGACGGATCCGGGAGGACATTTTGACGGAAGCTCACTGCAGCCGGTATTCGATACACCCGGGGATCACCAAGATGGTAAAGGATTTAAAGAGGACTATGTACTGGCCGGGTATGAAGAAAGATATTACATATTTTGTGACGCATTGTGAGGCCTGCCAGCTCGTGAAGGCGGAGTGTAGGAACCCGGCAGGATTGCTGCAGCCGCTTCCAGTGCCGGAGTGGAAGTTTGAGGATATAGCCATGGACTTTATACATGGGCTACCTAGATCCCGTGCGGGGAACGACTCGATCTGGGTGATAGTGGACAAGCTGACAAAGGTGGCCAGATTCATCCCAGTGGCGAAGGACACACCGGTCAGAGTATTGGTACGGAGGTTCATCGAGCAGTTTGTGCGTTATCATGGGGTGCCCAAGACTATCGTTTCGGACCGGGATGGGCGGTTTACATCCAGGGAATGGAGGTCAGTCCAGGCCCATCTGGGTTCTCGGTTGACTTTCAGCACAGCTTTCCACCCTCAGACCGACGGACAGACAGAGCGCACAAACCGTACACTGGAGGATCTGCTACGACTGTGTATTTTGGACCGTGGCGAGCCTTGGGAGAGATTGCTGCCACTGGTCGAGTTTTCGTACAACAACGCTCATCAGTCCAGCATAGGCATGGCTCCATACGAAGCGTTGTACGGAAGGAGGTGCAGAACCCCACTATCATGGGTTCAGGATGAGGATCCGCAGGCACTGGGCTCGGATTTTGTGGGAGATACAGATGCTCAGATTAGATTGATCCGAGACAGGATGTTGGAAGCCCAGAGCAGACAGGCGAAATACTACGATGCGAGGCATCGTCAAGTGGAGTTCCAGGTGGGGGACCGAGTTTTCTTGAAGATACGGCCGATGCACGGAGTCTCGCGGGTTCGCGGGCGGAGGAAGCTCAGTCCAAGATATATGGGGCCCTACAGGATCCTGGAGCGGATCGGCCCCTTAGCCTATAGACTGGAACTACCGCCGGAGTTAGCGGGATTGCATGACGTCTTCCACGTCTCCTCACTTCGGAGGGCTCTGCTACGCCCTGAGCAGCTGATTCCCTCGGCAGATGGTCCGGTGGCCTCGGATCGGTCAGTCAATGTGGAGCCTATCAGGATTGACGATACAGCAGTGCGGGTCTTGCGGAGGAAGAAGGTCCCGTTAGTCAAGGTTCTGTGGAACAATCATGGGCAGGAGGAGCATACATGGGAGCCACAGGACTTGATGCGGCAAAAATATCCGGAACTTTTCCGTCAGGTATACCTCAAACCCCTCTGGACGATCAATTTGCCTTCCTGTTTTAAACCAATGGAATTGAAATTTCAAGAATAGGGGCTAATCTTTTGTTTATTGGGGTGTATATACCTAGTTAGGTGGGCGAATTAACCTTAGATTCGAAACCGCACAAGCAAACGTAACGTAGGGAGGTAATCATTCGGTTCTCATGGGATGTTACAAGTTTATTTTTCCCGATTTAAGTCCCGTAGGCTTAACCTTGATTTCGGGGACGAAATCTTTGTTTTGTTTATTGGGATTTGTAACATCCCATTTCCGGCTAGACCCCTAGGAGTCGGATGGTTGTGGTAGAATCCCAGGGAGCCTAAAACTTGAAATAAATCGACCAAGAAATCGGGTCACGGGTCAGTCACGCCCGTGACCCGCCATGTCACGCCCGTGACATAGGGCGTGACCACGCTCGACGATCGTCGATTTCAGTTCGACGCCGTCAACCCAGAATTTGGCCACACGGGCCAGTCACGCCCGTGACCCGCCATGTCACGCCCGTGACATAGGGCGTGACCACGCTCGACGGTCGTCGATCCCAGTTCGACGCTCGTCAACCCGGAATTGTCCACATGGGCCAGTCACGCCCGTGACCCACAATGGCACGCCCGTGACATTGGGCGTGACCACGCTCGACGATCGTCGATCTCAGTTCGACGGTCGTCGACCCAGAATTTGCCACGGACCAGTCACGCCTGTGACCCGGGTGTCACGCCCGTGACCACCCTTCGACGATCGTCGATCTCAGTTCGACGATCGTCGAACCCAGAACTGGCTAACCGGGCCTGTCACGCCCGTGACCCATGTGTCACGCCCGTGACCAAGGCCGAAACGACAGCCAGGTTGGAAATTTTGGTAACCGACGCCATAATAAATTCTGACCATGGGAATGAAAATCAAGAGTATTTATGGGTCGTTCCATACTTTAATTATGGTAATAATTAAGGAAGAATGGGTCCAATAGGAAATTGCCACCTGGCAAACACCTCTTCATCTCCAACTTTTCAACTGCCATTCGTTATAACCGAAACGTCATAAGGAGTTAATAATGGCCGCCAACGTTTCATCTTCAACGTTTCACCCTTTCCCCTCCCCATTTGCTCATCTATAAAAGATTCCTGAAAGCAAGAGGAAAAGGTTACACTCCCTCAACTGTTTCAGACTTCCTCCTTGCTGTTGAAGAATTTCCGGCGACGCCACCACCGCGCAAATGGCTTCCCGACGCTCTGCACGCCTTCAATCCGCGAACAAGGTCCTCCCCTCCCTCTTCTTCCGCGGATAGATCTTAGGAATCGTTAGGAGAGATATCGGGCTCAAAAGAGCCAGATCGGGTGAGCGTATTGGTGGTTTTTCCAAAAATTTCATGGCGGCGGGTTCGCCGGAAACCGCCTCTCCGGCGGCCGTGCCGCCGCCCGACGGTAGCCCTCACCTCAACAGAGGTGGTGGTGGTGGTGGCCGGCCAGGGAGATGGCTGGGTGGCCGGGAAATAGCTTGGAAAAGCTACAGGATATTAGGTTTTAGGCCTCTGTTTCGGGCTGTTGAAGAAGATGAACAGTGGCATGAGAAATAAATTCTAGTTTTTTTAAATCAATTTCTGAGTGAGATATCTACCATGTTAAATAATTTGGGAAAAATACCTAGAGGCTCCTACGGGAAAAATGATCAACATAGGAAATGTAGACCTTGAAGTCTACTTTAATTCAAAATTAATTTCACTCGATTTGGGATCCTGGTTAGACCACAGCACCCTTTTTGGTGAGGTCTATCCAGAGGGCTGCCTTGACCTTAGAAAAATTCCCCACTCCAATCCAGTCATCCAAATGACTTGAAATTTGGGGAGTGGTCTAATCTTACATATATCTAGGTGCTATCAAAAAATGAGAATTTTTGGAGAATATTTTTCTATAGTTTTTAGAAAAATTCAATAATCCTAACCGATTTTAATTAGATTGTTAAATAATTCCCAAACCCTCCCAAATTTTGGTGAGTGGTCCCTGGGTTCACCATAAGGTTCTGTATAATTTTTCATCTCATTTGGAGATGGTTTGGATCAGAATTGATCAACCCAAAGTTTTGCCCTAATAAGAGGTCTTAGGTTAAAAATGCACTTTTGAAGTTTGAGTGGTGAGATCACCTCAACAGAGGCTGAGATTTTTACCACTGGCTAGTAATATTCTCTAGCACCCCCTCATGGAGTTTGAGGTGGATCGCGGTAAGTTTGCCCTAAGGCCCAAGGCCCAACCCTAAGGATGGAACTTGGGGGTTCGTGAAGGTCATGTGGTCAAATGACCTTGGATTGACCCGAGATTGGGTGATGAGAACCATAGGGCTAATATTGTTCCCTGGATGAAATCTTAGTAGATTTGGAGATCGTTGGGACATCTAAAAATCTAACCCTAGTTTAGGGCGCAAAACTTGTAGAGATAGGAAATGACACCAAATCACATTAAAAAGTGATGAGAAATGGGTAGAGTTGATTATAGGGGTAGTACCAGCTCTGGATATTTTTTTATGAATTTTATGATCACTATTTTGGGTACTTCCTTAGCGATTTAGTAGTTGTATGATTTGCTTAGAAAATTTATTATGGAGTACAAACTTCCTGGAAATTGATGAAATTTAGGCAGAGAACCTTTATTATGGTTTTAAAACTCTGTGAATTTTTATGGGATTTTTAGAAGCTTAATTCTAAGGCTTGCTTCATTAAGTATTATTTATCATGGATATTGGATTAAATCTATTTTGGTGCTTAGCAAGCTGGTAAAATTATGATTCTTTGCACAATGATCTTTTCTGTACCATACTATTAATCAGTAATTTTCCTGTAATTTTATGATGAGTAATTTCAGTACTTCCTTCTTTAAAAGGGAATAATGAGATTATGATGGATAAATTAATTAGAGGCTATATACCTTTTGTAAAATCCTGCAAATTAGTATTTGATGATACCTTACAGTTATTTAGTGATCACAATTTTTGGGTGGCCATAACTTAAGAATATCATGTAGTTCATGTTAAAAATTACCCATGGCCAATCTTTGAGAAAAATAAAATAAATATCAGATTAATTAGGAAAATTATAAATTTCTGGATTTAAGCTAATTAAGTCATGATAGATCTCCAGTAAATTTTATAGGAGATTTGGAAGACAATTTGGAGTACCTCCCCTTGTGTGCCTCATATAGCTTAGGATGGTCTGCATTTAGTAAAACCACGGAATTCTGATAATCGATGGTTGGGTAGGGCAAGTTAAGATTGAGTTCTTTATCAGAAGTTAGGATAAGTAGAATGTGGGACTGGTTAGGATAAGGGAGTACGGGAACGACGAAAGATCGTCCGTCCCGGGAAGAAGAGGAAGAGTCTTAATACTCTAGGGTTAGAACTAAAGCAACAGAAAGGGGATTGGGTAAAGGGTAGACAACCAATAATAATAAGTGCCTTGCGAAAGGGAACTTCGGGCCGTAATGCACCGTCTTGGTTTCTAGTGCCCCTTGAGAGCCCTTCACGGGGAATACCGGGGGCAGTCCTGGGCTAACGTAAACCATAAGAGTAATAAATTAAAAGAGCAACTAGTATAACTAGGATTGCACACACTCACTCCCCGGTAGCTAGGAAAGTAGAATATAGGATTACTTGCCATCGGACAGTAGCTCTGAAGGTAGATGCACGGACAGTACTGTCCGGGGGGCCGCGGGCTCGAGGGTCGGAGTACGGAGAAAAGTGGTGGGTCATCGGTACTAGGCGATCGATCACACCGACAGCTGTACGATGACTCGGTGAAAAGTCTGGAGGGTACATCCAGCAGCAGTACGCGGATACTCTAGGTTGTGTTCTTCTAGGGGCGTACGGAAGGGCTAGGCCTGGTAGTGTGGTTACCCGCCTAGGAGTGGGGGGCCCGACCCACTGTCTCCGTTTGCCACTACGGAGGTTCCTGGGGGTGAAGCCAGCCTCCCGAATAGGGGGAACTAAAGGTCTGTGCGCATAGAGTCGTGTGCGTGGGTTGCACTTGCATGAATCATGGCATAGCATATCACTACACTCATATTTGCATACAACCGACACCCCAACGTATAAATCGGTATGGGACTTTTTATACGATGGGAGCCTTGCAGAAGATCCCTTAACTTATAAGTTTGTATGGGCATTCATATAAGTTAAGGTTACTTACATACTTACTTACTTGTGCTTACTTACTATTCTCTGGCTGTCTTTTATACAATTTGCTATATATTAATTGTTCTACCTATTACAACATTTATACTGTTCACCTGATATAACTTGCTAGTTAGGTCCACCGTCACTTGCTTGACTATTCTCCACTTTTGTAGCTTCCCTTTCCTCCTCTCCGCCCGGTGCTTAGGAACCGTGGTGGGAGGGGTAGGGGATGATAGGGCTTAGTCTTTATGACTAATTGTTTTCAAACCAAACATTACAGGAGCTCCGGATGGGAGACAGGGACCAGCACCAGCGGAGTACGGTGCGCATGGAGGTGGGACAGTCTAGCACCGGTGCACCTGCGACCAGCTCCGTGAGTGATTAGCATTTTCTTAGCTTCCGCGATGAGAGACTTGTAGTGAGGACTCTGATGTACCGGGCATGAGCCCTTTTATTTCCAGACTATTTATACTCTGATGATTTTCTGTGGACACTCCCTTCGAGGAGTTTTATTTTATGTGATATTCTCCTTTGGTGGACTTGCTTCTCTCTTGCTTGCTACATGTTGCGATCGAAAAGGCCGGCAGAATCGGCGCGTTGTAGTGGCAACCTTCCCGGGTGCGAAGGTGTCACCGCAAAGCGGCAATTCTGGGCTAAGACCCCGGCGGTTGAAAAAGAAAAAAAAAGGGGTCTTACAGCTCCTCCTGACCGTGGTTTCTCCACAGAACCTTGACTAAGGGGATCTTCTTGCGGGTATATATACTCTGCCTCTGAAATGTAGCAGACCATCTCTCAGGGAATAATTTCCTGTCGAACCCTCCTCCAAGGCTTGGAACATCGGCTCTGCCCACGCATCTGTCCTCTGTCCGTACCGAATGCGATCCCGAATATCGTCTATGGCCACCATCGACGTCAGATACTCCCTATACAGCTCTGGATCATCCTCGGACACTAAGGATATCTGCATATCTCTGAATGATTGGACTAGCTCCATGGACATAACTTGGGGCCCAGCTTCGGAAGTGGCCGCTCTTCGACTCAACGCGTCGGCCACCACGTTTGCCTTCCCTGGGTGGTAGTGCATCTCATACTGATAATCTGCTAAGAACTCCACCCAGCGCCTCTGCCTGATATTCAGCTCCTTCTGCGTGTCCACATATTTCAAGTTCTTGTGATCGGAGAAGATATCGCAGTGGACTCCATAAAGATAATGACGCCAGACCTTCAGAGCAAAAACGACCGCTCCCATCTCAAGGTCGTGCACTGGGTAGTTCTTCTCATGGGTCTTCAGCTGGCAGGAGGCATATGCTATGACGTGTCCGTTCTGCATCAGTACCGCTCCCATCCCTTGGTATGATGCGTCGGTATACACCTGGAATCCTTCCTTCCTAGATGGAAGGGCCAGAATAGGGGCTGAGATGAGTCGGTCCTTCAGCTCCTGGAAGTCCGCCTGGCACCGCGGGGTCCAAACGAAAGGTGCCTCCTTCTTCGTCAAAGATGTGAGGGGGAGGGCAATCTGAGAGAACCCCTCCACGAACTTCCGGTAGTAACCGGCAAGTCCCAAGAAACTGCGTACATCGGTGGCTGTCTTCAACTGCGGCCAATCTCGAACTGCCCGAATCTTTGCCGGATCCACTGCCAACCCGGCTCCGCTGATAATGTGGCCCAGAAAAGCCACCTCCTTCAACCAAAACTGACACTTGCTGAATTTGGCATAAAGGTGATGCTCCCGCAACCTCTCCAAAGTCAGTGCCAGATGCCGAGTGTGCTCCTCCTCCGTCCTAGAGTAGATCAGGATGTCGTATATGAATACTATGACGAACACATCCAAGTAGGCCTCGAAAACCCGGTTCATGAGACTCATGAACGCCGACGGAGCATTCGTGAGCCCGAAGGGCATCACGGTGAACTCATACAGGCCATATCTGCTACTGAAGGCCGTCTTCGGGATATCCTCCTCCTGGATCCGTAGCTGGTAATATCCTGACCTCAAGTCCAGCTTCGAGAAATAATGGGCTCCCTCCAGTTGGTCAAACAATTCGTCTATCCGTGGGAGCGGATAGGTATTCCGGACAGTCAGCCTGTTTAGTGCTCGATAATCGATGCACAGGCGGAGTGTCCCATCCTTCTTCTTCACGAATAGGACTGGTGCTCCCCATGGCGAGGAACTCGGTCTAACAAATCCTGCCTCAACCAATTCCTGCAACTGAGTCCGAAACTCTGCCAACTCTTTTGGGGCCATTCGATAAGGGGCCCTAGACGCCGGCTTGGCCCCCGGCACAAGCTGTATCCGAAAGTCCTGCTCTCGGTGTGGAGGTAGTCCTGGCAGTTTCTCTGGAAAGATGTCAGCGAAATCTCGCACCACCGGGATGTCTGTCACCGACTCCTTAACTTCCGTCATCTCAAATAGAATCTGATAGACCTCCTCTCCCTGCAGATGGGCCTTAACGGCCTGTACCGAAGATAAGAGTATACGAGAGACAGGTCTTATACCTTCGATGGTAATGAAAGAGTCCCCGTGTCTCACGGTGATCCTCTTCGCCTGGCAGTCAATCTGGGCATGGTTCCAGTGCAGCCATACCATGCCCAGGATCAGGTCGTAGTCCGTCAGCTTCAAAATCGTCGCTGGAGCCTCGAATGCCTTTCCACCAATTTCCGCCTCCATATTACAGTGATCCGTGGTAAGGAGCTCAGATCCATCCGGTAGTCGCACCCTCATCCTCGAGCCTGTGAACCGCTCCACACCTTCTAGTCCTTCTACGAACGTCTCCGACACAAAGGAGTGAGTAGCTCCAGTATCAAAAAGTGTGCGGGCAGGCTTGCCGCTGATGAAGACTATACCTGGGGTGATTAAATATCTTAGGGTTCTATAAAGAATTTTCTTTCCTTGTTAATCTATCTAGTGCGGTTCAAAGTTTTAACAATTTAAAGGGAAATTCTATGAAAATGAAGAAGCATAGCAGCGTACCTGCGATGACCTGCTCCGGATTCCGAGGCTGCGCAAGGTCCAAAGCATATACCTGCTCTCTTCCTTGTCTACGATCTCCCCCTGGTATCCTCGACCGCGGCCGCGTCCTCGACCTCCGTAATACTGAGCTGGTGGGCCGCCCTGATGTGCTGGAGGTGGTGCCCCCCTCATGGGGCAGTTCCTCCGAATGTGCCCAATCTGATGACAAAGAAAACACTCTGGTGGGGGATACGCCATTCCCCCGGGTCTCGGCATCTCCTACATCCGAAGAGGGGGAGGGGCTAATACCACCTGTTCCCTCGGCTCCTGCCTCACGTCCTGACGAGGCTGGTCCTCCGTCCTCCTCCCCTCTGGTGCAGCACCTCGCCGCTGGTCGTTTCTACCTCTCCGTCCCTGATCCTCTGCTGGCCGTTTCCGGCCCCGGGTGGCGTGCCAATCTGCCTCAATCCTTTTGACCATCTCCAAGATCCGGGAGATGGGCCCGTCAGATACAAACAACAGAGCCTCCCTCAAGTCCTCCCGCAGGCCCTTATAGAACCTCCTGATATACCCTGCCTCGTCCAGCTGGTAGGAATCTGCGTATCGAGCCAGATGGTCAAACTCTCGATGGTACTCCACCACGGTCCGGGTACACTGCTTCAACTGTAAGAACCGCTCCTCCAAATCATCCCTAGCCGACTGCGGAACGAAATGCTCCAGAAGAGCGGCCCTGAACTCCTCCCAGGTAACCTCTGCAACCTCCCTGTCAGCAAATGTCGTGTCCAACAGCGTCTTCCACCACCTCTTCGCATGGGACTCCAGGTAGGAGACAACCAGAGCCACCCTCTCCTCCCAGGGACACCGTATCCCGGTCAGCATCTCGTACATGATATCTAGCCACTCTTCCGTCCGAATCGCCGACTCTGTCCCCAAGTAGGACGGGGGAGCCAGCCCTCGGAAGATGCTTAGCCAGTTGGCCCCCGGATTTGGCTGCGGGGCCGGAACTTGCTGGGCCCTGAAGGCCTCCAGGATGGCAGTCAGGGTCTGTCCCATGTCTGACTGAAGGAATGGAGTGGGGGCCAGTGTGGGTGGCGCAACATCCTGAGCCTGTTGAACTCCACCTTGTGGCGTAGTCCGTGCTGGAGGCTGCGTAACAAAAACACACGCTGAGAAAACGTTCAATTTTTTACATAAAGGTGGACAATTTATATGTGATCCCCATATGGGCACACCACTGCTTCCGCTGCTTAGTTTGTCCCCAAACTAAACTCGAGCGGGGGTGACCCAGGGTTTGTGGACTGCTACTTCCTTCTGATCGATGTTTCGCTCTGATATCACTTGTAAGACCCCCTTTTTTTTTTCTTTTTCAACCACCGGGGTCTTATGCCCAGAACCGCCGCTTTGCGGTGACACCTTCGCACCCGGGAAGGTCGTCACTACAACGCGCCAATTCTGCCGGCCTTTTCGATCACAATAAGTAGCACAATAATTGAAGAAAGAACAATGCAGTCCACAATAATACATCACATGTAAATAAGATAAAATCTCCACGAAGGGAGAGTCCACAGAAATCATCAGAGTACTATAAATGCGGGCTTATGCCCGGTACAAAATGTCCTCACTACAAGTCTCTCATGTGGAAGCGAAAACAGAATCTACTCAGAGTCGAGACTCACGGTCCCGGCTGTATGAACTCCGGAGCTAGACTGCCCCATCTCCAGGCGCACCGATCTCTAGGGCTGCTCCTCCATGCTGGGCTCCACGATCCCCTAAATGATGCGGTTCGAAAACCGTTAGTCATAAAGACTAAGCCCTATCATCCCCCACCCCTTCCCCCATGGCTCCTAGGTACTGAGCGGAGAGGAAGAAAGGGAAGGACATGAAGGTAGAGAAAATCATGAAACAGATGGCAGCGGAAACTAATCTAGCATGTTGTATTCAGTGAGCAGTTAATATGAATGTTATAATAGGTCTAGCAGTAAGAAAAGCAAATATATGAATTTAAACCTTCACTTATGCGAGATCACATAAGCAAAAGGGATCTTTTGCAAGGCTCCCATCATATAAGTGTCCCATACCACTTATACCTTGGGGTGTCGGTTATCAAACAGCAATGGTTGTTATATATTGAAATTAACCTTTGATTTATAAACTTGCCCACACAAGCTTATAGACCAAGGGGTCGTTTTGCAGGCCCTAATGTATAAGCGTCCCATACCACTTATACTTTAGGTGTCAGGGTTAAATGAATCGATTATGCTATGACATGCTAGTGGGTATGATGAAACATGCAAGTGCAACACACACACCCGACTCTGTGCACACAGACCTTTAGTTCCCCCTTTCGGAGCCGTTACCTCCCAGGATACCTCCGTAGTGGCGGACGGAAGCGGTGGGTTGGGCCTCGCCCACCTCAAAACCAGTAAAAGCACCACTGGTCTGACCTATCGTACGCCTCAACGCTTGGTGCACTAAGCGGACGCCTGCGTACTCTTGCCGGCTGGCGCACCGGACTTCTGTTGGCGAAGTGCTAATCACCCCGCCGAGTCAACGATATCGGTGTCGGTGCAATCGAACTCCCCGATATCGAAAGACCCACCACCTTAACTTTTCCTATTTTATGCACATGCAAGTTTATTCGTAAACACACAAAACCGAGCCGAAGCTCCCCGGACCAAACGTCCGTCTCCAAACCAACCGAGCCGAAGCTCCCCGGACCAAACGTCCGTTTCCAAATCACCTGAGCCGAAGCTCTCATCAATCTTCCTGTGCCAACGGTGTTGTGAAAGGTGCAGCCCTAGTTACTAAGTTACTCTTGTCGGTTTTGTTATTACAGTTTACGTTAGCCCAGGACTGCCCCCGGTATTCCCCGTGAAGGGCTCTCAAGGGGCACTAGGAACCAAGACGGCGGCATTACGGCCCGAAGTTCCCTTTCGCAAGGCACTTAATATTATTGGTTTATCTCCCCTTAGCCCGATTTCCTTCTCATATTACGATAGACTATCCTAGGGTGATTTTTAACCTTCCTCTCTTCGGGAAAGACGATCTTTCGCAGAACCCGAAGACCTCTTAACTCTAGCTATCACCACTTCTCGCTACTCTTTTTATCTTCCTATTGCGATTTCCTCCATTATTGCCCACCTAAACAAAATGAATTATTTAACTCCAATGTCTTCCTCAGATCATGTCTTATTTCAATTTCACAAATTGCTATATGCAGACCGACCTAGGCTACATGTCGAACCGGTTATGCAACGATCCATTACTCATCCAAATGCCCTAAATTATTTATTGGAGACTTACCATGATATAAATGACCTAAGTCCAGAAAATGGGAATTTTTTCTAATTTATTTGGCCTTTAATTAAATTCCTCGAAAATCCCAAGGGCTACCTGTTTGAACATGAACTACCCTAAGTTCTCATGCAAGATGTCCAGCAAATTTATGATAAATACTAGGTTATCTCAATAGGTTAAATCCTATGTATCATAATTTTTCTATCATTAAAAGGGCATGAAAACTATTTTAGAAATAATCTCTAACTTCTGTTGTTTATGAATCAAGTACAGAAAATATTCTTCCAAAAATTATAAATAATTTATGCCATGCAGATAAAGGCCTAAAATTAGCACTGGCCAAGTCTCATAATTTTCCAGCAAGTATTTTATCCATAATTAATTTTTAAACATAAGAGCCCTTTCTATCATCTGTGAACAAAGTACTAGATTTACTCAACATAAAATTCTATGAAAATCCAGAGATCAATGATCTACTAGTCAAATTCTAAATCCAGAAATTTAACTGATTATAATTAATTTAAAGCTTCCAAATAATTGAAACAACAAGTCGAGCAAATAATCCTTTAACACATGAAGTATAATAATTATCAATCATAAAATTCCAGGAAAATTATCATAAGTCTAAAACATCCTAAAACTCCCTCCTCCCGAGTTTCATAATTTTTGGATTAGATTTAGTGCTTAAAATATCTAAAATACATATAATCCTAAAGCTAAATCTCAACTTCCGAGGTACCTAATTACCTCCAATGCCTTCACCATTTCAACCAGAGAGTTTTCAGCATATCAGACCACTCTCCTCCAAATTTCAAGGGCATACAAGAGCTTTTGCTCCTATGTCCTTCACAAACCTCAAACTACCACACACTGGGTTTGAGCCGATCTCTTAGGGTAAAATCCACCCTAATCCACACCATGTTACCCAAGAGGGTAGACATAGACTTAACAAATCAGTGGCCACAACTTCAGCCTCATTTGAGGAGATTTGTCCACTCCATTTCCAATTGTACTTTTCCCCAAAGTACCCCTCACCAAGACCTGTCTAGGACTTGATACTTCCCTATTTAAAACTCGACCAATTGAGTTGAAATTTTGTATGGATCTTAACATCGATGCCAGGGACCACCACCCAAAATTTGGGGGAGTTTGGACTTAATTTCATCTCCGAATTAATTTTATAATGTTTATTAAAATTTTACAAAAACTTTAGGCAAAAGTTCTCCAAAAATTCTCATTTTTGGACAGCCTCTCGACATACATATTATAGACCTCCAGCCCAAATTTCAAGTCATTTGGACATGTTATGAACCGTGGGCAACCATTTCAATTTCTGGTTAGCCTAGGTCTTGATCCCACCAAAATGAGTGCTGTGGTCAAACCACTCACCCAAATTGAATAAAATCAATTTTAAATTAAAGAAGACCCAGAGGGCTACAACTTTTGTGACTGGTCATTTTTCCTAATTCGGCCTCTAAGTGCCTCGTTTTGCAGCCTCAAAATATACTAATCCAAGTATATTTTTCCTTATAAAATTATTTACATAAGTTATATATTATAAACCGTTTTTACTGTTCATCTTCTACAGAGCCCGAAAACCAGAACACAGGAAGCCATTTTTCCTGTAACATTTCCGTGTTCCGTCGCCGGCCGTACGGTCACTTCCCCGGCCAGCCACCACCACCACCACCTCCGTTGAGGCGATGGCTAGCGGTCGGCGGTGGTTTGGCCGCCGGAGGTGGCGGTTTCCGGCGAACTCAAAAATACCATTTTTATGGTTTTCCCATGAAAACGAGAGACGGGTCCGGCTCCGTTGAGCGCGAACTTCTTTTCTAAGAATCCTAAGATCTACCCATGAAAAAGAAGGAGCAGAGGAGGACCTTGTTCGCGGTTTGAAGGCGAGAAGAACGACGGGGTGCCATGGCGCGGTGGTGGCGTTGCTAAACTTCTCCTACAGCCAGAACAAGGCTCTGATCCGCTTACTTGAGCGTGTAAACTTCTCCTCTGGTTCCAGGTGGGATTTTATAAGTCAGAAAGTGGGAAGGTGAATGGGTAAAGCCTTTATGGCCATGAAGGTTCTCCCCTTAACGTTTCGGTTACAGTGAAGGGATAAGAAGCGGTGGAAACTGAACAGGTGTGTCCAGCTGGCGGCTTCCTATTGGACCATATCTTCCTCATTTATTATATAATTACAGAAGGAAAACTGCCTGAAATTACTCCTGGTGTAACTTCCCACACCAGCATTTATTTCCACGCGTGTTAGAATAATTTCGGCCCTGAACCGTCGTTTCGGCCAATGTCACGGGCGTGACACATAGGTCACGGGCGTGACAGGCCCGGATAGCCAATTCTGGGTTCGACGATCGTCGAACTGTGATCGACAATCGTCGATGGATGGTCACGGGCGTGACACCTTGGGTCACGGGCGTGACAGGCCCGTGTGGTTAATACTGGGCCGACGATCGTCGATTTGAGATCGACAGTCATCGAATGGTGGTCACGCCCTAGGTCACGGGCGTGACACCTTGGTCACGGGCGTGACATGCCCAGACAGCACGTTCGACGATCGTCTCGTGGAGATCGACGATCGTCGAAGTAGTCACGCCCAAGTCACGGGCGTGACGGGTCGGTCACGGGCGTGACCAACCCGTGACCCGAAAAATTGATCGCTTTATTTCAATTTTATGTGCTTCCTAGGGTTTTGTCACGACCAACCGACTCCTAGGGGTCTAGCCGGAAATGGGATGTTACACATGCTCTATCTCAAGCTCTCTTGCATCCCTTAAACTGGCCAGTAAAGCTTCATACTCTGCCTGATTATTGGTTGTTGGAAAGAAAAATTTTATGGCTTGATCTAACTTGATGCCATTGGGGTTAATGAGAACATCTCTTGCTCTAGAGGAATTTTTGCCTGAGGCCCCATCAACATAGATGGTCCACGCCAAAGGAGATCTTTTTGCCTGACCAAAGGTGGACTCTGCTGTATCAATTAAAAAGTCTGCTAACACATGTGCTTTGATCGCTGTTCTGGGCACATAAGAAATTTCAAATTCACTCAACTCTATCGCCCACTTAGCCAATCTTCCTAAGTGTTCTGGTTTTTCCAGGACACTCCTCAAAGGTTGATCTGTTACCAACTGAACTGCATGAGCTTGGAAATATGGGCGAAGTCTCCGAGCTGACATTACTAATGCTAGAGCCAACCTCTCCAAAATTGGGTATCTCGTTTCTGCGCTCTTGAGGATATGACTAACATAGTAAACCGGAAATTGCCTCCTATTCTCCTCGCGAATAAGAACTGAGCTGGCCGCTTCCGGGCCAACTCCTAAATACAAAAACAACATTTTCCCTGATCTGGGGCTCTGTAACAAAGGGGTTAAAGTTAACTTCCTTTTCAACTGCTCAAAAGCTTTAGAACACTCTTCGGTCCACTCAAACTTGGACGCTCCTAAAAGAGTTTTAAAGAATGATACACTCTTATCTCCAACTCGAGAGATGAATCTTTGGATACCTGCTAACCTCCCTCCTAACTGCTGAACTTCCTTAGGCGATTTTGGAGGTGCCATATCAAGAATGGCTTTGACTTTGTCAGGATTGGGGGCGATCCCTTCCGGAGTAAGGAGATGACCAAGAAATTTCCCCTTTCTCGCTCCAAAGATACACTTGAGTGGATTAAGCTTCATGTTATACTTTCGCAGAGTAGAGAACGTCTCTGCTAAGTCATGTAAGTGCAGTGAGAAGGTTTTACTTTTGATTAAGAGATCATCAACATAAACTTCAAGATTTCTTCCTTTTTGATCTTTAAAAATGCGATCCATCATTCGCTGGTAAGTTGCGCCAGCGCTCTTAATCCTGAAAGGCATTACCAAATAACAATAGCAGCCGTCATTGGTAATGAAAGAGGTATGAGGTATATCGGGCGTATGCATTCTAATTTGGTGATAACTAGAGAATGCATCTAGGAAACTCATAAAAGAATATCCTACCGCAGAATCAACTAATGAATCTATCCGAGGCAGGGGGTAGCAATCTTTAGGGAATGCATTATTTAAACGAGTGAAGTATACACACATTCTCCACTTCCCTCCAGACTTTTTAACCATTATAACATTTGAAACCCAAGCAGGGTATTGAATTTCACGAACAAATTGCGCCTTGAGGAGTTTGACAACCTCCTCTCTGATCGGTTCATCAAGCTTTGTCGCCACATCTCTTTTCTTTTGCTGCACCGGCTTGACAGTGGGGTCAATGTTGAGATGGTGGTAGGCAACATCAGGATCAACTCCTGGCATGTCCTTCGCTGACCAAGCGAAGACATCCAGGTTCTTCAGCAGACAAGAGATCAACTCGGCCTTTTGATCTTCTGGCAACTCAGAGTTTATGGAAAGCTTTCTCTCCTCCCCTTCAGCAATGGGGACTCCTTGAGTCACCTGGACAGGTTCCATGTGAGCTCCTTCTTTATCATAAGCTGCTTCTGAATTGGAGGACTCTTTTGGAGCTACAGCTGAACAGGCGGGAGGATTGGGCTTAATCATGTTGACTGTGCGGACGTAGCATTCCCAGGCCTACTTAGGATCACTCCTGACCCTGCACGAATGACCATCAATGTTGAACTTGATTGCAAGGTAAAAGGTTGTTATTATAGCTTGGTATTTATTGAGCAGCGACCTCCCAAAGATGGTATGGTAGCTGCTTAGAGCATCAACTACCACGAACTGAATTTGCTTTGTCACCCCTCCATGCTCCAATGAAAGCGTGACACATACCTCGACCTCCTTTCTCTCGCCAGAAAAGCCATAGAGTGGCCCTTCGGTGGAAAGAGGCTTTCCGGTCTTCAGGTCCTCAAAAGTTGGCTTGAATAGGAGGTTGACGGAACTGCCAGTGTCGATCAAGGCTCCCTGACGGCTCTGATCACGACGGCTCTGATCATGACGGCATCATCAAATGGATTGGCGGTCGTGCGAAGGTCTCCTGGACCAAAAGTGATACTTCCCGCTGACGGAGCAGAGGAAGAGGTAGAGGTGACCTCTGCTCGAGAGACCCTTGAAATAGAAGACTTTACAGTAGACTCGGTCCCTGCTACTCTGTGAATGCAGAAGAGCCGCACCAAGTCTCCCTCATAGTTGGCGTCGAAACATTCACTTTCAATGTTGATTGGCCTGAGACGGCTAACGTCCTCTATCTCCTCGCACTCCCATCGAGCTTTGACTACCTCCTTACCCTTGGAGGTAGATGGCTGGCGCCTTGGTCGTTGCTTTGAACTTTAAAGGACCCTCCCGGAGGCCATGGACCAAAGCGATTTTATAATAATCAGGATTGACGTTCTGCACCCCTTGGATCTCTTTTTGAAAACGATCAACGAATCAGGCAGTTGATTCGTTATCCCTTTGCTTGATGTCGAAAAGCGCTGCAGGACCATCCTTCCTCTTTTTAGAGGTAGCAAACCTCAGCAGGAGTTCACTGCGGAACTCGACAAAAGAAGAAATTGAACCTGCTGGCAGGTCATAGAACCACTCTCTCGCCCGACCATCGAGAGTAGTGACTATAAGCATGAATTTGATCGCATTTGAGAGGTATCTCAAGGATACTGCCCCTTCAAAGGCCTACAGAGGAGCCACTGGATCGATCTCCCCTGAATATAGAGGCAGACGAGGCTCCCTGAAACTGCTTGGAGCTGCCTCCCATCAGATTCTATCCACGAAGGGAGAGAGGGTTTCAACATCAGCTGGGTAGGTGAGGCAGACTAGAGCAGGAAGGTCCGCGGGTTGGACGGACTGACGATCAGCAAAATCGAGTTGGCGGGCTTGACTTCCCCTGGAGGCCTCTCTACAGAAATCCATAAAAGAAGCAAACTGGCCTCTTGAGGATGCAGAGGAGCTGCAGTCTGAGCTGGAGGGCGAGCTAGAGGTGAAGGCTCAATTGTCGGAGATTGCCGAAGCAGAGTTCGGCGGACTGGGGTCTGGCAGACTGAAGTGTCCGCGAGATCTGCTGCGGGCTGAGGCGCAAGCCGCTGAGTCAGCACACTCAACGCTTGATTAATTGCATATAAACAGTGGTCGGTCTCTCTGCGAGATCGCTCAGCCTCCCAACGAGACTGCTCGATCGCATCCCATAGTGAATCTTTGGATGAACTGGAGCGGTCTGATCGGTGAGCTCGGCGGTCTGACATTCTAGTTCACTGACTTCAAAAAACTGCTTAGATCTGAAGGTCGCGTGTTAACTGTTGATGCGTAAAAATGTACACCACCAGTTAACAGCTCGAACACGGGGGAAAGGAAGGGAAAATAAAAGACTGCAAGCAGTTATCTACTAGAGGACTAGGGAAAGCAGAGCCGTGAGCCACAACAACAACAGACTTCGCCCGTCGCGGCCTGAATGCCTCTCTTGCGACGGGCTTTCCTTTGATTGCAGAAAACGGATTACAGGTAGAGGAAAGAAAGCTGAACGGAGAGCAATCTGGAGATCACAAAGCCTGAGATTTGAGTCCGCAAACTTTAATAAGTAGGCTCCTGGGCTCGAGTCAGCGTGCCTTGGGTTTACCACTTCCCCCTATTTATAGGTTCGGGGGCCTGCCCAAATGGGCAGTGCTAAAATAACCAGATGCCCGAGGTACAGGAGAACTGGGCAGCGCTGATGGGAAACAAAAAGGAAAAGGCAAGCAGTCTGCACAAGAGGGGCGGACTAGGCTCGCGAGTTGGAGCTTCCATCTGGCTGTAGGGCGCAATCCTGGCTAAAGAGCCGCTTCCTGTGCAGGCTGGCACTTGAGTTCGCCTGAAGAGCTGGTGAATGATCTGGAAGCTGATCATTAGAGGCCGGGCGACCTGGGCGGAATGGACGATCGAGTCCGCCGCTGAAGGAGGTTGGTGCTGGGAACCTAGCTAGGCGACCTGGGCGGACTGAGAACTGAAGTCCGCCGCTGGGGGATCCTTGGATCAATGAACTTGACAACCTGAGCGTACTGCCTAAGCGGAGTCCACTGAAAGGGGAGGAGGATCTGTCCTGTTGAACATGTTGCGGATTCTGGGGTTAACACGAGGTATGTGGAGCCCTATGCTATATTGGAAAGAATTGGTCATGTGGCCTATCGGCTGGAGATACCACCGGAATTGGAAAATTTGCATGACATCTTCCATGTGTCGTCGCTCCGAAAGTCACTACTACAGCCTGACCAATATGTCCCCGCTGCAGATGGAGCGGTAGTAACCGATAAAATTGTTCGACTAGAGATGGTGTGGATAGTGGACACCGAGACGAGGGACTTGCGGCGGAATAGTGTACCATTGGTAAAGATTCAATGGTCTAACCACGGGAAAGAAGAATACACTTTGGAGCCGGTGGAATTGATGCAAAAGTTCTACCTAGAGTTATTTTCCCAAGGTAAGTTTAAAAGTTTATTATATTTTTTGTGCTTCACTCCCCGACAGCCTTAGCCTAATTTCGGGGACGAAATCTTTTATTTTGTTTATAGGATTTGAACCATCCCATTTCGCACTACACCACTCGCACTCGTTTTGTGTCAAGAGAATTGACTAAGACTCGGGAAGCATCGAGTGAGTTGATTGGACTCGACAAATGGAGCAGATTTTACTTAGAAAAATTCTAGAAACTGAAGGCTTCGAGTGCGTAGAGCGCACTCGATGCCATTCGAAGAATTATAGCTTAAGTACTCTGGATGTTGAGGCGTTGAGTGGACTCAGCACCACTCGACGAAATTATACTTAAAATATATTCTAAGCTCATGGCATTGAGTGGACTCAACACCACTCAATGCCATTCGATGAAAAAGCTAAGGCGTTGATTGGACTCAACACCACTCAACGCCATTTGACGAATAAGGACTTAGAATAATTCTGGATGCTGGCGTTGAGTGGACTCAACACCACTCAACTCCATTCGACGAAAAAGCTGAGGCGTTGAGTGGACTCAACACCACTCAACGATATTTGACGAATAAAGACTTGGAATAATTCATGAAGCTGGCATTTCGTGGACTCAACACCACTCAATGCCATTCGACGAAAAAGCTGAGGCATTGAGTGGACTCTAACCATTCAACTCCACTCAACGAATTTTACTTAGAATAGTTTCTGGAAGTTGCGACGTTGAGTGAAGTCCACGCGGAGTTGAGTTGACTCAATGCCATACAATGCTTTTGGACTTGAGTTATTTTGAGAACTGTAGGCGTCGAGTGCATTGAGTGCACTCGACGCCACTCAACAATTCGTCGAGTAAAGGGAAGAGAACTCAATGCTTTTGACTTAGAAATATTCTGGATGATATCGACGTCAGTGCATTGAGTGAACTCTATGCCACTCGATGATTCGTCGAGTAAGGTTAAGTAAACTCAACGCTTTTTTACTTGGTGTTATTCTGAGGCTGTAGGCGTCGAGTGCGTTGAGTGCACTCGACGCCACTCGATGATTCGTCGAGTAAAGGTTTCTTACTCAATGACTTTGACTTAGCGGATTTTCTAGCACAGTCTACTTGCTGTCACATGTCCGGTCTGAACCGGACTTTTGAGATTAGTGCCAAATGACTTAAATTGGACGCATATTTTCAAAAGGACATTTTTAATGTAATAACAGGCAGTCCAGTAATACCGTGACACGTAGCAAGCGGTTCAACCCTAATTTCTTATTGTAAAAGAAGACTTACGGGAAAACCCTAGCCGTTACTTCATTCTTGTCGAGCCCTAGCTATTATTTTCCGAAATCGACGGAAGAGAAGGAGTGGTCGGAGTCGTATTTCCTGGGAAAGTCTTTCCTTTCTCTTTCCCCGTAAAGAACAACACCAACAAGGAGGAAGATGTCGCCAAGGAGAGTGACGAGATCCATGGTCGGAACCGCCGGAAATGAGTTATGCTTCCTACCCTCTCCCTTAGTGCTAGATCTGTAGTTATTTTCTAGGAGATATGTTGACTCAAAAGAGTTCGAATGGTGAGATGATGATCTCTTAGGTAGAGACCATGCTAGGGCTTGTGCCCTAGAGATTTGATGCCTTCAACCTCTCCTTTCTTCTTGTGAAGATGGTGGATTTGGTTTTGTGAAGAGAAATGGTCTATTGAGGGTGAACAAGGGAGGAGGAAGTTTTGCATATATTTTTGATTAAATGCCTAAAGTAAGAAGATGAACCAATGATGTTCATCGTGCTTTAAGATGCGTGCAAAAATCTATTTTATGTGCGCAACGAGCTTCAAGGCTGATTTAAGGTATGTTACAGCCAGATCTGGGCTTTAGACAAGAAATGAAAGTCGTATCCCTTAGAAAGACCTTTCCAATGGATTATTACACATTTTCAAACGAGTCCTGTGGACTCAGGAATGTCCTGTTGAAGTTGATGTACAGTTAGTCCTAAGTACATGTTGCTCTCGATTTGTGTAGAATCGGGTTAGTTTTTGGTAGAGAAATCGTAGCAAAATAATGTTGAGGTTTGGTGAACTTAGCCTTACGTGATCGTGATAAACAAATGGTTTGGTGAAACATAATTGTGCATGATTATAATTAGGAGAATGGAATAGGTTTTGGAAGAGGATGTGATGCTAATAATTGAAAGAGTAACCCATAACTATGTTGTCATGTTGATGGATTGGTGAAATACCATTGTGTTGTTATAATTATCATAAGGAAGCATACTTGCTGGAGAATGCTTGATCTTTAATAAGGAATTGGAAGAGGTTAATTAATGTCCATGAGATGTGATAAATAATGGAAGGTGTAAGTGGTCCATTGCTTAGAGTTTTGTCTCCCTTCGGGTAGCAGTGTGAGATTGGTATGTTGTGTAAGGTGACTTTCCACCTGTGTAAATGATGAAAACTTGTGTGATATGGAATTGTGGAAGGGTTGGGAGTGCGTGTGTGTTTGACGCACTGGAACTATGTGTTGATAAGGGACTCGGTGTGGACCCCTTGCGTGTTGTTGAGCACGGGATGTGAATAAATAAAAGGGACTCAGAGTGGATCACTTATTTGTAAAATTGCATGCGGTGTGAGTTGACACGCAGTGTCATATCCTGGGTTAAGGATAGTGTGGCAGGTCTATGGGCTCACAAGTCATCACACCCACGGGAGTTGACAGATAGACTTACACGGTTGGGCCTTAGTTCTCTGTGTTTACTTCCCGAGGCACCCTCCGTGCTTGTTGACGGTTGGCCTTGGTCCTTTGGTGATGTGTTCACAGAGGCACCTTCCGTGCCACGATGATAGACCAGTTTGGGCTATGTTCTTGGTGCATATCTACCCAAGTCCCCTCTATCGTAGTATGCATGTGAGCTCCGCTGTTGTGTTCTTAGTGTTGAGGCATACAGAGGCCTAGGCTGGGTAGTGTGTAGACCCGTATAATAGTGGAAAGCGTGTTTCACTATCACCATCTGGCAACAACTGATGATGCCTAAGAGGTTAGTTACATGCTCAAAAAGAGGGAACTACAAGTCTGTGTAGACATAGCAGTTGCATGTGTGTGAGCATGGGTGAGTCATCATAAGTCATTCATAACATAGCATTGCACCACATAAGATCATCATTATATAAGTTTGTATGGGCACTCTTATATGACGAGTTACTTTACCGTTAAGCCGATCCTTTACTTATATGTTTGTATGGGCATTAATATAAGTTAAGTTACTTTCCTATTGTAGGACTTTACTTGTATACTGCTGTTGATGGTAAAACTGTTAGTGTAGATTGATATACACAATTGTTGTAGTTACTTTGATATACTCAGATATTGATTAGTCTTATACCACCTGCTTGTACTACTATTTATATATTGTACCCTCTTATTTTCTCCGCCCGATGCCTAAGAGTCGCCGTGGGAGCGGATGTGATAGCCACTTAGTCTTTATGACTAACGGTTGCTACGTCTTCCTTTTTAGGAGGAAACCCCGCCAATAGAGCAACATATTTTACCGGAGGGCAGCCAGGCCAGGACGACAGGGCCTGAAGTGATGATACCATCGCTTCCATCATTGACTGATGTGAGTTTTTGAGAGACTCGTTTTGTAGCCTTTTGGCATTTCATATGTACTCTGATATTAAAGAAGCCTTGGTTGCTTCTTTTATTTGTTGTACTTGTTGGATATTTTATACTTATGTGGATTTTGACTTCTGCTTATATTATTATGTTGGGTTGGCAATGATGATATTGGTCTTAGCCGGCAGGATAGGCGTCTTGTGGTACAGGTTGACCCGTGTGTTGGCGCTACCTCAAGGCGACTATTCTGGGCATAAAACTCCCCTCGGCCGTGTCTTCTGTTCCTGGAGGGGGGTCTTACATTATGATAGTTAGTTTGAGCTCTCTCACATAGTAAGTTACTTTATGTTTTACCATGTTCATGTTTGGATTTAATAACTTGAATAAATAACCGAATCCTGTGTTTTAAAATTTAAAAGTTATATGACCCTTGTTGCCTCGTGCCCTAAGGTACACCAAGGGGAGGGTGGATGTTACTTAGTTGTAGATAACTAATATTTTAAAATTAAACACAACAAGAGTAGGATATAGCAAGCCAGTAGTGGGAGCCTCTGTTGAGGTTTAACCTGTATCGTGGTAGAAGGAGAGTTATTCAGACTACGCCAGCACCACCACTATTACTGAACTCTTCTACCGACTTGTATGATGGCCCAATGGCTACGAGTGTTGCGGAGATTATTGTTCTAGACTAATATTATCTTTATTTTTGGGGAAATTGTTTTTTTAGCTTTTATGTTTGTTACTTTAGTACTTTCTGAAACTTGACATATGTGTATCTGTGAATACTATGTTTACTTATACTAGTTCTACTTCTTGTTTAGACTTCCGCTATATGTTTGTACTCTTATTTATACTCTAATGTGGCTTGTGATATTTAGCTTGTAGGGTAAGGGTCACGTGATGATAGATGCCTGGTTCTATGTCATCACTACAGGATGGTTAGACTGGGTAGAAAATCTTCTCTCTAGTCTTTTTGGGAGAGGAGTTTATCATTATAGTCCTCATTAAGGTTGCACTCTCCATTCCATACTTTGTAAAGAGATCTTTTATGAACTTTGTCTTAGAGATGAATATTCCATTCTCAGATTACTTCATTTCGAGTCCTAAGATGTATTTCAACTCTTGATAATTAGTTTAATGTGATTTATAATGTTCATTTAATATCAATTTAATATAAATTTGGTTTACTTTTGTTTATTTTAGTTGTAAAATAGTTTTTTTATAAATCTTATTCTAATAATGTTTATTTCTGTTTTGAAGTTTTTTGGAGCAATTAGGCAAAATTTCCCAAGCACACGCACCCAGGTCACATGCATGACCTAGAGCGTGTAACCCAATCCTAAGGCTATTTTATTCCTGAGCTCAAATCCTGAGAATTTGCATACCATGACTCCTTGTTAACGGCATGACCCCCCAAGTCATAGGCATGTACCGTGGGTGTGTCCGTTAAAATTCTCTCTTGGAAAATCCCACGCAGCTCTCGCCGCCGTTGTCGTCTTATATTCATGTCACACCCCATAGTCATGGGCATGACAGGTAGGTGTAAGACCCCTTTTTTTTTCTTTTTAAACCACCGGGGTCTTAGCCCAGAATTGCCGCTTTGCTGTGGCACCGACTCACGGGAAGGCAACCACTACAAAACGCCAATTCTGCCGGCCCTTTTCGATCACAAGAGAGAGAAGTAATTAAACATAAAATGTAAACAAGTCCACATAAACATGTAAATAAAAGTGAAACCACATCCAGTCCATCAATAGATAATAACAGGAAATAGATAAATGAGCTCGAGCCCAGTAAATCAGAGTCCTCACTACAAGTCACTCAACGCGGAAGCTATAAAACTACTAATCACTCACGGAGCTGGTCGCAGGTGCACCGGTGCTAGACTGTCCCACCTCCATGCGCACCGTACTCCGCTGGTGCTGGTCCCTGGACTGCTGGTCCCTGTCTCCCATCCGGAGCTCCTGTAATGTTGTGGATCAAAAACCATTAGTCATAAAGACTAAGCCCTATCATCCCCTACCCCTCCCCCCACGGCTCCTAAGCACCGGGCGGAGAGGAGGAAAGGAAAGCTTCAAAAGTGGAGAATAATCAAGCAGGTGACAGGGAGCTAATCTAACCATTATTTAGAGTAAATTACAACTAGCAATCCTATGGTAGTAACTGGTAAAGAAGTGAAGTAGTAAGCATCAAATGTATAAAAAGGCAGCTAGAGAATAGTAAGTAAACAAGCAAGTAAATAAGTAAGTAAATAAGTAAGTAACCTTAACTTATATGAATGCCCATACAAACTTATAAGTTAAGGGGTCTTCTGCAAGGCTCCCATCGTATAAAAAGTCCCATACCAATTTATACGTTGGGGTGTCGGTTGTATGCAATTATGAGTGTAGTGATATGCTATGCCATGATTCATGCAAGTGAAACTCACGCACACGACTCTATGCGCACATACCCTTAGTTCCCCCTGTTCGGGCAGCTAGCTTCACTCCCAGGAACCTCCGTAGTGGCAAACAGAGACAGTGGGTCGGCCCCCCCACTCCTAGGCGGGTATCCACACTACCAGGCCTAGCCCTTCCGTACGCCCCTAGAAGAACACAACCTAGAGTATCCGCGTACTACTGCTGGCTGTACCCACCAGACTTTCTTTGGCTAAGTGTCCCACACCGCCGAGTCAATGTACCGATGTCGGTGTGAACGACTATCAGATACCGAAGACCCACCACCTTTATTCTGTACTCCAACCCTCGAGCCCTCGGCTCCCCCCGGACAGTCCCGTCCGTGTATCTACCTTCAGAGCTACCGTCTGAATGGCAACCAAACCAATTATTCTACCTTCCTAGCTACCGAGGTGTATGTATGTGCAACCCTAGTTATACTAGTTGCTCTTTTAATTTATTATTCCTATGGTTTACGTTAGCCCAGGACTGCCCCCGACATACCCCGTGAAGGGCTCTCAAGGGGCACTAGGAACCAAGACGGCGGCATTACGGCCCGAAGTTCCCTTTCGCAAGGCACTTATTGTTATTGGTTGATTTCTCTTAACCCGATCCCCTTTTAGTTACTTTAGATCTAACCCTAGAGTATTAAGACTCTTCCTCTTCTTCCCGGGATGGACGATCGTCCGTCATTCCCGAACGCCACCTAACCTTAACCAGTCTCACACCCTACTTATCCTGACTTCCAATAATGAACTTAATCATAGCTTGCACTAACCAACCAGCAACTACCAAAATTCCATTTCCCAAGTTCATTATTACTCTAGTTCAGTTTCCGTGGTTTTACTATATGCAGACCATCCTAAGCTATAAGAGGTACACAAGGGGAGGTACTCCAAATTGTCTTCTGAATCTCCTATAATATTTACTAGAGGTCTACCATATCATAATTTGTCTAAATCCAGAAACTTATAACTTTCCTAATTAATCTGATATTTATTTAATTTTCCCAAAGGGTGGGCCACGGGTCATTTTAAACATGAACTACATGATCCTCCTAAGTAATGGCTACCCAAAAATCATGATCATTAAATAACAGCAAGATAACCTCAAATACAAATTTTCAGAATTTTACAAAAAGTATTTAGCCTCTAATTAATTTATCCAGTATAATCACGTTAATCCTACGTAAAGAAGGAAGTACTGAAATTACTCATCGGAAAATTATAGAAAAATTACTAATCAGTAGTATGATATAGAAAAGATCTTGTGCAAAGAATCATAATTTTACTAGCTTGCTAAACACCACTATAGATTTAATCAAATATTCAAGTGATGAGTGGTTATTTATACATGTTTTGCTTTATGTTTTAATATCATTTCTAATTCAATGTTGTAATAATTTATGTCAAACCGTAAATAAATGGTTTTTTTTAGTTTTATTCTCCACTTAGTTTATCTTTCATGTTAAACCATCACTTGAATCTACTATATTATGTTTTGTGACTATGTTAACGGTCCGAACGGTTTGGACAACCTGAGCGAAGCTGAACTATCATGTTATTTTCAAAAATATATATAGGATCTAATAATCTATATATAATTACAATAATAATAATAATGTAAATAAAAAGAGGTAATATAATGTACATAAATTAATTACAATCTACTTATAAATTAATAGTATAATATGTTAAGTATTATTTTTAAAGTATTATTTTAATTATTCTACTAAGTAGTAGTATAATAAATTATTAATATTATGTATATTATAAATTATTAATATTCAAGTATTATTATAATAGTAATATTATGTATATTATCGTTTAATAAAATAATTTTCTATTAAGAATATATAATATAAAGTAATATTTTAAGAATACTTTTTTTTTATATTATAAATACTATCATAATATTTTAGATGGTATAAAATAAGAATTTTAGTATGTTAAATCTGTTTGGTATATATTATATATAATATATTCAGGATAGAAGTAATCAAGTCCAAGTGGCCAAGTGGAGTGGGAGATTTGTTGAGATTCATGAGGTTGTGAGTTCGAATCCAGCTGCTATGTTTTTGCGCCAATTTCCTGCTCGACCCGCGACCCGCCAGCTGCCTGCCGACCCGCGACCCGCCAGCTGCCTGCCGACCCGCGACCCGCCAGCTGCCTGCCTGCCCGCGACCCGCCAGCAGCCTGCCTGCCCGACCCGCCAGCTGCCTGCCCGACCCGCCAGCTGCCTGCCCGACCCGCCAGCCTTATCCAGCCACCAAATCACCTGCCAGCTCATCAAAAAGCTGCCACATGTCAAGCTATCCAATAGCCAGCTGTCCCAAAAGCTGATTTTCAGCTTTTTCAAAAGCTGTTTTGCAGCTTTTCCATAAGCTGTTTGACAACTTTTCCAAAAGTGCTCTTTCAAAAGCAATTTTTCTTCTTCTATAAATAGAGGGCCAGAGCTTTGTAAAATTATTCGAACTCCAGCAGATTCCTTAAGAACTGTTAGGACTCCCCAGCTCTCTGACAAGGAACTGGTAGTAGCTTTCAAGTATTCTAAAGTTCTGTAAGTTGTAATTTTTCAGCTTTATTTTCAGCTTTTTAGAAAGTTGTAATATTTTCGGACTTTATAAAATAGACTCTTTCAATTTCAATTCTGAGTACTTTACTGCTTTCTTTTACTTTATTTTTTTTATACTATCCCGAATGAAAGGCGAAGCTCTGCTTTATGTCCTGGATTAAGATAGTGTAAAACTGCTTTCAAATCTATTTTCAAAACCTATTCTTTCATACTATCCCGAATGAAAGGCGAGGCGAAAGCCTAAGTCCTGGATTAAGATAGTGCGGAAGCGCTGCAAAATTTTACTACCCTATCTCAACAACAAAGGTGAAGCGAAAGCTTAAATCCTGGATTGAGATAGATAGGTAGATATTATTTTCTGTACTTTATACCGCCCCCATCCTGAGAAGAGGCTAAGAACCCTTAGCACTTGGTCAAGATGAGCTCTGGGCTGGATACTATTTTCAACTATTTCAACTCTACTTTCTAGTTATTCTAACTAGGGTTTTCTTAATTGATCATATACCAGGTGACGAGACACTACGTTTACGTTAATCCGTTTAAACGCAAGCCTTCCCGGTCGTACTTTCGAGTCAGTGATGCTACCAAAGGGACCCTCTCGTTAAGTTAGATAATTAAGAAATAAAGTTGTTCTTTAATAGGCGAATTAATATCCGCTCAAAGTAATTCTGAAATCGAGGACTAAACTCTAAGTCCCTCTCTTAATAAAATCACGTATATATATTTTTCTATCTTTAGTTTTTAAACATAAACCCAACTCCGTTCTTTCGATAAAATAATAGTCAGTTCTAAAAAGTAGAATAATTAACACCGATCCCAGGAAAAATACGACCTTGATATTTTCTACAAAATACTATACTCCTATGCGATAGGTACTCTTGCCTTAATCCACAGGATATAAGTAAGTAAACAAAGAGATAGACTTATATACGTAAAAGATTATATAAAACCAAATCTATCTTCTTTAAAACAAACTTCACTTATCAAGCTTTTTGGCGCCGTTGCCGGGGATTAGTTTATTTGTGTTAATATTTGAAACTAAAAGAACGCTATTAATTTTATCTTTTCTTTTTCTTGTTATTTAAAAACCTTAGTTTTTATAAAAATAAAACAAAAATAAAATTCCCTGAATTTAAAACTTTGTTTTTATAAAACCTAATTTTTTTATTAACAAGTTTATTAACCACTAACGAATTCTAACAGAAAAACCTAACCTACTATTTAACGTATTTTATATAAAACTTGAAAAAAAAAAAAATTAAAAAAGTAGTTTATAATAAAAAACCTGCTTTTATTATAAAACTTCTTTTATAAAAAACTTGTTTTATATAAAATAAAAATAACCTGTTTTTAGTTATTTTCCGTTTTAAGTCTTTTTGTGTGTTTGTATTTGTTTTTTTTTATTACTTAGTTTTTTTTTACTTAGTTTTTTTTTTTATTTTTTATTTTATAAAAAAGTCTTTTTTTTTAGTGTATGACCCGCGGAACTCCATCTGATTTAACTCTTGGACTTGATCCTGAAATCGAACGCACCTTTCACAGGCGCCTCCGATCTCTGAATCAAGAGCTCGTGTTAAATCTGGAAGAGTCTGTAGGCACCGCACACGTTCACGAAATGGCAGCAGAGCAACAACAAATGCCAGAGGTGGTCCCCCAAAGGACCATGTCTTATTATGCACGACCTAATTTAGATGACACCGGGTCTAGTATCGTTCGTCCACCAATTGCTAATAATAACTTCGAGATTAAATCGAGTATAATCCAAATGATTCAAAATTCCGTTCAATTCGATGGATTGCCCGACGAAGATCCAAACACGCACTTATGCAATTTCTTAGAAATATGCGACACATTTAAGATAAATGGCGTCACTGATGATGCCATCCGTCTTCGCTTATTTCCTTTTTCGCTACGAACGAAAGCCAAACAGTGGCTAGGTTCTCTCCCCAGAGGATCTATCACCACTTGGGCTGAAATGACCGAAAAATTCCTAACAAAGTATTTTCCACCTGCAAAAACCGCACGTCTGCGTGCGGATATTTCTTCCTTTGTGCAAGGCGAGTCTGAGTCTCTTTATGAGACTTGGGAACGTTTTAAGGAATATCTACGTCGGTGTCCACATCACGCACTGCCAACCTGGCTCCAGGTACAAATATTTTATAATGGTTTGAATATTCAAACCAGACAAGCCATTGATGCTGCCGCTGGGGGCACGCTCAATAACAAAACCCCCGAGGCCGCTCAAACCCTCTTTGAGGAAATGGCCATGAACGCGTACCAGTGGAACGTGCCAAGGTCACGCCCTAAACAAGCTGGGATATATGAGCTCGACACTTCTTCTACTTTAGCACTCCAAGTAGAAAATTTAACTAAACAATTGGCAGGAATAACTGCTTCCTCCGCCACTACTTGGAATCCGAATAATAATGTAATTGAAGAAATCGATTATATGGGGAACTCGTATAGACCTTCCTATAATCCTAATATTAACTTAAATAATAATTCTTATAATCCAGGATATAGGAACCATCCTAATTTTTCGTGGAGCAACCCCAATAATGCTCAACGCCCTCCGACTGCAAATCCAATTGGATTTGCACCACAACCCCCACAACCACAAACACCACCACCACCACCGAACCAATTTAGGCCAACCCCGATAGAAGACATATTCACAAAATATGTCAGTATTAATGAGTCCAATATCCGGAACCTGACCGGATCAATTAAAAACTTAGAAACACAAATTGGACAAATATCAAAAATGCTATCGGAACGCCAACCTGGTAATTTGCCAGGAAATACGGAACCAAATCCACGGGATACTGGCCAGTCCAGTAACCCATCAAGTTGACAAGCCGTCAAACTACGAAGTGGCAGGGAGCTACCACCACCAGTTAGGGTAGAAAAAGAAGCTAAGGTTAGCCTTCCTACACCACTTCCCGTTACGACTTTACCTCCTCAACCGCCGCGAATTTCTTCCACGCATGTTGTTTTACCTTATCCATCTAAATTAAAAGATGAGCGAGAAGATGAACAATATAAAAATTTTCTAAAAATGCTAAAACAAATTCAAATCAATATACCTTTCTGCGAGGCAATTGTACAAATGCCTAAATACGCAAAATATTTAAAAGCGTTATTTTCAAATAAAAAGAAACTCGAAGATATTTCGAGAGTTTTTCTTAACGCCGAATGTTCAGCCGTTTTATTACATAAATTACCCCCAAAATTAAACGATCCGGGACGATTTTCCATCCCGTGTCTTTTCGGTAATCTATTAATAAAAGATGCGTTAGCAGATTTAGGTGCTAGCATAAATTTAATGCCCTACTCGCTCTTTCAAAAACTAGGATTAGGTAACCCCAGCCCAACTAAAATGAGCATCCAGTTAGCAGATCGTTCTATTAAATATCCAGTAGGGATAGTAGAGGATGTTCTGGTCAAAATAGACAAGTTTATCTTCCCGGTAGATTTTGTTATACTTGACATAGAGGAAGACGCCGATGTTCCCATAATTCTCGGTCGTCCTTTTCTCGCAACCTCTCGCGCGATAATAGACGTAAGTAACGGTAGACTTCTCTTACGAGTAGGAGATGACGAAGTTACTATCGATATAGATCCCTCTATGAAAAACTCTTTAATAAATGACGATTCCTGCTACCTTGCGGAAGCCTCTTTTGAGGAAAATGGTTTTCCCTATTCTAATTTACTTTCAATGACTGTAGAAGAATCGGACTTGGCAGACTTACCCATTTCAAATGAAATGCCTACCGATGACCCTTTAGAACCTTTTATATCTTTAACTTCTACAACTTTAAAAACTCCAACTTCATATGAAAAACCACCAACCCTCGAGCTGAAAACACTTCCTGCACATTTAAAATACGTTTTCCTTGAAGCCGAATCTAAACTCCCTGTTATAATTTCTGCCGAATTAAATGATAAGAAAACGTCTGAATTAATAGAAGTGTTAAAACAACATCGTCATGCATTAGCATGGCAAATTTCTGATATCCAAGGACTCAACCCATCTTTTTGTACGCATAAAATATTTTTGGAAGATAACCCTCGTAAATCTATCCAGCCCCAACGACGTTTAAATCCTAATATGAAGGATGTCGTAAAAGCTGAAGTAATGAAATTATTAGACGCAGGAATTATCTATCCAATCTCAGATAGTACATGGGTTAGTCCCGTACAAGTCGTCCCTAAGAAGGGCGGTATAACGGTAGTGCCAAACGCTAATAATGAACTAATTCCAACACGTACTGTTACGGGTTGGAGGATGTGCATCGATTATCGAAAATTAAATGATGCCACCCGTAAAGATCACTTTCCACTACCGTTTATAGATCAAATATTAGAGCGACTCTCGGGTCACTCATATTATTGTTTTCTCGATGGTTATTCAGGGTATTTACAAATTCCAATAGCCCCTGAAGATCAAGAGAAAACTACGTTCACTTGCCCCTTTGGTACTTTCGCCTATAGGCGAATGCCGTTTGGACTTTGTAATGCGCCAGCTACATTTCAAAGATGTATGCTAGCTATTTTTGGCAAGTTAGTAGAGGACGTTATGGAAGTATTTATGGATGATTTCTCCGTATTTGGAGACTCATTCCATGCGTGTTTAGACAACCTCGCTCGTGTTCTTCAACGCTGTGAAGACACGAATTTAGTGTTGAACTGGGAGAAATGCCACTTTATGGTCCGCGAAGGTTTAGTTCTCGGTCATAAAATTTCTTCCCAGGGAATCGAGGTCGATAAGGCCAAAATAGAAATAATTGAAAAACTTCCTCCTCCAACAAACGTAAAATCTATTCGAAGTTTCTTAGGCCATGCAGGTTTCTATAGACGGTTCATTCAAAATTTCTCTAAAATAACAAAACCGTTAACTCATTTATTAGAAAAAGAAGCCCCATTTATATTCGATAGTGAATGCTTAGTAGCATTCAATATTATTAAGGACAAACTTATCAACTCTCCTATTTTAGTAGCCCCAGACTGGTCCTTTCCTTTTGAGATCATGTGTGATGCGAGTGATTATGCGGTAGGAGCTGTCTTAGGACAACGAGTAGACAAATATTTTCATCCTATCTATTATGCAAGTAAAACTCTCACATCTACACAAACCAATTACACGACCACGGAAAAGGAACTACTGGCGATTGTATTTGCATTTGATAAGTTTAGATCTTATATTACACTATCGAAAGTTATAGTTTTTACGGATCATTCTGCTTTAAAATATTTACTAACAAAGGCAGATGCAAAACCCCGTTTATTACGTTGGATTCTCTTATTACAAGAAATCGATTTAGAGATCCGAGATAAGAAAGGTGCAGAGAATTTAGCAGCCGATCATCTTTCTCGACTAGAGAATGCTGCAATAGATACACTCGTGGAAGCCGACATCGAAGATAAATTCCCTGAAGAAAGCCTCCTCGCACTCGAAAAGGTAAACAACTCTTCTACTCCTTGGTTCGCAGACTTGGCAAACTATTTAGTAGCCCGAGTCCTTCCAAAAGCTTTTTCATTTCAAGAAAAGAAGAAATTCTTTTCTGACTTGAAAAACTACTTTTGGGAAGACCCGTAT
The DNA here is from genome assembly GCA_039513925.1 of Platanthera zijinensis. Taxonomy (NCBI): domain Eukaryota; kingdom Viridiplantae; phylum Streptophyta; class Magnoliopsida; order Asparagales; family Orchidaceae; genus Platanthera; species Platanthera zijinensis. The sequence goes on along the minus strand of CM077094.1, from coordinate 20,764,632 downwards.
TTATTCCGAGTCTGTGCCGACCAAGTAATTCGAAGATGTATTTCGAACGAGGAAGGACTAAAAATACTACGGCACTGCCACGAAGGACCAACCGGCGGACACTATCAATCCAACCGGACTGCACGTAAAGCCCTTGAAGCAGGATTCTTTTGGCCTACTTTATTCAAGGACGCTCAAAAAATGGTAAGCGTTTGCAACCGCTGCCAACGGTCAGGTAACATTTCTCGTCGGGACGAAATGCCCCAAAACTTTTACTTAGAATGTGAAATTTTTGATCTATGGGGCATAGATTTTATAGGCCCTTTACCTCCTTCTTTTAAAAATCGTTATATTTTAGTAGCGGTCGATTACGTTTCACGATGGGCTGAAGCGCAAGCTTTACCCACTGCTGACTCGAGAGTCGTCGTTAAATTTCTGAAAACCTTATTTTCACGTTTTGGCACGCCTAGGGCTATAGTTAGCGATCGAGGTACTCATTTTTGTAACACCCAGATGGCTAAAGTGTTAGCCAAATATGGAGTTACTCATAAACTCGCTACCGCTTATCACCCCCAAACAAGCGGTCAAGTGGAGGTAGTCAATAGAGAACTAAAGCGCATATTAGAAAAGACTGTAGATACCAATCGAAAAGATTGGTCGCTCAAATTAGATGATGCACTTTGGGCCTACCGTACAGCATTCAAAACTGCGATCGGTTGTACACCTTATCGTTTGGTATATGGAAAAGCATGTCACCTACCTGTAGAATTAGAACATCGCGCATATTGGGCGCTAAAATTTCTTAACTTAGATACAAACTTAGCCGCCGAACAACGTAAATTTCAACTCAATGAACTTGAGGAATGGCGTGCAAACGCCTATGAAAATAATAAATTTTATAAAGAGCGATCTAAGTTTTATCATGATAGGAAAATTAAATTTCCAAAATCTTTTTCACCAGGTGATCTTGTCCTACTATATAACTCACGCCTTAAATTATTTCCAGGAAAATTAAAATCCCATTGGACCGGACCCTATACTGTTAAACAAACCTGGCCATATGGGACCGTTCTTATTTCTCACCCTGAACTAGGAACTTTCAAAGTAAACGGGCACCGTTTAAAACTATATTTTACTGGGGACCCTTTTCAAAAAGAACCTGAAACCCTAACACTACTCCATAACCTCGAAATATAAATTCCCTTGTATATTTCCATTTTCTATGCTTTTGTATATTCTGTACATATTTTTCACCTCATACCTATGCCTAATATAAGTATGGGGGTGCTTTTAGCTGCAATATGTTTTTATCACTTTTATGTTATATTTTTCCTTTAAAATAAAAGCATTGTTTATTTTAGTACTCATCCAAAACAAGTCAAAATTTTCAAAAACCATACTATGTAAATATATTCCAAAAAAATCTGAGTTGATCAAAAATGCAAATTATTCAATTTTCAAATTTACTACTCCTTCTCCTAACTAGATAGATATAAATATCCGGAATACACTTGTAAACACTACCTTGTAAAAATTTCATTACAATCAGAGTTAGTTTTTTAGCAAGCCTGCTTTCAATAAAAGAAATACATATATATACAATAGAAGCAAACATATTATGTTCACCAAACAATTGTAGACTGTAATTATCATTACTGCAATCTTGTTACAATATAGAAAATATCAAGCTATTACCATTGCTCTCAAAATTTTTTATCAAAATTATTTTTACAACCCTACCTACTATTTCGCTTGGCATGTTTCTTTACGCACGCAAGCATCTAGGAGTATGTGCTCCTAGAAAAGAAAAGATCTTATGTCCATGGGAATAAAATATTCCGTAAACATAGGCATCCAATAAATGTTAAAAGACCATATGAAATGGAGTATGTGCTCCTAAACATATGCATTGGATTAATTCAAAAGTCAATTCTGCAAAGTTTTTTTCTATTTTGGAAAATCTTTTCCTAAAATAGTTGTAATAATGCATGAATATGAAAAAAAGGTGAGAGGATAAAATTCATCACCTCGTACTTTCAAAGCCTCTGTGTGGGCAAAACCACCAAGTTGATATCCCCTAAAACCACTACAAAATTGAATTAATTTTGCTTAAAATTTTGAGAGAGCATAATTAATAGGTTGTAATTTTTCAACATATCTCATGCAAGATATAGTAGTCATAAAGCCAATCTATCCTTGTTATATCTGATTTTAATATGTGCTTACTATTTGTTTTCCAAAACTTTTTATGGCTATAAATTCTAACTCTGGTATCAATGATATATATCCGATAGCATTTAACTCTTTATTCACCGGATTTTTATACCTGTTTTATCTTGAAGAATTAAATTGATAGTAAATAGAAATTTTGATAAATTGTTCATTTACGCGAAACCTACTTTTGCTCTGGAATAGCAAAACATAAGTATGGGGGTATTTGATGAGTGGTTATTTATACATGTTTTGCTTTATGTTTTAATATCATTTCTAATTCAATGTTGTAATAATTTATGTCAAACCGTAAATAAATGGTTTTTTTTAGTTTTATTCTCCACTTAGTTTATCTTTCATGTTAAACCATCACTTGAATCTACTATATTATGTTTTGTGACTATGTTAACGGTCCGAACGGTTTGGACAACCTGAGCGAAGCTGAACTATCATGTTATTTTCAAAAATATATATAGGATCTAATAATCTATATATAATTACAATAATAATAATAATGTAAATAAAAAGAGGTAATATAATGTACATAAATTAATTACAATCTACTTATAAATTAATAGTATAATATGTTAAGTATTATTTTTAAAGTATTATTTTAATTATTCTACTAAGTAGTAGTATAATAAATTATTAATATTATGTATATTATAAATTATTAATATTCAAGTATTATTATAATAGTAATATTATGTATATTATCGTTTAATAAAATAATTTTCTATTAAGAATATATAATATAAAGTAATATTTTAAGAATACTTTTTTTTTATATTATAAATACTATCATAATATTTTAGATGGTATAAAATAAGAATTTTAGTATGTTAAATCTGTTTGGTATATATTATATATAATATATTCAGGATAGAAGTAATCAAGTCCAAGTGGCCAAGTGGAGTGGGAGATTTGTTGAGATTCATGAGGTTGTGAGTTCGAATCCAGCTGCTATGTTTTTGCGCCAATTTCCTGCTCGACCCGCGACCCGCCAGCTGCCTGCCGACCCGCGACCCGCCAGCTGCCTGCCGACCCGCGACCCGCCAGCTGCCTGCCTGCCCGCGACCCGCCAGCAGCCTGCCTGCCCGACCCGCCAGCTGCCTGCCCGACCCGCCAGCTGCCTGCCCGACCCGCCAGCCTTATCCAGCCACCAAATCACCTGCCAGCTCATCAAAAAGCTGCCACATGTCAAGCTATCCAATAGCCAGCTGTCCCAAAAGCTGATTTTCAGCTTTTTCAAAAGCTGTTTTGCAGCTTTTCCATAAGCTGTTTGACAACTTTTCCAAAAGTGCTCTTTCAAAAGCAATTTTTCTTCTTCTATAAATAGAGGGCCAGAGCTTTGTAAAATTATTCGAACTCCAGCAGATTCCTTAAGAACTGTTAGGACTCCCCAGCTCTCTGACAAGGAACTGGTAGTAGCTTTCAAGTATTCTAAAGTTCTGTAAGTTGTAATTTTTCAGCTTTATTTTCAGCTTTTTAGAAAGTTGTAATATTTTCGGACTTTATAAAATAGACTCTTTCAATTTCAATTCTGAGTACTTTACTGCTTTCTTTTACTTTATTTTTTTTATACTATCCCGAATGAAAGGCGAAGCTCTGCTTATGTCCTGGATTAAGATAGTGTAAAACTGCTTTCAAATCTATTTTCAAAACCTATTCTTTCATACTATCCCGAATGAAAGGCGAGGCGAAAGCCTAAGTCCTGGATTAAGATAGTGCGGAAGCGCTGCAAAATTTTACTACCCTATCTCAACAACAAAGGTGAAGCGAAAGCTTAAATCCTGGATTGAGATAGATAGGTAGATATTATTTTCTGTACTTTATACCGCCCCCATCCTGAGAAGAGGCTAAGAACCCTTAGCACTTGGTCAAGATGAGCTCTGGGCTGGATACTATTTTCAACTATTTCAACTCTACTTTCTAGTTATTCTAACTAGGGTTTTCTTAATTGATCATATACCAGGTGACGAGACACTACGTTTACGTTAATCCGTTTAAACGCAAGCCTTCCCGGTCGTACTTTCGAGTCAGTGATGCTACCAAAGGGACCCTCTCGTTAAGTTAGATAATTAAGAAATAAAGTTGTTCTTTAATAGGCGAATTAATATCCGCTCAAAGTAATTCTGAAATCGAGGACTAAACTCTAAGTCCCTCTCTTAATAAAATCACGTATATATATTTTTCTATCTTTAGTTTTTAAACATAAACCCAACTCCGTTCTTTCGATAAAATAATAGTCAGTTCTAAAAAGTAGAATAATTAACACCGATCCCAGGAAAAATACGACCTTGATATTTTCTACAAAATACTATACTCCTATGCGATAGGTACTCTTGCCTTAATCCACAGGATATAAGTAAGTAAACAAAGAGATAGACTTATATACGTAAAAGATTATATAAAACCAAATCTATCTTCTTTAAAACAAACTTCACTTATCATCAAGGTAAAACATACTTAATGAAGCAAGCCTTAGAATTAAACTTCCAAAAATCCCATAAAAATTCACAGAGATTTAAAATCCTAATAAACGTTCTCTGCTTAAATTTCATCAATTTCCAGGAAGTATGCATTCCATAATAAATTTTCTAAGAAAATCATACAAGCTACTAAATCGTTAATGAAGTATCCAAAATAATGATCTTAAAATTCATAGTAAAATATCCAGAGCTTGTACCATCCCTATAATTCACTCTACCCAAATCTCATCACTTTTCAATGTGATTTAGTGTCATTTCCTATCTCTACAAGTTTTGCACCCTAAACTAGGGTTAGGTTTTTAGGTATCCCAACAGTCTCCAAATCTACTAAGATTTCATCCAGAGAACTATAATGGCCCTATGGTCCTCTTCACCAAATTTCGAGTCACTCCAAGGTCATTTGACCCCCATGACCTTCACAAGCCACCAAGATCCATCCTTAGGGTTTGGCCTTGGTTCTTAGGGCAAACTTACCCCGATCCACCTCAAACTCTTTGAGGGGGTGCTAGAGAATATTACTAGCCAGTGGTAAAAATCTCAGCCTCTGTTGAGGTGATTTGACCACTCAAATCTCAAAAGTGCACCTTTAACCTAAGACCCCTTATTAGGGCAAAACTTAGGTTTGATCATTTCTAATCCAAACCATCTCCAAATGAGATGAAAAATTATACAGAACCTTATGGTGAACCCAGGGACCACTCACCAAAATTTGGGAGGGTTTAGAAATTATTTAGCCATCTAATTAAATTAAGCTAGGATTATTGAATTTTCCTAAAAACTATAGAAACATATTTCCCAAAAATCCTAATTTTTGGATGGTACCTAGATATAGGTAAGGTTAGGCCACACTCCAAATTTCAAGTCATTGTGATGACTGGATTGGAGTGGGGAATTTTTCTAAGGTCAGGACACCCTATGGGTATACCTCACCAAATTGAGTGCTGAGGTCTATCCAGTGGTCTAAAATGCTTGAAACAAATTTTAAAATTCCCTAGACTCCAAGAGGTACAATATTGGTGTTGACCATTTTTCCTGTAGGAGCCTCTAGGTATTTTTACCAAATTATTAAAAGTGACAGATATTTTCATTCAGAAATTTTTTTAAAAATAGAATCTAATTTAATGGCACTGTTCATCTTCTTCTACAGCCCGAAACCAGAGCCCTGAAAACTTAATTTCCTGTAGCTTTTCCAAAGCTATTTCCCGGCCATCCAGCCATCTCCCTGGCCGACCACCACCACCACCACCTCTGTTGAGGTGAGGGCTATCGTCGGGCGGCGGCACGGCCGCCGGAGAGGCGGTTTCCGGCGAACCCGCCACCACGAAATTTTCGGAAAACCATGGAAACGCTCACCCGATCTGGCTATTTTGAGCTCGATATCTCTCCTAACGATTTCTAAGATCTATCCGGAGAAGAAGAGGGAGGGGAGGACCTTGTTCGCGGGCTGGTGGCATGCAGAGCGTCGGAAAGCCATTGGCGCGGTGGTGGCGTCGCCGGAAATTCTTCAACAGCAAGGGGGAAATCTGAAACAGTTTGATGAAGCGTGTAACCTTTTCCTCTTGCTCTTAGGAGTCTTTTATAGATCAGCAAATGGGAAGGGGAAAGGATGAAACGTTCATGGCCCTTAATATTCCTCTTAATGACGTTTCGGTTATGGCAAGGCAGTTGAAATGCTGGAAATGAAGAGGTGTTTGCCAGGTGGCGATTTCCTATTGGACCAACATTTCCTTAATTTATTAAATAATCAGAGTAGGAAACGGCCCATAAATACTCCTGGCGTAACTTCCCATAATCAGAATTGATTACAACGTCGGTTATCGAAATTTCCAGTCTGGCTGACGTTTCGGCCTTGGTCACGGGCGTGACACATAAGTCACGGGGGTGACAGGACCAGGTGGCCAATTCTGGGATCGACGACCGTCGAACTGAGATCGACGATCGTCGAAGGATGGTCACGCCCTTGGTCACGGGCGTGACATATGGGTCACGGGCGTGACAAGCCCGGGTGACCAATTCTGGGATCGACGATCGTCGAACTGAGATCGACGATCGTCGAAGGGTGGTCACGCCCTTGGTCACGGGCGTGACATGTGGGTCACGGGCGTGACATGGTCATGAGGCAAAATCCGTACTCGGCGATCGTCGCGCTGAGATCAACGATCGCCGAAGGTGTCACGCCCTTGGTCACGGGCGTGACACCTGGGTCATGGGCGTGACATGGCCATGACGCAAATTCTACGTTTCGACGATTGTCCCGCTGGGATCGACGATTGTCGAAGGTATCACGCCCTAGGTCACGGGCGTGACACATAGGTCACGGGCGTGACAGGCCCGGGTAGAAAAATTCTGCGCCCGACGATCGTCTCACTGAGATCGACGATGGTCGAAGGAGTCACGCCCTAGGTCACGGGCGTGACGGATCGGTCACAGGCGTGACCAACCCGTGACCCGAAATCTCGGTCGATTTATTTCAGTTTTTGGGCTTCCTAGGGTTCTATGACGACCAACCTACTCCTAGGGGTCTAGCCGGAAATGGGATGTTACAGTAGGCGTATCCCTCCAAATCTACTTCCCAGCGATCCTAGTGTGATCATAGTCTAGTACATCATCTTCCATCCAATACATTCCCCCATGTCACTGGCGTGACCCTAGAGCGTGTTTCTTCAACATTGAGCCCGACACCTTCACGTCAATTTTTTATCCCGCCAAGTCAATTAAGAATACACGCCCCTAGTCACGGGTGTGATAGGGAAGAATGTACCCTGATTTTTCTCCTATAAAGAGAGACTGGCCCCCTGAGTGTTTCTTCCTCCTGGGTCAGCCCCCTTGGGCACTCCTTGTATAGGTTTTCTATAGTTTTAGGTTTAGGTTTTAATTTTCTTATTTCATGCATTTTCTTAATTACTGTTCATGCACTTTTACTTTGTTAGCTTAGCTTTTATTTTATGTTACCTCTATTTAATTCAATGATAACATAGTTCCTTTCATCTTTGCAATGTTCTTTCCTCTTGTTTTATTTCATTTTATTATTTCTTCATCTCCTTTGATCTCAAAGTTCCTTTCCTCTACAAGTAAGCTAACAATAGTTCCTTTCGTGTTTTAGAGTATGAAAAGTTGTACTCTTATAATAGAGGTAAGAAAGGACCTTTCCCTTTGTTAGCTTACTTTGAGATGAAAGGAACTATTGTTTAGAAATCTGATGTGGAAACTTCTTTTTAGTAGCGGAGGCGGTACACGGTCCGTGACTGCGGTCATGCCCACTGGTCACAACCGCGATCAAGGTATGTAATACTTGATTTTCCATAAAAGCTCAAAACTTTTCCATGTTAACACTAGTGAGCTCCAAAATTATATTAGCAGCCCAGAATAACTTGAATTTCAGAAAGAAGTTGATCAGGGACTCAAAATGGAAAAATATAAATAAAATTCGAAAATATAACAAATAAAATCTAAAGTAAAAAATAAGATAAAATAAGAGTTATCAAATACCCCCATACTTACCCATTTGCTAGTCCAGAGCAAACAACCTCTTATAGGGAGTAGACAAAATTCAAAACACTAAAATAATTTTGAATCTAAGAAGTAAAATGCAAAATCTTACGCCTATGCATGTAGAGATTTTAGCAGAAAGAACTACTCATCATACAAATTAGCTTATAAATTTCAAAAACACATTTTTACTTATTATTTGTACTTTCAAAAAGAAATGTCGGTAAATCCTAAAATTGTATTTAAGGAGAAAGTAGCATGTTCAATAAAACCAATATTACGCAAAATCGGAAACCAAGATACCCTCCAAACAAATCCATCAATGACGATGGTCATAGGCTTGCCCTTTCACACTCTCACCATGAGATTAGTATAACTCAGAAACATGAATCAATGAGGCTTACTTAGGTTGAATTGTAGGCTTGGGTTGAAGGTGTGGAAAACAAAGATTAACATGATGGCTAGCACGCATTAATGCAAACTCGAGCTTTGCAAAGATTAAAGTGCAGTACATACTCTTTGCACTTTTGTAAAATCATATACATAAATTTGTATATTTTTTCTTTTTTTCAAATGCTAATGCTTGAATTTCTTTTCTCTTCTATTTTTTACAATATTGCTTTTTTAAAAAAATTCAAGCAAGATGAAGGATACTAAAACATCATTACCATGATTTGCAAACAATACAAATCTCAAAAATTTTAAGCTCGCATATCATTGTGCAAATAGGAAGCTATTTAGGCCTTTGTTAAATTTTTATGGTGGAGCTAAACATAAAGATTAGGATAAGCTCAAAGTGTAATGCCCTGAAGTTCCTGGAAATGATAGTGAATTGGTCAATGGAGGTTATCGCGTTGAGGTATACCTATCGCTGGCGGTAGCTAGCTGCATAATGGACTAAGGTCTCTGGTCGATACCTCCTGGTGGTAATAAGCTACCTCGTAGTGGTAGTAGGAGCGGCAGAGCAGTGCTGGATGAGGCCACTACCACTGCCAAAAGTTATCGCGCGGTGATAACTAGATACCGCACGATGGTAGCATCCTGATAAAAGCTGGGTGTGAGATTCTTTTCTCATTTTTCTCTCATTCTCTCTCTCTTGGATCTTGAGGAAGGAGAAGGGAAAAGCCAGGAAGAAAGAGAAAGGATGTTCTAGCCCAATTGAGGAGTCGTTCGTGTGATTGAAATCACAAGTCGAAGCCAGATTCGCGAAGAGGAAGCTGTTGTGATCAGTTCCATCCGGATCATGAGCAAGATAATGGCTCCTAAGTGATCAACAAGGGTAATGACTTTCTCCTTGGACACGTGAAGTCCTAAATTTGCATACGTATATGGAACCCCTCACCAAAGGGTGAAGAAAAGGGTGGTTTTTAGCGGGTAGATCATTTTGATCCCCGAAAGAAATTGCATTTAGAATCCGGAATCGAAGTAAGGAATAGACATGATATGTGAAGCCCATCTGTATAAGTTGGTCTAGATTAGCTATGATTGATTTGCGTGTCAGAGAAGACTCCATGGGTAAACGTATAGTTTTTGCGGTCAAGTGGTGTGCAGGATGCTGTAGTGATAGTACAAGAGGTTGCCTCTAGGAAAAAAACCCAAAAAGTGAGGAAGAAACGACTTATGTCCCCAACTGCATGGCGGTAGTGCTACAGTCGGTGATAGCTCCCAGTGAGCTTTGGGAGGCCTGTCTCTTGGAGACCTGAGGGCCATTATTTGAAGTTGAGAGCCTTATGAGCCAAGCTAAGGTGGCCATGCGAGCCAGCCTGAATGTGGTTGCGTAGCCTGTGTCCGCGAGACAAGGTGCGTAGCATGAGAAGCTGTTAAGCTTGGAGAGACTAACTATTATGGCCGTAGAGACATTGATGTGATCATTGCTGGTTTAGGTCCTAGGGATAATGTGAGTGTCATTTGATGATGAGAGCCTGAAATGCCCAGCCAAAAGGCCAGAGAGCCAAACGGGCAAGGGGAGGCCAACCCGCATCTTGTCATTCGCCATGATGGCTGTGACCTTCGGCATTGGCCTAGCAATTTGAGCAACGCGCTATGGCCAAATTATATTTGCATTTTGTCGTTCGGACTAGATCGCATAAAGTAACTAGCTTTCATCGTTGGCATAATGAGAGCCGGCCATGAGCCGGAAAGACTAGATTGCTCAAGAGTACTATCATGTCTGGGACTGTGGATGGTGGTGGGACCCGGAGTAGTTCTGTACACTGAGAATGTGCCTTTAGTTCATGGGGCATGTGGCCGATCGAGCCTGAGTCCGTGTCGAATAGTGCTTAAATGCACATTTTCTTGCCAAAAGATATAGATGAAGCTGCATGCAGGGAAGGAGAACCGCCTCCCCGAGTAAGGAGAGGGGTCGTTATAATTTGGTCAGCTAAAGCTGAACGTTGCGTTGTTTTGCCACGTGTTGGTGGGCCGTGCTATCTAGGTGCTAGAGAGCCATGTTGAAAGTAGCGGGCTGAATTCCCTTGTGCTGTGAATGACATGCCCTCGAAGTCCCAAAAAGGCAAACGTTTACTGTTTTCATGTGTGACCGGCCTGTGTGCCGATGTATGAAAGACATATTTTATAAGGAAAACAGTGTAAGGCTGTAAGGCCAGAACATGTTGTATTATATATATTCATTCCTTTGTTATAGTGGACATTCCTGGTTTGTGGGTTCTTAAGGCAAGTAGTGATTTCTTCCACTTGCCAAGCTTTCATTCCTTGCATTTCCTGTTATTTTCCTTTCCCTTCTTAGAATTTGGGAATAGTGTAGGGTTCGTCCAAGACCTACATGTTGCATAGGGCAGATTTTCCAGGTGGGATGTGTTTTTCGTCGTGTTTGACTAATTAACCTAGGTATAGATCCGTTGAATATAGGTTAGTTATGTCACAACCCGCATTTTCTCCGAATTAAGAAATATCAGAGTATGAGAAAATACGCGTTATGATGCCACGTCAAGCAGGGGATAACTGCTGACGTTTAGGCAAAACCACCTACAAACTTAATGAAAGAAAATCATGAGTTTAATGATTAGAAAATCAGTTATATTTTAGAGACCGTATCCCTCGGCTCTGTGGATCACCTAGTTCACAAAAGAAAAACTATATTTATACGCTGCGGAAGAATACTTTATCAGGCTTGACGTCCTAAAGAGCGCATAAGGGTCCCAAGAGAACCACTCATGCTATGCAAGACCCTACATTTAATTTATATAATATATAAGAAAACGGTCTTTATACGTTGTTTGGAAAATAGTGATTAAGTTTTATAAAACATGCTGATCATGAGCTTTATTTATAATAATACTTATAGTTTAAAAGTAACTAGCAACCTAGCATAAATCCTTCTCAGAGCAAGTAGACTATCTCCAGAAAACGGTAGCAGCATAAGTAATATATCTAGTACAAGGTAAAAACTACCAGTGGGCGCCAACAACCTGACACGAACCCACTGGCATACATGTATGTCTGTAAGAAAGTACTGAAAAACTACCTCACTAACAAGGCAAACGGATCTCCAAAGTCCAAGAGACCACCAACACCACCACAGCAAACTAGCCACCCAACTGGCTACAACTCTGAACCTGAGGCATTCCAAAAGGAAACAAAATACCTCAACAAGCAAATCAAGGTAAAAATAACTGCATGCAAGAGTCAACCAAAAGGAAGAAGTAACTGAAAAACATGCAGTAGCAAAAGAGTCACAACTGTCCAAAACAGGACAACAGAAAGTGCACCACGTGCAAGGAAACAGCAACATCCCAACCCAAGGACAACATCCTGCAGGGCCTACTAGGCTACCAAGAGCCAAAAGTGCTGCAAACCACCAAGGAAGAAACTTCTAACACCCTAAACTGTGGGAAGTGGTAGTAGCAAAAACAAACAACGAGGAACCAGATCGAAGGCAAACGCAGTCCCCCAATCCACCATGTCCAAGTCAACAAGCTCGAGGGTCAACACGTGAAAGCACAAGGGACCTTCCACCCAACATGCCCAGCCGTACCTGGAGCAAGAAAACAAGAGTGGCCTTGGCTACATCACACAACTCCACCCCCCTGAAGAGCTACAAACCACCACTACCAACCACGACCCACGATTCGGCCTTCAAGAATATAAAGAAAACGGCAGACAAGAAAACTTAGCTATCCAACAGGAAAAAGCACTCGGGAACAAAAATCAAGGTAAAGAAAGAGTGTTGAAATGAATCAACACGATAAGGCATTGAGTGAGACCCACTCCATGCCTACCTAAACCTTGGCGTTGAGTGAGCTAGCCTCACTCAATGCCAAAACCAAACTCTAACCACAATCCCACTAAGGTAACACAGAACTCGACGATCGTCAGTCAGAAGTCGACGATCGTCGATCGGCTGAAGGCCAAAAAGAAGCCTGACGATCATCATCCTGGAGGTCGACGATCGTCGAAGGCTAAAGGCGAGCGAAGCTCGATGATCTTCCTCCAGGAAATCGTCGAGCGCTGATCGGAGATCAGACAAGAGCTGAGCTCGACGTTTTCCTCCCGGAAAAACGTCGAGCGTCGAACGGCTCAAGACTAAACACTGGGCTCGACGTTCTCCTCCCAGAAAATGTCGAGCGTCGAACGACGCTAAGACAGAACGAAGCTGAGCTCGATGCTCATCGAGCGTCGAACGGAGCTCGACGCTTTTCCTCCCGGGAAAGTGTCGAACGCTGCTCGAAGCCAAACCAGAAAACTGAGCTCGACGCCTTTTCCTCCCGGAAAAGCGTCGAACGGAGCTCGAAGCCAAAACAGAAAGCTGAGCTCGAAGCCAAAACAGAAAGCTGAGCTCGACGCTTTTCCTCCCGGAAAAGTGTCGAGCGGAGCTCGACGTTTTCTCTCCAGGAAAAGCGTCGAGCGGAGCTCGACGTTTCCCTCCGGGAAAAACGTTGAGCGACGATCAGAGCCAAACAGAAGCTGAGCTCGACGTCTTTTCCTCCCGGAAAAGCGTCGAGCGGAGCTCGTCGTTTTCTCTCCGGGAGAAACATTGAGCGTCGATCAGAGCCAAACAGAAGCTGAGCTCGACGTCTTTTCCTCCCGGAAAAGCGTCGAGCAGAGACGTTTTCTCTTCGGGAGAAACGTTGAGCGTCGATCAGAGCCAAACAGAAGCTGAGCTCGACGTCTTTTCCTCTCGGAAAAGCGTCGAGCGGAGCTCGACGTTTCTCTCCAGGAAAAGCGTCGAGTGAAGGAAGAAGCTAAGAACGAACAGAGCTCGACGTTTTTCTTCCCGGAAAAGCGTCGAGCGGAGCTCGAAGCTAAAACAGAAAGCTGAGCTCGACGCTCATCGAGCGTCGAATGGAGCTCGACATTTTCCTCCTGGAAAAGCGTCGAACGGAGCTCGACGTTTTCCAGTAATACCTTAACGAAATCGGCAATCACACCCCCCTCCTAACACTCCCTCTCGGCTACACCCGAACCAGAGCAAAAATCTGAGTAAGGAACAATGGCATCACACCGGCAATTTTGGATTCCAACATCACAAAGTAGGGGGGGTTCAATAGGAAGAACTAAATCCTATAGTTAGCAAGAAAAAGAGAACAACAAGGCCTCTAACCTAGGGCTAACAGGGATTTCAAATTCAGCAAGAATATTCAAAAAGAAACTTGGCAAGGGCAAGAATACCACTTGCCTCAATTTTCAGCGAAGCTTGGATGGTTTTCCTCCTCTTCACACGGTACAAACAGCCGCAACACCTAGAACATATCTCTTGGCCATTAATGGCGGAAAACTCCAAAACCGAAAACCCAAATCTCAACAAAACTACACGAAAATCGAATATCTTACCGTCGAAACGAAGATCTCAGAGAGAGCAAGACAACGCCGCTCTCGGAATCGAATTCCGTCCACGATCAAGCCCGGAATCACCGACCGAAGGAGGTACATGAATGGCAGTTTCTCCTCTGTTTTCCGCGAACAAGCAGGGACGGTTTTACATGAAGAAGAAATAGAAAGAAGTGGGCCGCCACTTCTTAAGAAAAGCTTTTATACTAAAGCTAAACGCCGGTTCAGCCATAACCGAACCCTAAAAATGCCTAATCCCTTAATTACCTTAAGTAAATTCCAAAAAAAGGAATAAGCCAATATATGGCTGCCCCCAAGGCAAGGCAATAACTGCCCAATTAAATTCTCCTGCAGAATTTAATAATCGGCCAAAAAATCTGAAGGCTACAGGACAGCCAAATCAATTTAATTAATTGATCACATATACTAATAACACACCAAACGACACGAAAACCGAATCACCTCGGAATTCGACGAAATTCGCACCGTAGCTAAATACCCACGCTACGAACACAACGACGAAGTTGAAATTAACTTTCGACGAACAGAACTCGAGTTATACCCAAATAAAGCCAAACACAAACATCCCCCCGAGAGGCCACACCGGGTCACCCAAAACGACTCGGCTTGCTAGGGAGATCTTGCCAACAGGCTACAAAACAGGGCACTCAGTTCTAAGGAGCTAAACCATACGCTCCACACATGGCACATGCCACGGAAACGTGTCATCGTAACGCCAACGAGAATAAAAATAATCGTAGGAAAATCGGGGGCGTTACAGTCACTCCCCCTAAAAGAAAGTTTCGTCCCGAAACTTTACGCACAACACTCCTACTAAAGAAGGAGAAGTAACAAATAGGAGTTACAAGAAGGAAAACATACCGATCAAATCAATGAAACAGGTGAGGGTAAGCCCTCCTCATAGCCGACTCTAGCTCCCAAGTCGCGCTTTCCAAATCCTGATTTTTCCATAGAACTTTAACCATCGGTATGGACTTCTTTCGCAGCACACGCTCCTGAAAATCCAAAATACGAACCGACACCTCAACAAAAGAGAGGTTGGGCTCCAACTGGGGCACAATGTCCAAGAGCTGCCCACTGCTGCGCACACACTTCCGCAATTGGCTAACATGAAACACATTATGCACGCCTGGGAAGTTCGCTGGCAAATCCAATCTATACGCTGACACACCAATCCGCTCCAAAATCTCATACGGGCCCACATACCTTGGGTCCAACTTCCGATTCTTACCAAACCTCTTTACGCCCACCATCGGGGAAACCTTAAGAAATACAAGGTTCCCTACAGAAAACTCCAAAGCAGACATACGCCGATTGGCGTTCTTTTCATATCTCTCCTGGGCTATACGAAGCTTCTCCCGAATAAGCTTCACTACGACTTCCATTTTCTCCAGCGCATCAGGACCCAACAAAGGCCTCTCACCAGCCTCAGCCCAAAACAACAGAGTCCTACAATGCCTCCCATACAAGGCTTCGAACGGAGCCATCTGCAAACTTTCCTGATAACTGTTATTGTAGGCAAATTTCTTGAGTCGCAACCGCTCATCCCACGCTCCACCGTGGTCTAAAATATAGCATCAGATCATATCCTCAATAATCTGATTCACCCGCTCCGTCTGCCCATTGGTCTGTGGGTGGTACGTAGTAGAATACCTCAGATCCATACCCAAACCCTCCTACAAACTCTGCCAAAAACGAGAAGTAAACCGGGAGTCTCGATCAGAAATGATGCTAACCGGCACACCGTGGAGTCGGATGACTTCATTCAAATACAACTCCGCTATCTTCCTCATCGGGTAATCAATCTTATAAGGCACGAAGTGAGCGCACTTCGTCAATCTATCCACTATAACCCAAACAGAATCAAATCCTCTCGGGGATTTGGGTAAACCCGTAATGAAGTCCATAGATATACTTTCCCACTTCCAAGTTGGGATCTCTAGCGGAGTCAACTTACCACCAGGCCTTCCATGATCGGCCTTCACACGCTTGCAAGTGTGACACTCAGCAACAAATCGGGCTATATCTCCTTTCATGCCATACCACCAGGCAATTTGCCTTAAGTCACGATACATCTTCGTAGATCCTGGATGGTAGGCAACGCTTGAACCATGAGCCTCACTGCAAATCATCCTCCTAATATCCTCAACAGCGGGAACGCAAAACCTGCCGCGGTACTTCAAAGTACCCGCATCATCGATAGAAAAATCAGGCAACTCTCCCTTCTCAGTCCTGGTGAAAAGGTGCATAAGATCAGGATCGTCCTTCTGGTGTAGTCTAGTCAAAGAAATCCAGGACGGCTCTGCCACTGACAAACTACTCTGCAAACTACAGCATCCCATTGAAATATCCATAAGGAGGAACTCCTCTACTAAACGATCGGCGGAGAGGTTAAAGATCTTTCCCGTCTTTCGGCTCAGGGCGTCAGCCACCACATTGGCCTTGCCCGGATGATACTGGATCTCCACATCATAATCAGCCACATATTCCAACCACCGCCGCTGATGCAGATTCAACTCCTTCTGCGTGAACACGTACTTCAGGCTCTTATGGTCAGTAAAGATCTTGCACTGAGCCCCATAAAGTAGGTGTCTCCACAACTTCAAAGCATAGATAACCACTGCAAACTCAAGGTCATGCGTAGGATAATTCTTCTCATGAGTCTTCAGTTGCCTTGACCCATAGGCAATTACCTTTCCATCTTGCATTAATACGCATCCCAGACCTACATGCGAAGCATCCACATAAACATCATAATCCACACCCTCAGTAGGCAGGGTCAGAACGGGAGCAGTGCACAATCTCTCTTTTAGCTCCAGAAAAGCTTCCTCGCACTTTTCGCTCCAAACAAAAGCCACATTCTTCTGAGTCAACTTGGTCAAAGGTGCGGCTAGGGAAGAGAAACCCTCCACAAATCTCCTGTAGTAACCAGCCAACCCCAAGAAACTCCTGATCTCTTTAGGCGTACTCGATCTACTCCAATCCATCACTGCTGCAATCTTTTCTGGATCGACCGAGATCCCATCCTTGTTCACCACGTGGCCTAGAAAAGAAACCTGAGGCAACCAAAATTCGCACTTGCTCAACTTGGCGAATAACTTATGATTCCTCAACTCTATCAGAACCAACCGCAAATGCTGCTCATGCTCCTCCGTGCTGCGAGAATAAACCAACACGTCATCAATGAAGACCACAACAAACTTGTCAAGGAAATCCTTGAACACCCGGTTCATCATATCCATGAAGGCTGATGGTGCGTTTGTCAGACCAAACAACATCACCAAAAACTCAAAATGTCCATGCCTTGACCTAAACGCAGTCCGTGGAATATCCGCCTCACGGATCCTGAGTTGATGATAACCAGAACGAAGATCGATCTTGGAGAACACCGTGCTA
The DNA here is from genome assembly GCA_039513925.1 of Platanthera zijinensis. Classification (NCBI taxonomy): domain Eukaryota; kingdom Viridiplantae; phylum Streptophyta; class Magnoliopsida; order Asparagales; family Orchidaceae; genus Platanthera; species Platanthera zijinensis. The sequence continues at coordinate 20,747,257 of CM077094.1, read as the reverse complement.
CCACGCAACTGGTCAAACAAATCATCGATCCTCGGCAGAGGGTACCTGTTCTTGATAGTGACCTTGTTCAACTCTCTATAATCGATGCAAAGCCGCATCGACCCATCTTTCTTCTTTACAAACAAAACAGGTGCACCCCATGGCGACGAACTCTGCCTAATAAAACCTTTAGCCAATAGCTCATCCAACTGAACTCGCAACTTCTCTAACTCATGAGGGGCCATTCGGTACGGCGCCTTCGCAATAGGACGCGTACCCGGCTCTAAATCAATAACAAACATAACATCCCGATCAGGAGGAAGACCAGGAAGATCATCAGGAAAAACATCGGCAAAACCACGAACAATAGGAATCTCCTCCAAGCGTGGCACGCTAACAGCGGTTCCAACCGCCGAGACTAAACCAACACAACAACCAGAAAGAAACAACCTCTGAGCACATACCACAGAGATGATAGGAGAATCCTGACACGGATCAGCATATACGCTGCCGGGCTGACCGTCGTCCCTGATGAATTCCAAGCGCTTTCCTTTGCACTGAATGACCGTATCATACCTAGACAGCCAGTCCATGCCCAAAATGACGTCGAAGTCCTCCAGATCAATCATCTTCAGGTCCGCCTTCGCAAGAAAGTCCCCCAACAAAACCGGGCAATCCAAAATGCCCAAATCTGACAACACAGATTCACCAGAGGGAAACTTGACACGGAAGGAATCCCGAACATGATCTAGAGTCAACCGATGTCGCTCCACAAAGGCTCTAGCCACGAACGAGTGGGTAGCGCCGGAATCAAACAGAACACGCGCCCAACGGTTCTTCACCTTAAATTTCCCTATAGGAGCACCCAAAACTAAGGAACTAGCACAACAATACCGAAAAAAATTCTAGCAAATAAAACTACCAGGCTAGAAAAACAACAAACAACTAACCTGAAATGACCTGAGTCGAGGCTTGAGCCTCCTCGGAAGAGATCACGTTCAGCTTCCCCTTTCCCTTATCCATACGCTGAGGTGGAGGTAATGCCTGTAATGGAACTGCAGGAAGAGCTGGCTGAACCTGAAGACACCTAGACTTGATGTGACCCTTCTGCCCACACTGAAAGCAGACTCTATCCTTGGACCAACATTGGGCCGCATCATGCTCAGATCGCTTGCAAACAGAACAGGAGACATCTCTCCTAGGAGCACCCTGAATCGCATGGACTTGCTCCTTCCTCTGAGCTGCCGCCTTCTTGAAACATTTCTCGACAGGGTGGCCTGACCGGCCACAAAAACTGCACACCACTTTGCTCCTCTTTCCCGGAGCAGCACTGGGTACTAAGGGCTTCTTCTCCTCCACAGACTTCCTCTTGTCCTTCCTCATCTGCTGGCCTCTGATCTTCGCGGTCTCAATAACCTCCACCTTTAGAGCAGCCTCTACAACTCCAGCATAAGTCACTGACCCATAAGCACTGGTCAACTGCTGCACCTCGCTCCTCAAACCACCGAGAAATCTCTTAACTCGATCAGCCTCAACGCTGACCAATCCAGGGGCAAAACGGCTCAACTTACTGAACTCTATCTCATACTCACCCACCGTGAGTTGCTTTTGCTTCAGATAGAGGAAGTCATTCATGAGGCGGTCACGCTCGACCGAAGGCAAGAACTTCCTCAACAGCATCCCCTTGAACACTTCCCAAGAGCATCCAGCTACCAAGCTCTCCTTTTCTCTCAGCCACCAACTCTTAGCCAAGCCTTTAAGCTGATAGGCGGCTATCATCACCCTCTGGTCATCTGCAATCCCTGAGTACGAGAACATCTCCTCCATGGAGATCAGCCAATCATCAATGACCATGAAATCCGCCTTTCCGTCATAAGTGGGAGGGCTCAGTCTCTGAAACTGCGAGATGAAGGCCATCTCCACGGGCACCACCACTAGAGGTCTCAAGGGTGCAGGGGGAGGAGGAACAACTAACCCCCCAGCAGGAACTTGCACCCCCTGAGCCTGCCCTGCCACAGCTGCCACCAAGGACTGAATCTGGGCTCGCACCTCTTCCAACTGCCTGCCCATGGATTCACTACTCTAACGCAGACCCTCGATCACCGCATCATTCTGAGCTCCAGACGACTCACCCTCAGACAGGGGAGTCGATCGAGTCGCAGGACTCCTAGCCATCCTAGAATCATAACAACACAAATCAGATCCCAAAACATCGACTGGGACCAAATACAAGTATAGACAATACATATATAGATATATACTTAAAGCTGCTAAACTTGCTCTGAGAGTTTATCTTTTTTTTTTAACGAAAATTTGATGTTATGCCCTAACCTAGGATGGTTAACCACCACCTTACTAACTCTTGTGCCTAGATCGGGAATGCATGACTTTATATTATTTTGAAAACTTATGTGTGTACATATGTCATCTTGCAAATCTTTAGCTTGGCGCGTTGTGCTTATGCAATGATATGCTATGCATGCTTGTGTTATGCATTCTAAAAAGGCCCTAATGCATGTTATGAGCGCCATACACATGAAAATGTTATGCATCCCATACTACATAACATTCCCATGCAACGAAAAAGAAACGTGCTAGTCACAGTCATGTGGTGAGGTTATGCATCCCATACTACATAACCCTCACATATATCCCCTATGGTGGATCCATATACGAACACATATTATGAATCCCATACTACATAATATGCCCCGTATACTTCATGTTATGCCATGAGTGTAGTGTTCGTGCTTTTGCCAAGACGTGCTGATGACATATCGGTGTGTGAATGACATGATGCTGAACTACTAAAGCAAACAAAGGAAGACTTGCTCAAGCAAACCTGTCAAGCAAACCTCCCTCTGATACCAACTGTCATAACCCGCATTTTCTCTGAATTAAGAAATATCAGAGTATGAGAAAATACGCGTTATGATGCCACGTCAAGCAGGGGATAACTGCTGACGTTCAGGCAAAACCACCTACAAACTTAATGAAAGAAAATCATGAGTTTAATGATTAGAAAATCAGTTATATTTTAGAGACCGTATCCCTCGGCTCTGTGGATTACCTAATCCACAAAAGAAAAACTATATTTATACGCTGCGGAAGAATACTTTATCAGGCTTGACGTCCTAAAGAGCGCATAAGGGTCCCAAGAGAACCACTCATGCTATGCAAGACCCTACATTTAATTTATATAATATATAAGAAAACGGTCTTTATACGTTGTTTGGAAAATAGTGATTAAGTTTTATAAAACATGCTGATCATGAGCTTTATTTATAATAATACTTATAGTTTAAAAGTAACTAGCAACCTAGCATAAATCCTTCTCAGAGCAAGTAGACTATCTCCAGAAACGGTAGCAGCATAAGTAATATATCTAGTACAAGGTAAAAACTACCAGTGGGCACCAACAACCTGACACGAACCCACTGGCATACATGTATGTCTGTAAGAAAGTACTGAAAAACTACCTCACTAACAAGGCAAACGGATCTCCAAAGTCCAAGAGACCACCAACACCACCACAGCAAACTAGCCACCCAACTGGCTACAGCTCTGAACCTGAGGCATTCCAAAAGAAAACAGAATACCTCAGCAAGCAAATCAAGATAAAAACAACTACATGCAAGAGTCAACCAAAAGGAAGAAGTAACTGAAAAACATGCAGTAGCAAAAGAGTCACAACTGTCCAAAACAGGACAACAGAAAGTGCACCACGTGCAAGGAAACAACAACATCCCAACCCAGGGACAACATCCTGCAGGGCCTACTAGACTACCAAGAGCCAAAAGTGCTGTAAACCACCAAGGAAGAAACTTCTAACACCCTAAACTGTGGGAAGTGGTAGTAGCAAAAACAAACAACGAGGAACCGGATCGAAGGCAAACGCAGTCCCCCAATCCACCATGTCCAAGTCAATAAGCTCGAGGGTCAACACGTGAAAGCACAAGGGACCTTCCACCCAACATGCCCAGCCGTACCTAGAGCATGAAAACAAGAGTGGCCTTGGCTACATCACACAACTCCACCCCCCTGAAGAGCTACAAACCACCACTACCAACCACGACCCACGATTCGGCCTTCAAGAATATAAAGAAAATAGCCGACAAGAAAACTCAGCAATCCAACAGGAAAAAGCACTCGGGAACAAAAATCAAGGTAAAGAAAGAGTGTTGAAATGAATCAACACGACAAGACGTTGAGTGAGACCCACTCCATGCCTACCTAAACCTTGGCGTTGAGTGAGCTAGCCTCACTCAATGCCAAAACCAAACTCTAACCACAATCCCACTAAGGTAACACGGAACTCGACGATCGTCAGTCAGAAGTCGACGATCGTCGATCGGCTGAAGGCCAAAAAGAAGCCTGACGATCATCATCCTGGAGGTCGACGATCGTCGAAGGCTAAAGGCGAGCGAAGCTCGACGATCTTCCTCCAGGAAATCGTCGAGCGCTGATCGGAGATCAGACAAGAGCTGAGCTCGACGTTTTCCTCCCGAAAAAACTTCGAGCGTCGAACGACTCAAGACTAAACACTGGGCTCGACATTCTCCTCCCAGAAAATGTCGAGCGTCGAACGGCGCTAAGACAGAACGAAGCTGAGCTCGACGCTCATCGAGCGTCGAACGGAGCTGGACGCTTTTCCTCCCGGGAAAGTGTCGAATGCTGCTCGAAGCCAAACCAGAAAACTGAGCTCGACGCCTTTTCCTCCCGGAAAAGCGTCGAACGGAGCTCGAAGCCAAAACAGAAAGCTGAGCTCGAAGCCAAAACAGAAAGCTGAGCTCGACGCTTTTCCTCCCGGAAAAGTGTCGAGCGGAGCTCGACGCTTTTCCTCCCTCCGGGAAAAACGTTGAGCGACGATCAGAGCCAAACAGAAGCTGAGCTCGACGTCTTTTCCTCCCGGAAAAGCGTCGAGCGGAGCTCGATGTTTTCTCTCCGGGAGAAACGTTGAGCGTCGATCAGAGCCAAACAGAAGCTGAGCTCGACGTCTTTTCCTCCCGGAAAAGCGTTTTCTCTCCAGGAAAAGCGTCGAGCGAAGGACGAAGCTAAGAACGAACAGAGCTCGACGTTTTTCTTTCCGGAAAAGCGTTGAGCGGAGCTCGAAGCTAAAACAGAAAGCTGAGCTCGACGCTCATCGAGCGTCGAACGGAGCTCGACTTTTTCCTCCTGGAAAAGCGTCGAACGGAGCTCAACGTTTTCCAGTAATACCTTAACGAAATCGGCAATCACACCCCCCCTCCTAACACTCCCTCTCGGCTACACCCGAACCAGAGCAAAAAACTGAGTAAGAAACAATGGCATCACGCCGACAATTTTGGATTCCAACATCACAAAGTAGGGGGGGTTCAATAGGAAGAACTAAATCCTATAGTTAACAAGAAAAAGAGAACAACAAGGCCTCTAACCTAGGGCTAACAGGGATTTCAAATTCAGCAAGAATATTCAAAAAGAAACTTGGCAAGGGCAAGAATACCACTTGCCTCAATTTTCAGCGAAGCTTGGACGGCTTTCCTCCTCTTCACACGGTACAAATAGCCGCAGCACCTAGAACATATCTCTCGGCCATTAATGGCGGAAAACTCCAAAACCGAAAACCCAAATCTCAACAAAACTACACGAAAATTGAATATCTTAGCGTCGAAACGAAGATCTCAGAGAGAGCAAGACAACGCCGCTCTCGGAATCGAATTCCGTCCACGATCAAGCCCGGAATCACCGACCGAAGGAGGTACAGGAATGACGGTTTCTCCTCTATTTCCTGCGAACAAGCAGGGACGGTTTTACAGGAAGAAGAAATAGAAAGAAGTGGGCCGCCACTTCTTAAGAAAAGCTTTTATACTAAAGCTAAACGCCAGTTCAGCCATAACCGAACCCTAAAAACGCCTAATCCCTTAATTACCTTAAGTAAATTCCAAAAAAAGGAATAAGCCAATATATGGCTGCCCCCAAGGCAAGGCAATAACTGCCCAATTAAATTCTCCCGCAGAATTTAATAATCGGCCAAAAAATCTGAAGGCTACAGGACAGCCAAATCAATTTAATTAATTGATCACATATACTAATAACACACCAAACGACACGAAAACCGAATCACCTCGGAATTCGACGAAATTTGCACTGTAGCTAAATACCCACGCTACGAACACAACGGCGAAGTCGAAATTAACTTTCGATGAACAGAACTTGAGTTATACCCAAATAAAGCCAAACACAAACATCCCCCCGAGAGGCCACACCGGGTTACCCAAAATGACTCGGCTTGCTAGGGAGATCTTGCCAACAGGCTACAAAACAGGGCACTCAGTTCTAAGGAGCTAAACCACACTCCACACATGGCACATGCCTCGGAAATGCGTCATCGTAACGCCAACGAGAATAAAATAATCGCAGGAAAATCGGGGGCGTTACAAGTTAGGCCTAGATTAATTTGTCGTATATGGAAGTCGGTGGATTTCGTTGGGTTTAGCAGTTAGCTTAAGTTAATTTCATCTTATATGGCTGATTAGTCTAGTAAAATTAGCCGATTTTGACAAAAGTCAAAACCGTCAAAAATCAGCCTTAGCCTAAGTCAAATTCGTCGAGTATCCGTTGAAATTTGGCGGGTAATGCTTGGCATTGAGGCAAGTCCAATTCATCGAGTATTAGGCTTTTAATTCATCGAGTATAAGACTTGGCGTTGAGTGTTGTTGTATTCGTAGAGTATTAGGCATTGAGTTTGTCGAGTATAAGACTTGGCGTTGAGTGAAGTTCACTTGGAATTGAGTGATGTTTTAGACCAAGTTAAACTCGTCAAGTAATCTCAACGAATTCGTCGAGTAAGACCAGTTTGGCGTTGAGTGCGTCAAGTGATAATTTGGCTCTAAGTCAAAAGCGTTGAGTTTGCTGAATGCACTCAACGCGACGTTGAGTGGTTCACTTGGCATTGAGTGGTCTGTGAGACTATGTCAAAAGCGTTGAGTGCGCTGAATTCACTAAATGCGGTGTTGAGTGAAACAACGTTGAGTGAAACCTTGGCGTTGAGTAGCTTCGAGACTAAGTCAAAAGCATTGAGTGGACTCAACGCGATGTTGAGTGTACTCAACGTGGCATTGAGTGAAGGTAATTTCACTGAGTAATCTAGTTGGTGTTGAGTGCATTTAATGCACTCAACGCGGCATCGAGTGTACTCGACGCTTTTCCCGTGGACTTAGAATTTTTTTCAGATTAAGCTGGATTCGTCAAATATGACTTAGAATGGCTATCACTTGGGAATTTTCTTCCTTTATGTCAAGGAGAGTTTATGTATCCTGGTTGTGGTTATAGGTGTTTATGGATGTTATGTGCGTCCCTTGGTTAGTAGCGGATAAAGGACCCCAAACCCAGTGCTAAATTGTGAATCATTACATTGATGGGCTTGTTTTTTGTTTGTGTATTGAGTTGGACAATGTTGCTACCACCACAACAACTTGTTTATATATATTTTGATTGTTGGGTTTAGTTGGACAATGTTGCCACCACCCTAGTGTCATGTTGAGACAATTGGACTATCGAGTTGTGTTGGACAATGTTTCCACCACCACAGTACCTTCTTGGAATATGTTGGGTCTGATATTCGGGTTGGACATTATGGCCACCAACTCAGGACCATTTCTTACCAGTGTTTATGATTGATATAAGTAGAATTATTAACTCTCTTTCCTCATATTATACAGATATATGTTATTCTTATTACTTTTGCAGATATTCTCAAAGCATGGCTTCATTTTGCACTAGGTGCAACTTTCTTACTTTTGTACTCAATAAGTAAATCTTTTACCATTGTCATATGATTAGTTGCTGAGATTTGATAGCTTCCTTATGTTTGGGTTGGTAACTCTTTATTTCTTTTTGGTTTATTGCTAACCTTTTGATCTTTGATCTCCACTTGTATTTTCTTTTTTGCTGAGGTGTTCTTTCTTTGAATGCCTCAGGTTTAGAGAAGTAGCCAGTTGAGCGGCTAGGGTTTGTTTTTGGCTTGTACTATGCAGCTGTCGTTTCCTCACCGATTGTGAGGTAGGTGTTGTTTATTTTCTTTTAGTTCAGACATACATACCTTTTAGTGAGTTCGTGTCAGGTTGTTGAGCCCACTGGATTTTTTTGTTTAATGTTAAGTACTTGCTAACTGCTAAGCCTTTTCCTATAATAGTTTGGATTTACTTGCTCTCTGGGAAGGTTTTATGATAGGTTGCATGTTATATATTTTAAAGTATAAAACTATTACCTCTATTACCTCATGCATGACATCTTTTGAAGCTAAAGTCACTATATATTATTAAACGTACAAACTAATTTCTATACTTATACTAAATCTAGATTCATGCATAACATGAGTTGTCCTATGGGGACATTTATGCTCATGTAGGATGTTAACCATTGTAAACAAACTATTTCCGCAACGTATACTTATATTTTCAGTCGTGAACTAGTTGATCCACTGAGCTGAGGGATACAACCATCATAACTTAACTTGAAACATGTTTTTCTCACATCATAACTTGGTATTTTTCATAAACTATGTTAGGATTTGAGTTTGCCTGAATATCTACAGTTATCCCCTGCATAGCGTGACATCACGCCACATGTTTTCTCTTACTCTGATATATATTTAAATTCAGAGAAAATGTGGGTTGTGATACAGAAGTGGGGTCTTATAAATGGTATCAACTTATAATGATCCTAAACTAAAGAAGTCATTGAACAATGGTACCACCCCCGCTCGATTGGTCAGTTTGCGGACAAACATACATAGCGAAAGCAGTGGTGTGCACATATGCAATTCACACTAAGTATGTCCAGTTGTTATCTTACGATTAGCTAACCTGACCTTAGGTTTGTACCATTATACGTAGATCCCAGCACACACAGAACCAGTAGTGGGCACTCCCGCCTTCCGTCCCTACTCAATTTCAGCAGTCAGAGCTAGGACAGACCCTCACAACAATTTTAGATGCGTTTAGATCTCAACAAGCCCTGGTGTAGCAGCAAGCCCCGAGTTCTAACTGGCTGAGTAGCTTTCGAGCCCTCTCCCTGCCTGTTTACCAAGGGACGAAGTTAGCTATTTGTACTGAGGAGTGGTTGGATACTGTGTAAGAGTTGATCGCCAGAATCAGATGCTTAGCTAATATGGACATCACCTTAGCTGTATCTGTTAACCCCAGAATCCACAACGTGTTCAGCAGGATAGATCCTCCTCCTCTTTCGGCGGACTCGGTTTCGGCAGTCTGCTCAGGTCGCTTAGACCATGCAGAATCCAAGGCTCCAGCAACAGACTCAGTCTTCAGTCTGCCCAGGTCGCCTAGTCAGAATTCCAGTTCCAACCTCATTCAGCGGTGGACTTGATCCTCCAGTCCGCTCAGGTGATCAGCTTCCAGATCATCTGCCAACTCTTCAGGCGGACTCAAGCGTCAGCCCGCATAAGTCGAGGCCCTTCAGCCAAGATCGCGCCCTGCAGCTAGATGGAATCTCCAGCTCGCGAGCCCAGTTCGCCCCTCTTTTGCGGACTGGATTGTCTTTTCTTTTTTGATTCCCGTCACCGCTGCCCGGTTCTCCTATACCCCGGACAGCCGGTTATTTTAGCACTACCCGTTTGGGCAGTCCCCCAAACCTATAAATAGGGGGAAGCGGTGCACCCAACGCACGCGGACTCGAGCCCAGGAGCCTACTTATTAAAGGCTATGGACTCGAATCTCAGGCTTTGCGGTCTCCAACTTGCTCTCCGTTCAGTTTCTTTCCTCTACTTGTAATCAATCTTTTTGCAATCAAAGGAAAGCCCATCGCAAGAGAGGCATTCAGGCCGCGATGGGCGAAGTCTGGTGTTTCCGTGGCTCATGGCTCAACTTTCTTTCTCTAGTCCGCCAATAGATAGCTGCTTGCAGTCGCCTCTCTTCCCTTATTTTCCCCATGTTTGAGCCATTAACTGATAGTGTCTGTTTCTGTGCATCAACAGTTAACACGCGGCATTCAGATCTCAAGCAGTTTTTCGATTTCTGTGAACTAGCATGTCAGACCACCGAGCACGCCGTTCAGCCCGCTCCAGTTCGTCAGAGGACTCGCTGTGGGATGCGATCGAGCAGTCTCGTTGGGAGGCCGAGCGATCTCGCAAAGAGACCGATCACCGTTTGGATGCAATCAGTCAGGTGCTAAGCGTGCTGGCTCAGCGGCTTGCGCCTCAGCCCGCAGCAGATCTCGCAGACACTCCAATCCGCCAGACCCCAGCTTACCTAACTCCGCTTCGGCAGTCTCCAGCAGTCGAGCCTTCTCCTCTAGCTCGCCCTCCAGCTCAGACCGCAGCTCCTCTGCGGGCTCTGGAAGACCAGTTCACTTCTCTGATAGATTACTTCAGAGAGGCAGCCAGGGGCAGTCCAGCACGCCAGCTTGATTTTGCCGATTGCCAGTCCGCCCAGCCCGCGGACCTTCCTACTCAAGTCCGCCTCACCTATCTAGCTAATGTTAAAGCGCCCTCTCACTTCGTGGATAGAATCCGATGGGAGTCAGCTCCAAGCAATTTCAAGGAGCCTCTTCTTCCTCTGTATTCAGGGGAGACCAATCCAATTGCCCATCTGCAGGCCTTTGATGGGGCAGTAGCTTTTAGATGCCTCTCAAACGCGATCAAGTGCAAACTTCTGGTTACTACTCTCGATGGTTAGGCAAGAGAGTGGTTTTATGACCTGCCGCTAAGTTTAATCTCTTCTTTTATCAAGTTCCGCAGTGAACTCCTGCTGAGGTTTGCTACCTCTAAGAAGAGGAAGGATGGTCCTGCAACGCTTTTTGACATCAAGCAGAGGGACAATGAATCAGCTGCCCGATTCGTTGTTCGCTTCCAGAAAGAGATCCAAGGTGTGCATAACGTCAATCTAGATTATTACAAAGTGGCTTTAATCCATGGCCTCCGGGAAGGTCCTCTGAAGTTCAAAGAAACAACCAATGCACCAGCAACCTACCAAGAGCTTATTGCTTTCTTCAACCGCTTCATCGAATGTGAGAATGCCAACCCGTCCTACATTTCATCCCTGACAGCTAAGGCTGAAGGAAGGGATGGTTCTAGCTCTTCAGCGGATCATCGCTTCGCCAAGCCTCCTTGCCATGATTTTCAGCCTCCTTCTCAGAGGAGCCGTCATTTCCGTCACAAGAAACTGTTCCTTGGCCATCAATAGTTTCGTGATCAAAGATTGCAATTGGCCACCGCTCCCACTCTGCCAGTTCAAGTTCTGCCAGTTCCTCAAGAGGCTCTGCCTGCTCTAAGGCAACAATGCAGTGACTCCATGGAGGAGTTTGCATATTTAGACCTTAACATCGATGAGGTCATTCAGATTCTGCAGAGGAAGTCTGACGAGAAGAACCAAGGACCTCCAAGAGAGTGGAAGGCGAGGAACTCTGACCTTTTCTGCGAGTTCCACAAGGAGAAGGGGAATTCAACTAAGAATTACAGAGCCCTTCGCCAGCTGGTCGAGAAATTGATTGCTGAAGGCAAAATGAAAGATCTGGGCAAGAAGGATGCTTCATCAAAACCATCAACCTCCAAGGGCAAGGAGGTAGCCGAAGCTCATTGGGAATGTGAAGAGATAGAGGACGTTGGACGTGTGGGGCCTATCAATGTTCAAAGTGAATGCTTCGACACAGACAATGAGGGAGCCTTGGGGCGGCTCTTCTGCATTCACGGTGGAGCAGGGACCAAGTCTACTCACAAGTCTTCTATTTCAAGGGTCACTCGGGCAGAGGTCGCCTCTGCCTCTTATTCTGCTCCGTCAGAAGGAAGTGTCACTTTTGGTCCTGAAGACCTTCCCCCAACTGCCAATCCGTTCAACGATGCTGTCGTGATCAAAGCTGTCATTGAAGACTATATCGTAGACAGAATCCTGATTGATACTGGTAGTTTCGTCAACCTTCTGTTCAAGCCAACCTTTGAGGCCCTGAAGACCAGAAAGCCTCTGCTTTCCACCGAAGGGCCACTCTATGGCTTCTCCGGCGAGAGGAAGGAGGTCGAAGGAAGTGTCACACTCTCAGTGAGGCTTGGAGGGGTGACAAAGCAGATCCAGTTCATAGTAGTTGATGATCCAAGAAGCTACTATGCAATCTTTGGGAGGCCGTTGCTCAATAAATATCAAGCTGTAATCTCAAACTACCACCTGGCAATCATGTTCAAAATTGATGGTCATCAGTGCAGGGTCAGGAGTGATCCCAAGAAGGCTCGGGAGTGATATGTTCGCACAGTCAACGTGACTGAAATTAATCCTCCCGCTTCATCAGCTGCAGGGCCAGAAGCATCTTCTAGTTAAGAGGAAGCTAATGATAGAGAAGGAGCTCACCTGGAACCTGCCCAGGTGACTCAAGGAGTCCCCATTGCTGAAGGGGAGGAGAGGAAGCTCTCCATCAACTCAGAGTTACCAGAAGATCAAAAGGCCGAGTTTATCTCTTGCCTGCTAGAGAACCTGGATGTCTTCGCTTGGTCAGCGGAGGACATGCCAGAAGTTGATCCTGATTTTTCTTGCCACCATCTCAACATATATTCAACTATCAAGCCTATGCAGCAAAAGAAAAGAGATGTGGCGACAAAGCTACCTGAGCCGATCAGGGAGGAGGTTGCCAAACTCCTCAAGGCACAATTTATCCGCAAAATTCAATATCCTGCTTGGGTTTCTAATGTTGTAATGGTTAAAAAACCTGGACGGAAATGGAGAATGTGTGTAGACTTCACTCGATTGAATAAAGCGTACCCTAAAGATTGCTACCCCTTGCCTCAGATAGATTCATTAGTTGATTCTGCGGTTGGGTATTCTTTTATGAGTTTTTTAGATGCATTCTTTGGTTATCATCAAATTTGAATGCATAAGCCCGACATTCCTCATACATCTTTTATTACCAACGGCGACTGCTATTGTTACTTAGTAATTCCTTTCGGGCTTAAAAATGCTGGTGCAACTTATCAGCAAATGATGGATCGCGTTTTTAAAGAACAAAAAGGAAGAAATCTTGAAGTTTATGTTGATGATCTTCTGATCAAGAGTAAAACCTCGCTGCACTTGCATGATTTAGCAGAGACATTCACTACTCTATGAAAGTATAAGATGAAACTTAACCCGTTAAAGTGTACCTTTGGAGCAAGTAAGGGGAAATTCCTTAGCCATCTCCTTACTCTAGAAGGGCTTGCCCCCAATCCTGATAAAGTCAGAGCCATTCTTGATATGGCGCCTCCTAAATAACCTAAGGAAGTTCATCAGTTAGGAGGGAGGTTAGCAGGTCTTGGGAGATTCATCTCTCGAGTTGGAGATAAGAGTGCATCTTTCTTTAGAACTCTTTGAGGAGCGTCCAAGTTTAAGTGGACTGAAGAGTGTTAAGAAGCTTTCGAATGGTTGAAGAAGCAATTAATTTCAACACCGTTGTTGCAGTGCCCCCATTCAGGGGAAATGTTGTTCTTATATTTGGGAGTTGGTCCGGAGGCGGTCAGCTCAGTCCTTGTTCGCGAAGAGAATAGGAGGCAGTTTCTGATTTACTATGTTAGCCATATCCTTAAGAGCGCAGAAACTATATATCCAATTTTGGAGAGGTTGGCTTTGGCATTAGTAATGTCAGCTCGGTGACTTCGTCCGTATTTACAAGCACATGCAGTTCAAGTAGTAACGGATCAACCATATAGGAGTGTGCTGGAGAAGCCAGAACATTAAGGAAGATTGGCTAAATAGGCAATAGAGTTGAGCGAGTTTGAAATTTCTTATGTGCCCAGAATAGCTATCAAAGCCCAAGTGTTAGCAGATTTTTTGATTGATACAGTAGAATCCACCTCTGGTCAAGCATAAAGATCTCCTTTGGCTTGGACCATCTATGTTGACGGGGCCTCAGGAAGAAATTCCTCTGGAGCAGGAGTGGTTCTTATTAACCCCAATGGAATCAAGTTAGAGTAGGCAATAAAGTTTTTCTTTCCAACAACCAACAATTAGGCAGAGTATGAAGCATTATTGGCCAGCTTTTGCAAGAGAACTTGGAATAGAGCATGTTTATATCAAAACAGATTCTCTGGTGATGCCGTCACAAGTGTTAGGCAAGTTTGAGACTAGAGAGATGATCTTGAAGAAATATCTTGCTCTGGTTAAGAATTAAGTTGGCAAATTCAAAAGTTTTATAATTGAGCATATCCGAAGGATCGAAAATGAAGAGGCAGATGTTCTTGCTAAGCTTGGCCTTCCGTCATGAGGGACAACTTCCAAACTCTTCCGCCCGGTAATGGATGAAGAAGAGATGATGCAGATTGATCAGCATTCCTCCTGGATGGATCCATTTATCCTCTATCTGTCTACAGGCAACTTTCATCCTTCAATCAAAGATAAGAAGAAGTTCAGAATAAAAGTAGAGTATTATTACTTGGTATCAGTCATCCTGTATAGAAAGACTTTCCCGTCAACTATGGTAAGATGCATTTCAGAAGAGGAAGCTCCTGTTGTGCTTCATAAGGTTCATTCTGGTGAGTGTGGAAGTCACTAAGGAGCAAGGACTTTAGAGAAAAGGATCCTCCGACAAGGATATTTCTTGCCCTCAATGAAGAAAGACTTAGAAGTTTATGCAAGGAAATGTGCTCAATGCCAAAAGTTCACTCGGCTGCAGCATCAGTCAGCTCAGTCGCTCAGATCAATTGCAACACCATGGCCATTTGCAGTATATTGAATGGATCTCTTTGGTCCTTTTCCTTTGGCAAGTGGACAACGACGTTTCATCATAGTGATGATTGATTACTTCAGCAAGTGGATTGAGGCCAAAGCATTAGCTAAAAAGACAACTCAAGTTGTGAAGAACTTCATTTTGGGAGAGATTGTCTACCAGCATGGAATTCCAATGACAATTATCACAGACAACGGGCCACAGTTCAACAATAGTGAGATGGTTGGTTTTTGCAAGCAGATTGGAACAGAGCTGCATTTTGCATCAGTCTATCATCCCAGAAGTAATGGCCAGGTTGAAGCAGCGAACAAGTAGATTCTTAACTTGCTCAAGAAGAAAGTGCAGAATATCAAAGGTAGTTGGGTTGATCAACTTCCGTTGGTTTTCTGGACCTTGAGGATAACCCATTCATCAGCCACTGGAGAGACTCCTTTCAATCTCTCTCATTGTTCAGAGGCCCTCATTCTAGTTGAGTTTAAAGTTCCATCACCCAGAGTTCTGCTTACTAGATAGGGAATGGAAGATTGGCTTGAGCTGAATTGTTGATGCACGGAAACGCACCACTTAGTTAACGGTTCGAAATCTCACGGGGGATGTGAAGAAAAAGAGGAGAGACTGCCGAGTTGTCGGTTACTAGCGGTTAGATAAAAACACCAGAGCAAGCCGCAAGAAGCGGCGACACCGTACTTCGCCCGCCGCGGCCTGAATGCCTCTCTTGCGGCGGCTTTCCTTTTATATAAAATCAAGCGGTTACACTTGGGGAGAAAAGAAGAGAAAAAGAGAAGTTGGTCGGAAAGTAAGTCGCAAGGCACTAGGCTCGAGACCGCAGATCTTAACAAGTGAGCTCCTGGATTTGAGTCAGCGTGCTTTGGGTGTGCTCCCACCCCCTGTTTATAGGCTTGGGGGCCTGCCCAAACGGGCAGGGCTAAAATTACGGGCTGCCCGGGGTACAGGAGAGCCCGGCAGAGGTGATGTGAAGTAAGAAAAAAGAGAAAAGAGAGAAACCGCGTGGCTTGTCAGATTTCCCCTAGCGAGTTGAGCAGCTCGGCCTCTGGGACGGGCTGACCTGGACTGTCTCTGGCGGCAACCTAATGGAGAGGCCGCACGGCTTCGGCGATGATGAACCAGCTTGCTGAGATTGGCGGCTAGGAAGCACAAGCCGCCCGATTTTGTAAGCCTTACAGACATGTCACGGATTCAGGGTTAACATAATCCCTGCACATTTGAAAATTTCGGGAAATTTTGGAAATGTTAGACTAAGTCGGAGACCACAACTGCCTTAATGCTGCGATTCCTATAAAATGCACTGAACTCTATCATTTCTATGAAATTTTGCGAAACCACGGGTCGTTACTCGCCTCTTGTGGTTTGAATTTTTCAGGCTGGCATGCCTTTCTGCAAGATGGATGTCTTTTTCTTAATGCTAGACCGCACCAAGAGGTCGACCGAGAGGAAGAAAAAGAAAAGCCGCAAGCCGGAAGGCTCTAGCCGATAGCAAGAGCTTGATCCAGAGAAGACGATTACTCCTGCGGCTTCCGACTCGATCAATAGGCCGACAGAGGTCGTCGCCGAATCTTCCCAAGTCGTGCCCAATGTTGTACTAGCACCGAAAACTGCTCTGAAACAGACCGCAACCGATCCGTCCTTTGCTATCACCTTCTAGCCTTTGGGGGAACCCCTCCTGAAATTCGCAGGGGTAGAGGAAAATAGCGTCGGCTCTGACAAGCCACACAAACTGCCCAAATCGACCGAGGTGATAACAGTTGAAGACGAGCCGTAGAGACCGCTGGAAATCGCTCAAACTTCAGGTGTCAAGGATAAGCTGGCGGATACGGAAGTTGCGTCTTAGAAACGGCGAAGGAAAAGTAGTGAGACCCTCGAAGAAAGAATGAAGAGGAAAGCGCTGAAGATGCGGGCCAGAAACTGGAATGTATCTGTAAAGACCGGAGCGGTTATTCTCCAACATAGGTCACGGGAGAAGGAAGTGTCTGAGAGCCCGTCGACCCCTACATCTAAGACAGACAAACAGAAGAGCGCTTCGACGGTTAGTGAGACAGTGAGTGACATCCTCAAGGGTATGGAAATGCTGGAGTAGCAGGACAAGCTGTTGGAAACCCCACCGGATTCACAAAAGATACCCCTCGCGGATACTGAAGTGGTCGGGGGGAGGGCTGGTGAACCGGTTTTTGCGGTCTCTATAGGAGACCAGAAACAAAAACTTGTGGAGAAAATGGAGGAAATGAAGAGATTACTAGCCGGGGAGAAGCCGACAACAGTGGTTGACCTCATGCAAGGTAAACATAGAGATGTTAAGCGAACTGTAAACTGCTATAAGTCGCGGTCACAGAAGAAGGGGGCGGACATGATCTTGAATCCGCCAGCCAGCTTTTTCCCGACCGCGGCTCAACTGAAAATCAAGGGTCAAGAGACCGCGCGGCTATGGAAGGAGCAACTCTTGTGAATGGATACTGAACGATCTAGAAGACCAATGTTTAGATTTGTTACCGCAGCTAGTGAATGAAAGAGAACTCGGATTGGCGGTCTCCTTCAACTAATGCTCTAGAGAATAATTTGATACTATCTGACCGGTTTTGACCGATTCTGAGCGCCATTTTCTTCATTGTAGGTGAACCGGAGGCCGACATGAGGCCGGGTTACCTAACCGCATCCTTGCCTTTGCTGCCACCACCGCTGCCAAGTGTCCGAGACGAAAGGATGGCCGAAATCCGCAAGGAATTTGACGACTTGCAGGCGAGGGTGAGGGAGCACGGCGAGGCCCTTCGGGCTAAGGAGGAGGAACTACGGGTTGAAAGAGAAGGGCAGTGGTCTGTGCTTAAGGCCACCGAGATGAGGATGTAGGAGGTGCAGGCCACCTTGGAGCTGGATAGAGCAGAGCAGCGGTCCGCGATGGAGGCCGCTGAGAAGTCGATGCAAGAGCTACATGCCACCTAGGAACTGGAGAGGGCAGAGCGACGATCTGCGATGGAGGCCGCTGAGAAGAGGACACAAGACTTTCAGATCTCCTTGGAGCTGGAGAGGATAGAGAAGATGGATATGCAATCTCTAATGCAGATGGTCGGCCGACTTGAGAGAGAAAAACAAGGCACTTGTCGACTTGGTGAGGGAATGGAGGTGGATCCGCCAGCGGAGGCCGGTAGAGACCACTGGTCTGCTGTGGCAACTTCTGAGAGGCCGCAACCACCAAGCCGCCCGACTTCCAGGGAGACTTCTGGTCCAACTGGGGTTGCGATGGCTGGGCAGGTTGCGGCTTCTAGCGGCTTTGAGGGTCACACTCTACAAATGGTTCCATTTGTTCGCGTGGAGCGCGATACCTCGCGAGTTCACCGATCCCTGCATTCAATCCATAACCTTGTTAGTCAAGTTTATGTACAATTAGTTTAGACTAGCGACCAAGGCACGCGGATTGGGAGGGAAGCTTCTGAGAGCGTGAAGAAAGATTGAGCGATTTGACTCGGCTATGCATTGTAACATAATTTTATTTGCCGTTGTTGGACAATTTGATTGCTGTAATGTAATGTATTTGCTTTATGTTTCTGCGAATTGCTTGCGGCTTTGTGCGGCTTATAGTTTGTGGCCTCTATATATTTGCTTTGCCTTGAAATTTTCTAAGTGCAGGAACTTAGCCGCGCAATCTGGTCAACAGATTCTGGCTTGACAGTATGGTTAGTTGCAAACTTTAGAGGATCAAGCCGCGCGGCTTGCAACCTAGCAGCAATTTGACATGGGTCGCATCACCTTAGGAATTCTATAAATAACAACGGTCCCGAAGATTTCTGTACAAGAATTCAAGATGACGGCTAAGGTTAGGTCGATTCGGTCTGACAGGGCGGCTGCTGTTAGGACCGAGGCGGCCTCTGCTTTCCACTCTGCTAATCACAAAGAGTGCCGACTTACCCAATCTGAGCGGGACAGCTTCGTTGAGAAGCACATGCAGGGTAGCCCACTGCTCTTGCGGCTTCCGCTGCCGAATGAAAAGATCAACTCATCGAATGCTAACCAAATCGCCATCTCCATAGATCACTTTGATTGCGGCTTCCGTTTCCCATTCTTAGTGGAAGCCGTGGTGATCTTCGATCACTATGGAGTTGTGCCCGGACAACTTCCGCCAATTCGATAGCCGCCATCTACAGCTTCATTTCCTATCTATGATCTGAAAGAGTCTGCTTCACCATGACTCTCTTCCGGACATGCTTCTCAGTCCAGTCTATCCTGGATTCGGGAACCAAGATCTTTCACGATCACTTGTACTTTGGCTGCCGGGGGCTGAAGGTGGTGAATCTTGCGAACAAGATCACGAACTTGTCAGAGCGCAACCTGATCTTCGAGGGACAACTCGGCTTGCTGCAGGTCAATCCACAAGTTCGCGCTGAAGCCGCCTTTGCCAACTGCGATCTAGAGGGCTTTGAGAAGGACATATACAAGTTCTTCAAAGACGAGCGACTCGATGTAAACAACTACCTCCCACTGCTTCCATCCCTAGAAGGAGTCCAGGTGGAAGAAAGAAAGTTCCAAAGCGCAGTGACTTTCATGTTCTATCCGCGCGACCTTTGACTAATCTTTTTCCTGTTTTCTACAGCTGCCTTGGCGGTCCCGCTCAACAAACCGCTGACTCCGGGCGGCTTGACCCTTACTCAAAGGGAAAAGTGGGCCAAGCGAGTCAAGCCGGCGTAGGTTGACGAGGAGGACGAGTCAACCTCGTCAGGAGAGTTCGACTCCACAGAATGGGCAGTAACCTGAAGGACCTGAATGGCAACCCGATAATGCTGTGGAGTCCAGAAGGCGACTGCGTTCAAGTTTCAACCGCCCTCCCTTACTGGGGAAGGCACAGTGTTAGCCGCCACACTAGTGTAGCCGGTGCGGCTTTATATGGGAAACGCAATCTGAAGGCATTGAAGAGAGTCCCAGAGGATGACTTGTCACGGCTATCCACGCAGGTCAGCGCGAGGAGCTTCATCACTAGCCACTTTATGGGATTAGCCTATAATCGGTTAGTGAAAGATAGAAGCGACCTCGAGCAATGGCTGGAGGAAAAGGAAGAAAAAATTAAGCGGCTGGAGGAGAAGAAATTGGTAAGTTGTCACCTGATGTTCTTGCGGTTACCATTCTGAAGCTGCTTGGTCTAACCTTTTACTTCTCTTTACAGAAGGTGTATGATCCGGCGAATCCGGCTTTTCGAAAAGTCGTCTTCCCGCAGGTCATCAAGGCAATCGACGGAGCGCTTACCGCCTCCGCAATCTTGGCGGCTTGGCACCAGGATTTGAAGGCTTCTCCTTCCTCGACCTCTACCCTTGCATGAAAAAGGAAGTGGCTTCTATTGACCGCGCGGCCAAAGGCAAGGGTAAGGTTGGGGAGGAGGAAGAAGAAGAAGACGGTGAGGAAGACGAGGATGCGGACAGCCGGGGAAGCCGGAGCACAGGCTCCACTTCCAATAGCAGTGGCCAAGATTTAGAGACCGCGCGGTCTCAGTCTGGAGAGACTAAGACCGTGGAGACCGGTGGATCGGATGGCACTTCATCGAGAAGGAGTGGCGACTCGCTCTCCGATGTCGATGTTGATGACCGGTGGATCGATCAGCAGTGGCGATTAGGATATTCTGCATTCAAAATTATATTTTGCATTTTCTTTTTGTAATCCGGTGGTTTGTTTTATAATACGCGCGGTTGCACTTTTGTAATCATTTTTGAAATGGAAATGAAAATATTTTATATGGACTTGTCGTTTTTCTTACTTACATTAATTCCAACGATCTGCTTCTGATTTAACAGATAATATAACTATTATGTAAACCGGTCTGAGTTATAAGTAATGAAGAGAAGAATTCCTTTAAATCAGATACTGAGCCACAAACCGAACGGTTTGGTAGATTTAATCGCTAATAAGCCAGCTGAATTATATAATGGATAATACGCGTTTGAAAACTGCTAGGCAGACCGCACTTTTATAGTGAGGGAATCGGGTTTGGACAAATAACCTGCGGTATGTCTGAACATATACACTGAATATTAATTCGCGCGGCTAACCGCTTTAGCCACTGAAGAGCTTAAATGATAACTTATATTTGCGGCTTGGCCGAATATTGACGCAGACCACATTTCCAATATGAAATTTATACTTAAGGACAGAGATAAACAACCAGCGGCTTCTTATATAAGCATTCGAGCTGGTGACCAGAGATATTTCTGCATGCCTAACCAACAAATAAACCATCTGGTAATAGAGGCAAAGTTCATACAAACTTTGAAGCGACAAGTCGCAGGTTGATTAAAATGAATACTATAAGCCGGCGGACTAAGGCTTAGAATTAATTGATATAATCAAGTCGGCTAGATTCCCGAGTATATTAATAATAAACCGGTAGATAGACCTCCATAAGCCGAATAGGATAAACCGAAGTGTATAATCGCGCAGTCTACAGACTGCTTAATATAAGTCGGCTAGAGGGGGCCGTAAAACCGTATGATGGTAGATAAGCTCATTCTAACCTGCAAAAATAGGAGGAGCTACAAACTTATGTGTCGATGTGGGCAGGTGCACGAGGCATTGCTTTCCACACAAAGACTACATAAGCAAGGCTAAAGTTCAATATCCGCGGCCGATGTCAAGCGGGATAAGTATGTAATATCTGCGGCAGATGTCATGCGGGATAAGTACGTAATATCTGCAACTGATGTCGAGCGGGATAGATACGTAATATCTGTGATTGATGTCGAGCGAGATATGTACGTAATATCTATGACTGATGTCGAGCGGGATAAGTATGTAATATCTGCGACTGATGTCGAGCAGGATAAGTACGTAATATCTGCGACTGATGTAAAGCGGGATTGCCACTACACACCTGCAACTGATGTCAAGCGGGATTGCCACTACACACCTACGACTGATGTCAAGCGGGATGTAGAGGGTTTAAGAACTTAGCACAATATTCAAATATTACCTTTGTCAAAAGGCATTTTGCATCCATAGAGTGAATGTTAGCATCAAAAGTAAAGCTAAGATATAAGATTCAAAGGGCATTTGAATGCTCATATGTATTGAAGGACGTAGCAAAAGGATATATATTTGGAATTTGATCCAGATGGCATGTAAATGCTCCATTATTCCAATCTTAAACGCCCTTATTTTTAAGAAAACCAAGTCTTTGCTTGTACTATTGACTTCGTTAGAGAAGAATACGTTAAAGGGTCACTGCATGACATAATCTTGCAATTTCCCATCCTTTGCAAATTGATCTGCAAGTTTCCGAAGAGCCATACAATCTTCCGTCAGATGGCCTATATCTTTGTGAAATTTGCATAAAAGTTCTTCATGCCAATATTTAATTTTAGATTTCATGCGTCAATGCCTTTTAAACTCTGGCATTCTTTGAAGAACTTCTAGGATACCTTCCATAGAGATTTTGAACTTGACATACCCATCCGAACATTTTTCACGTTTTAGAGTTTTAGGATCGAAGGATACGATAGGATGGCTTCTACAAACCCAGACATCATTCAGCTAAAGAGGCTCTGCATGCATATTCTGAAGATGAGAAAGAGATTTGTAACTTCTGAATTGTGAAATATTTTGCAAAGAACTGAGCTGTTGATCACAAGAATTCTCCTGGGGCTTCTTAGCCTTCTGATTTAATAACGAGATATAGTCTTTGTTCGCTTCTTCACCTGTTATAAACTTATTAACAATTTCAATGAGATCTCCATAAGTCTGTGGATCCTTTACAGTAAGCTCAAACTTTAGAGGACCTTCTCAAAGTCCGTTCACGAAAGCACATCGGTAATAATCTTGATGAACATTAACAATATCCAGAATTTCCACTTGGAAACGATCGACGAAGTCAGGATTAGACTCGTCATCCCCCTATTTGATTCGAAAGAGAGCTCCTACATCTCTTTTCCGCTTCTTGTAGGTAGTAAAATTTGAAAGAAATTGCCTTTGAAGATCTTTAAAGCTAGTGATTGACTGAGATGGCAAACTATAAAACCATTCTCTTGCATGATTGTCAAAAGTTATAATAAGAAGTTTACACTTGACTCCGTCTGACACTTTCCTTAGCGAAATAACTGATTCAAAAGCATGTAGATTAGTAACCGGATCATCGCATCAAGAGTATTCTAGAAGACGAGGTAATTTAAAATCGTCAACAGCAGTATCCTAACGGATTCTGTTAATGAATGGAGAAGGGACTTCCTCTTCTATAAAAGGGGGCTCTTGGTTTTCACGATCTTGACTACGATAAGAGATCACGTTGGGTTTGTGAATTTCAAAAGGAGGGTTGAAGGTTTCTTGTACAGTGGATTTCAACACGTACTCAACTCGGTTGGCAGAAAATTCACTACTACTGTCAAGCGCTTAGTCACTATGATGAGAAACATCTTGCCTCTTCGAGAGATCTGTAATAGCTGATGGAAAATTAGAGTCCTCTCGTTATTTCGCAAAATCCATTTTGAACAGAAGAAAAAAAAGCTAATCAAAACTTAGAAACCGTCGAACAGCTGCGGCTTGAATGGACGAATTGATGGTAGGACAAGTCGGTGAGGAGACCGGCGGGAAAGCTGGCGGGTAGAGTGGCAGGCTGGTCCCGGACTGAAAGCGACAACCGACGATGCTGCGGCTTACTTGACTAGTCGCCGAGTACTAGTGGATGGAGCGGTCCGACTCTATCAGTCCGCTAAGTTCATCGACTACTCGAGATCTGAAGGTCGTGTGTTAACTGTTGATGCGTGGAAACGTACCACTTAGTTAACAGTTAAAAATCTCACAGGGGATGTGGAGAAAAAGAGGACAGACTGCCGAGTAGCCTGTTACTAGCAATTAGATAAACAACCAGAGCGAGCCGCAAGAAGCGGCAAAACCACACTTTGCTCGCCGTGGCCTGAATGCCTCTCTTGCGACGGGCTTTCCTTTTATATAAAATCAAGCGGTTACACTTGGGGAGAAAAGAAGAGAAAAAGAGAAGCCGGCCGGACTGCAAGCCGTAAGGCACTAGGCTCGAGACCGCAGCTCTTAACAAGTGAGCTCCTGGATTCGAGTCAGCGTGCTTTGGGTGTGCTCCCACCCCCTATTTATAGGCTTGGGGGCCTTCCCAAACAGGCAGGGATAAAATTACGGGCAGCCTGGGGTACAGGAGAGCCGGGCAGAGGTGATGGGAAGTAAGAAAAAAGAGAAAAGAGAGACCGTGCGGCCTAGTAGATTTTCCCCGGCGAGTTGAGCAGCTCAGCCTTTGGGACGGGCTGACCTGGACTGTCCCTGACGGCGAACTGATGGAGAGGCCATGGCTTCGGCGAGGACGGACCGGCTTGCTGAGATTGGCGGCTAGGAAGAACAAGCCGCCTGGTTTGGTAAGCCTTGCGGACCAGTCGCGGATTCGGGGTTAACTTGAATAATGAAGAGATGAAATTCAGTTTGGATCACATTGAAGAGATCAGAGATAAGGCGGAAATAAGACAGGAAGAAGTAAAAAGAAGGATGGCTAGATACTTTGATAAGAACATAAGGATCAAACACTTTCAAGTGGGAGACCTTGTTCTTAAAAAAGTTGATGTTGCTGCTAGAGCCGGCTCAATAGGGAAGTTGAATCCAACTTGGGCTGGTCCATTCATCGTCAAAGAAGTACTAAAGAACGAGACTTATCATATGCAAAATTACGAAGGGAATGATGTGTTGAAGCAAAAAATGCGCTTCTGGGTTCTATGAAGAGAAAAGAGGGGGGGGGGGAGGAAACTGTCGAATAGTCGGTTACTAGCGGATAGGATTGATGGTTGAGACTGAGAGAAGGAAAAAGAGAGAAAAAGGGGGCCTCTTGCAGCGACAACAACAGACTTCGCCCGCCGCAGCTTAAATGCCACACTTGCGATAGACTTTCCTTTGACTATGAGTTGAGATTACAGCTTGAGATTGCACCTTTACATGGAAAGCAACTAAAGGGTACAAAGGGGGAAGCTGGAGGCTAAGAAAAAGGAAATGCTAGAGGCTGTGTGGACTGACCAGAGAGGTCGGCTGACCGCGTGGTCAGCTGATCAGGCAGCTTACTGGACTAAGCCGGGCAGACTGCTTGATCAGCTGAGAGGAGAAACTGGAGGTCGCGCGGACTGAGAGTTAGAGTCTGCAGGATTTGATGCCTGGATCTTGTCCACTCCACTGTGCCCCCCTGAATGAGAGGTATGGGGGCCTATTTATAGGCTTGAGGAGGTAACGGTCTTGTTAACGTCACCCCTGGTAGAATGATAAGTTGAGCGAGTACGATGTTGAGTCCGCGTAGTCCGCGCCAGGCCGCGCAGTCTGGGAATTGCCTCTGGAGCTGGTCCTGTTGCTGGCGGACTGGAACGAGTCCGCCTCTGCTACTGAGCAAGCTCGCATCGAGTATGCGAGCTGAGGAATTATTCGCCCGCTGCTGGGAAGACGTGGGTGCGGGAAGACGAGTGGCGGACTGCACGATGAGTCCGCCTTTATTGTAAGAATAGAAACAGGTCGGCTGTTGCTGAAAAGCTGGAGCTGGGGCTCATCAATGTAGGCAAACTGGACAGTTGGACTGCATGACGAGTCTGCCCAGCCCGCGGCGAACGGAATGTGTCCGCTGAATGTCATGGGTTGCCGGAGAGCTCGAGCGTCCGCACTCCTTTAGTAGACTGAGCTAGAGTCCGCGAACTGTGAGTGGAGTTGGGCGACTTGGTGGACTGACGAAGCAGGTCGCCTCTTCTATTGAAGTCTGCCTCCTGTTGTAAAGGTTTGCCGCCCATGCTGGGTGGCCTAGGCATGGCGACCTGGTAGGTCGCGTATGCTGGCAAAGTGGAACTAGCTGTTGCTGGCGGCCTGGGGGCAGGTCGCCATTCTTGCTATACGGCGAGTTAGAGGGCTGTCGTCGCTGTTAATAGAGGGCGGCTTGGAGGTAGGTCGCCGATGTTGAGACAAGGTGAATATATGCGAATGGCTATTGGAGTCCGCCAAAGCTGGGTAGTTCATCTGCTGGAGTGGAGAGAATTTGCGGGGTTAGCAGATCAAACCACATGGCATGCAGGGGCGGACTGAGGAAGCAGTCCACGGTCCTGCAGATTGAGGAGCTGTTGTGCGACCTGGGCGGTCAGACCATTAAGATATCCCATACCGCGCGAACTGAGCGGACAAAAAAGTCTGTCCGCCCACCCTTGGAAAAAAGCGGGCTCACAAGCCACGACCACCTAGAGCAGGTCGCAGCTTGCGAGCTGGCTACCTTGGGAAGGATCGCCAATTTCTGGGTTAACATAATCCCCGCACTTTTTTTAAGTCCCGAAGGGAACTTTGAAAAAGTAGGAGACCCGCGAAAATCGTGATCCTCTCCTTGAAAAAATAAGAGGCGGGGAGAGAAAGAACCTGATGTCTCTCCTCAGAAAAAACCTGTCAGTGCCTATTTTTCTCCCTCAAAGGAAGAGTCAATGCAAGCGAGAAAAAGGCATGTCTCGCGTGTATCTGGAGGAAACTTGCAAGCGTCTGCTAATCTCTGAAGGAAACTTGAAAATATCTTCTGATCTCTACAAAAGAAGAGTGAGTAACAGATATTAAAGAAAAGTAACTTGAGTACCTGAGGAGTTTATTGATAAATCTTCTTCTAAAAGTTATTGCGATAAGATAGATATGATTAGACTGCAGGTGGAATGTCCATGAAATCTTGCTATTGTATGAGTAAGAGAAATCAAAAAGGGATCAAGCCACAACAATAAGCTTTTTACTTGGTAAGATATGATATCCCAATACGAAATCCAGATCAGTCAGATGAAAACACTAACTAGTCTTCGACCGGATGGTTTGCCAATCAAAGAGAACCAGATTTTCTGATTATTAATTAGTGCCAAAAAAATCCAATAAGAGCAATAGAGAGCTTGTTAACCGTCATCTGAGAGGTTTCATGCACGCATAGTTGTGGATATTTTGATGTCCTCGTTCAGCTCAAACTTGTAACAACCCAAGGGATCCTTCATCATTAGTGTCGATGGTATAGATGCCGATGTTGCTGACTTGGTTTGTCCTTTTTGAGCCCAGAGAGGAAGAAAAAGAAAACTGATGTATAATAATATTTTTTTAGCTCTTGCGGGGTTGGGGGTGAATTCGAAAAGAATGTCAATTTTGCTGCGATTTGAATACCCAATTTCCGAAATGTTTATATGGCAAGAGAGATATAAGCCAGAATAGAACGATCAGATATATATTTTCGGGCGGTTAAATACTTTTTAACTATTTCATTGAGTTAGGCCAGGTGGGGGGAACAAAACTCTGTTATTTAATTGAGTACAAAAGAGTAGTTTTAACAGCCATAAGAATCATCTTATCATGCGAGTAGAGACGATATTCGCAATATGAATAAGGAGCCGAGCTGAATAGACAGGTGATAACCACGCATGATCTTCTCGAGCGGATAATAACTACGATATCCGTAATATTAATAAGGATCAACCAGGGAAGGCCAATTTTCTTGAATTCTAACCGCCCGGTTAATAGAGAGAAAATATCAAACACTATTCAAAAAACTCAGTGAAGGAATCGTTGACCGCATGCTTGCCGTCGAATAGACTTCTATCAGCTGCTTTTAGTCGTCGACTATCGTACCCTTGAAGAAGAATCATTCTGGATTGCAGGATAAATTACAAGCTAAAGTGACAAGTGGGCAGGTGCGCAAAGCGCATTGCTTTCATCACGAGGTCACAGAAGCTGTAAACTTCAAGCAAGTTGATCTTGCAACTGGATCTGCATACTTTTGACTGCCGGTCACTGCATCCTTGAAGAAAAAATATTCTGTATTGCAGGATAAATTACAAGCTAAAGTGACAAGTGGGCAGGTGCGCAAGGCGCATTACTTTCCTCACGAGGTCACAGAAGCTGTAAACTTCAAGCAAGTTGATCTTGCAACTGGATTTGCATACTTTTGACTGCCGGTCACTGCATCCTTGAAGAAGAATTATTCTGGATTGCATGATAAATTACAAGATAAAGTGACAAGTGGGCAGGTGCGCAAGGCACATTTCTTTCCTCACGAGGTTACAGAAGCTGTAAACTTCAAGCAAGTTTAGAGAAAAAGAATACATTGCTCTCTTGCCTGGGATACAGACCAGGTTAATCAGTTGGGTAGGTGCGCAAGGCGCAGTGCTTTTCTCCAAATATCAACTAGGCTGTGGGTTCCCTACAGGCACCACTTGAGAGTATCAAAGAGTGTTTGAGGGCACAGACTTGGATGATCTATGGGCAGGTGCCGGGATGGAATTTCTTTCCTCAAAGAGATCACCAAGCCGCACAATATCCCTTATAAAGCATAGTAGAGCTGACAACCACCCTGTCCCTCCAAAAATATAGAAGTGGAGTTAGGTACCAGCTGGGATCCAAAATCCAGTAGCCCACCGCGTGAGAATCTGCAAGCTCCCACTACACGGTGCAAAATCTCCGCGCAACACGTTGTCATCGTGGCGTTATGCTAATGTCAATGACTCTGGGGGGGGGGGGTCCGAGCTAGACTTGGCGATATCTCTTGATTCATTGATCTTTTATTTTGAGTTACAGATAAGAAGAATAATGACTTGCCTGAGAAAAGTGTTAGTATATGATCTCTGAAGTAAGCCTTTAAATGAATGACTAAAAGTTCCGAAAAAGAAGTTCTTAAAAAAGAAAGAATAATTAGCAGGGCTAACAAATTGATCAACAAGGCTGCCTTCATCATTAGCGTTGATGTGTTCATTGCAAAGATTTGAAAATGAGGCTCTTGTTGATTTTATTCACTTATTCCAAGTTATGAAGAGTATCTACCACCTCTTTTCTCCTCGAAGCTTATGAACGGGATGCCTTCTGGATCATGTCACGAAATTCTCCCGAGTTCTGCATTTTTTCTATTAATCGGCGAAGATCCCTACAATCTTCTATCAAATGACCTTTTTACTTATGGAATTCGCAGAATTGGTCATTGCGTCTGAACCCTAGACCCGAAGGCAGAATAGGTCTCGAAAAACTTGGCCTGCTCTTCATGATGTAATTGGGGTTGCTTCCTTCGATGCGAATGTACTTTTCAGCAAGATTAATCATCTCCTGATATGTCTTTGGCGCTCAGATGTTAGCCTCGAACTTGAGTGGTCCTTCCCGCAGGCCGTGAATTAGAGCTACTAGATATAATTTTTGATCAACGATCTCAATGTCCAAGATTTCTTTCTGAAAACGATCCACAAAATGAGACTAAGTCTCGCTCTCTCACGGTTTGATCTCAAAGAGGGCTTCTGGACTGCACTTTCTCATGGTAGAGGTAGAAAACCTGAGCAGAAACTCTCTTCGCAAATCAACAAAGGAAGAGATAGACTGAGGACGCAGTCCATAGAACCAATCCCTCACTTGACCATCAAAGGTTGTTATAAAGAGTTTGCATTTGGTAGCATCTGAAAGGGTCTTTATAGCTACGACTAATTCAAAGGCTCGAAGGTGCTTCATTGGATTAGTATCTCCAGTATAAATTGGCAACCACGGCTCTCTGAAGTTAACTGGAGCTGGTTCATGATGAATTTTTTTTGAAAATGGTGAAGGCTCTTCCTGCTCCCCTACAACATAAGGAAAACTGGGAGCATAAGTTGTAGCTATAAAAGGAACAGGAGAATATAAGGGAAAAGCTGCTGGAGGAGAGGCAAAGGCAGGAGCTGAAAGGTAGGGATGACTTCCCTGAAAGTTGAGAAATCTACCTTGACTTCCTCGGTCAGCTTCTCGGAACAAGTTTTGATGAGCTATGGACTCATCGCTTTGAGATTGCAAAGGGGCTGCAGGCCCTTGCGGAAAGGTTGGTGGGTAGACAGGAGGATAGACCGGTGGATAAGCCAGTAGATAAACTTCCGGAGTCTCCAATACTAGTGCTGGATTAACTGGAGGAATTGGTGTTGTTGCAGATTGCACTTCTGATCGTTGCATGATAGCAGCTAGAGTACGGTTGATTTCTTGAAACTGTTGGGCAGTTTCTCTGTGTAGTTGCTCCAAGGCTTCCCAGAGAGGATCTTTACCAGGACTTGATGGAGCAAGGTTCTCAGCTGGTTGATGGTCTAACATGAATAAGTGTAAGACCCCATTTTTTTTCTTTTTCAAACCCCGGGGTCTTATGCCCAGAATCACAATTTTGGGGTGGCACCGACACTCGGGAAGGCCGCCACTACAAAACGCCGATTCTGCCGGCCTTTTCGATCACTAAATAGAGAGAAGCAATACATAGTTATGAATAAAACTAAGTCCATAAGTCACATGTAAAATATGAAATGTCCCAATCACATCATGTCCATAAATATAGAAACAAGAATGAGAGTACCGTACTGAAATAAAATAGCTCAACAGAAATATAAACGGGCTTAAGCCCAGTACATCATATCCTCACTACAATCTCTCGCGGAAGCTATGAGAAATACTAATCACTCACGGAACTAGTCACTGGTGCTTCGGTACTAGACTGGCCCACCTCCACGCGCACCGTACTCCACTGGTGCTGGTCCCCCTGCTGCCGGTCCCTGACTCCCATCCGGAGCCCCTGTAATGTTGTGGTCCGAAAACCATTAGTCATAAAGACTAAGCCCTATCATCCCCTACCCCTCCTACCATGGCTCCTAGGTACCGAGCGGGGAGAAGGATAGGGAAGCTATAAAGGTGGAGAGGTAAACAAAAGCAGATGACATGGAACTAAACTAGCAGTTTATATAACAGGTAACATAAACAATATACAGAATATAAAATAGGAACCTTGACTTATATGATCGCTTGGACTAAAACATAAGCCAAGGGGTCTTCTACAAGGCTCCCATCATATAAACAGTCACATTCCTATTTATACGATAGGGTGTCGGTTGTAAGCAGTTAAAAGATATTATAAGCATAACCATAACTTATAGACTTGCCCACACAAGCCTATAAACTAAGGGGTCGTTTGGCAAGGCCTAATGTATAAAACGTCCCATACCGACTTATACATTAGGGGTAAGGGTTGAATGATGATGTCATGGTATGCTATGATGTGGGTTAATGTTATGCAGGTGCTACACACACACACAACTCTATGCGCACATACCTTAAGTTACCGCTATTTGGGCAGCGAGCTTCACTCCCAAGAATCTCCGTAGTGGCAAACGGAGACAGTGAGTCGGGCCCCCACTACTAGGCGGGTATCCACACTACTAGGCCTAGCCCTTACGTACGATTCTAGAAGAACACAACCTAGAGTCACCACATACTATGCTGGCTATATCCACCAGGCTTGCACTGGCCAAGTGTCCCCGACACTGCCGGGTAAACATATCGATGCCGGTGCGAACGACAGTCCAATATCGAAGACCCACCACCTTATTTATGTAACCAAAAATCCTTCCGAGCCCCCGGCTCCCCGCACTATATCGTCCGTCATAACCACCACTGAGCCTACCGCTCGGTTAACCGTATCAACTAAACTCCCCGAATACCGGGGTGTGTTAAAGTGAATCACTAGTTATACTAATTGCTCTTGAAGTTAATTATTCATACTGATTAGGTTAGCCCAGGACTGCCCCCGGTATACCCGGTGAAGGGTTCTCAAGGGGCACCAGGAACTATGATGGTAATAATAGCCCAAAGTTCCCTTTCGCAAGACACTTACTATTATTGATTATTACCTAATTCCCGTTCCCTTTAATGTTATAATAGTTCTGTCCCTAGTGTATTTTGACTCGTTCTCCCTCCACGGGGAAGACGATGTTTCGTCGACCCCGAGCGCCACTTAACACTAGCCACCTGCCTTCTCTTCCTCTTGACTTCTAAGGATGCACTTATTTCACAATTCCAAATCAGTACTCTAGCATCTCAATTCTCTAAGTAATTCAGCCCCTATAGCGAATTTTGCAGTTTTACTAAACGCAGACCTCCCTAAGCTATATGATGTCTACAAAGGGATGTACCCCAAATTTTCATCCAATGACCCTAAAATATTTAATGGAGGTCTATCATAAGATGTTTAATCTAAATCCAGAGGTTCACAATTTTCTCAATTAATTTGGTAATTAATAAATTTTCTAAGAAATCTAAATGCCCTAGTTTTGTACATGATGTACAATTTTCAGTCATGCAAAATACTTCACAAAATTATAATAAATACTAGGAATCTAGGTTACTGTAAATTCAAGGCCTCATAATTTTTCAGCAATATTTAAACCTCTAAACATAATTTTTGAACATAACTTACATTTATCAATATAATGAAATAAGTACTTCTAATACACTTCCAAAAATTCCATAAAAATTTACAGAGCTGTATAATCACATGAAAGGTCCTCTGACCAAATTTCACAATATTCCAATGAGTGGTTAATTCAAAATAAATTTCTAAGTAGATAGTGCAATTTTAAGGGTTGTGAATGAAGTACTTTGTTTATTAATCTAAAATTCATAACAAAATTTACAGAGATTTTTAGCACTATAAAAATACTGTTACCAAAATTTCATCATGATTAAAGGTCATATGACCCACTTATTAATTCCTAGGGTGTAAAGACCTAAATATTTATTTAGTGGTTTAAGTGGGGTGTATGTGTCCAACTACTTCCTAATCCCTTCCTAGGGCATTTCAACCTCCTAGAATTATATGGACTAAATCCTAAGTCCATTCAAGAACATATCACCTTATGTCCTTCACAAGCCCCCAAAGTTCAACCTTAAGGTTTGAACTAAGGTCCTAGGGCAAACCAACCCCAATTCATCTCAAATTCCAGGAGAGGGTGCTTTTACTGTCCATAGGACTCTGGCCAAGGTCCCAACTCATTTGGGTGAGAATTGGCCCCTCCATGTCCCAAATACTCTTTTCCCTAATGTACCCCTTAGGAGACAAAACTTTGGTCACACCAAAACCTATTCAAATCAAACCCAATTGGGCTGAGATTTTTCTCAGGGTCAAATAATGACCCTAAGAGTCAGCCACCAAAATCTTGGGGGGGGGGGTATAGAGGTAATTAAACCCCTAAAATAATTCATAAATGGTTTCTTAAATTTTTACAAACACTATAGGACAAAGTTCTCCAAAAATTTTCATTTTTGGATATGTTCTAGGTATAGGTTCTAGTGACCCCCATCCAAAATTTCAATTCATTTGGATGTCTGGATTGGTGGGGGAACTCAAAATACTAACTGGTGTAGCCTAGGTATAGACCCCACCAAAATGGATGTTGTGGTCAAACCACTTACCAAAATGGGTTCAAACAAATTTTCAATTAAACTAGACTTCATGGGATACAACTTTTATGTTGACCATGTTTCCTGTAGGTTGGCCTAAGTATTTTTAAATATTTAATTTAAACCACCCAGTAAACAGGATAGAAATTAGAATAATAGGAATTAATAATTAAAACTAGCACGAATCTTAAAGCAAGATCTAAGGGACCTGGCATCGTCTTCTTCCTCCAGCCAAAGGCCATGATTTGCCCGACCTGGAGCCACTTCCAAGGCCATTTCCTGGCCATCCGGCCACTTCCCCGGCCAGCCACCGCCACCACCACCTTCGTCAAGGTGGTGGCTAATGCCCGACGATGGTTTGGCCGCCGGAGGTGGTGGTTTCCGGTGATCCGACCACTCCATTTTTTTTTTGAAAAACCATTAAAATGCAGAAATTTTCTCACTCCAATCGGGCTCAATTGAGCCCGATTCTTGGCACTATTGATTCCTATGATCTAACCATAGAAGAAGAGGAAGGGGAGGACCTTTGCGGCGGTCTGGAGTCGCGCCGATCGCCGAGTTGACATGGTGGTGGTGGTGGGATTTCTGCGATTACACAGTGGGATGGCTTGGATCCTTCAGGTAAGGGTTGGAAATGAACCCCTGGTGTCCAGTGAAGCTTTTAAGATGAAGAGAAGTGAGAGGGGGTGGGTGTAGGTTGCCATGGCCATTAATGGCCCCTTTATGAAAATTTGGCCATGGTGGGTGGAGGATGAGGAATGTCTCATTTCAGTCAAAGGCTAGCTAGTTTCAATGGGGCTTCACTCCCCTTGTCAAAGTGGATTGAATGGGGGAGGTTGGGGAAGGGGAAGGGTGAGCCTCAAAGTCTTCCCCATTACTCCCCTCTCTTTCTCTCTCTTCCATTTTTGGGATTTTTCTCTTTCCTACTCACCAAACCTGAATTTGAATCCCACCTAGCCTAATGGCAGCCCACATGATCATGATATCAATTAGAATAAAGTTAGCCCCAGTGGATTGGGTTTGAGCTCGAGTTAGCCCATTTGAGCCAACTTGACCTAACACTTGGGTAAAGTTAACATAGGTCAATTTGACCTTTTGGGTTGACCACAATGGGTCCTTGGTGACCCATTGGACTACCCTAAGGTCTAGGTAGGGTTGGGTAGGGTAGAATTGGAACCTTGGAGGTCACTTGTCCCTTAGTAAGGGCACCTTGTCCAATTTAGGCCTATGAGGTCTTAGGTCAATTTTACCACTTTGGGTTGACCCCAATAGATCCCTATGGATCTAATTGATCTTATAATCAGTTAGGGATGTTGTGGTGGGGTCGTGGAGTCAAGGTGAAGTCCTATGGTCATCATAAACTATTGTTTAGAATTCTACTATTTGCAGACCAAGGTGATTTTCACCTTGGGTCTCATTCACCTAGTCTTTTGAGCTTCTTGTGGTTTTGTCATGACCTAGTCATGACAAAACCATACTTAGGGGTCTAGTTGAAAATGGGATGTTACAATAAGCACTGATTTCACCGTCTGTTCGAGATCTAAAGGTCGCGTGCTAATGTTGATGTAAGAAATGGGCTTCCGGGTTCTATAAAGAGAAAAGAAGAGGGAGGAAACTGTTGAATAGTCAGTTACTTGCGACTAGGATTGATGGTTGAGACCGAGAGAAGGAAAAAGAGAGAAAAAGGGGGCCGCTTGTAGCGGCAACAACAGACTTTGCCCGGCGCAGCTTAAATGCCACTCTTGCGACAGACTTTCCTTTGATTATGAGTTGAGATTACAGCTTGAGATTGCACCTTTACATGGAAAACAACTATAGGGTACAAAGGGGGGGGGGGAAGCTGGCGGCTAAGGAAAAGTAAATGCAAGAGGCTGCGTGGACTGACCAGAGAGGTCGGCAGACCGCGCGGTCAGCTAATTAGACAGCTCGCTGGACTAAGTTGGGTGGACTGCTTGATCAACTGAGAGGAGAAACTGGAGGTCCCGCCTACTGAGAGTTAGAGTCCGCAGGATTTGATGCCTGGATCTTGTCCACTCCACTATCCCCCCTGAATGAGAAGTATGGGGGCCTATTTATATGCTCGAGGAGGTAACGGTCTTGGTAACGTCACCCCCGGTAGAACGGTAAGTTGAGCGAGTATGATGTTGAGTATGCGGAGTCCGCGCCAGGCCGCGCTATATGGGACTTGCCTCTGGAGCTGGTCCTACTGCTGGCGGACTGGAACGAGTCTGCCTCCCCTGCTGAGTGAGCTCGCGTCGAGTATGCGAGCTGAGGAATTATTCGCCCGCTGCTGGGAAGAATCGGGTGCTGTAAGCTAAGTGGCGGACTGCGCGATGAGTCTTCCTTTGTTGTAGTAATAGAAACAGGTCGCCTTCTGCTGAAAAGCTGGAGCTGGGGCTCATCAATGTAGGCAGGACTGGACGGTTATACTGCACGACGAGTCTGCCCAGCCTGCAGCGAACGGGATGTGTCCGATGAACGTCGTGGGTTGCCGGAGAGGTTGAGCATTCTCACTCCTTTAGTGGACTGAGCTAGAGTCTGCGAACTATGAGCGAAGTTGGGCGACCTGGCAGACTGACGAAGCAGTTGTCCTCTTCTGCTTAAGTTTGCCTCCTGTTGGAAAGGTTTGCCGCCCATGCTTGGCAGCCTAGGCATGGCGATCTGGCAAGTCGGGTATGCTGGCGAAGTGGAACCAACTGTTGCTAGCTGATACCCTGGGGGCAGTTCGCCATTCTTGCTATGTAGCGAGTTAGAGGGCTGTCCCTGCTGCTGATGGAGGGCAGCCTAGAGGCAGGTTGACGATGTTGATACAAGGTGAATATATGCGTATGGAGATTGGAGTCTGCCAAAGCTTGGTAGTTCACCTGTTGGAGTGGAGAGAATTTGCAGGGTTAGCTGATCAAACCGAGCGTCCTGCAGGGGCAGACTAAGGAAGCAGTCC
The DNA here is from genome assembly GCA_039513925.1 of Platanthera zijinensis. NCBI lineage: Eukaryota > Viridiplantae > Streptophyta > Magnoliopsida > Asparagales > Orchidaceae > Platanthera > Platanthera zijinensis. Next base: position 20,711,475 of record CM077094.1, on the reverse strand, counting down.
GTATCCCTACAGAATGAGCGGCTGCTGCGCGACCTGGGAGGTTAGACCACAGAGATCGCACAAGCCGCGTGGACTGAGCGGACAGAAAAGTCTGTCCGCCCACCCTTGGAAAAAGGGGGGCTCACAAGCCACGACCACCTAGAGCGGGCTGCGACTTGCGAGATGGCTACCTTGAGAGGGATCATTGATTTCTGGTTTAACATGATGTACCACATGAATGGAGTAAGGATGATCTTAAACGGTTCTATTCTTGAACCAACTCCTCTCTTACTCTTCCTTTGTAATTTTTCAAAAATTATTATTAATAAAAGACCCCTTACTGACACTTTTTTGAGTGTTTTCTGTCTCCTGTATAATTCAAAAGCAAGGATAACTGACTCCAGGAGACATCTCTGTGATCAACTTGGACCCCCCTTGAATCATTGTCATTAGTGTAACAACACCAAGAACACATATTGCGGGGAGATTTCGCACCGTGTAGTCGGAGCTTGCAGATTCTAGCACTGTGGGCTACTGAATTTTGGATCCTGGCTAGTATCTAACCTCACCTCTGCATTTTGGAGGGACAAGGTGGGTGCTAGCTCTACCTTTACTTGTAAGGGATATCGTTATAACTTTGATGATCACGTGAGGAAAGCAATGCTATATGCACCTGCCCAGATCATCCTAGCTTATGACCCTCGAATACTCTTTGGAACCCTTGAGCAGTGCCTGCAGGGGACCCACAACCACATTGATCTTAGAGGAAAGCAATGCTATATGCACCTGCCTGAAAGATCAAGCTGGACAGTACTCCAGGCAAAGAGGGCAGTAGACCTTTCTTCTTTTTTTAGTGAGGATTGAGTGTTCAGTATTTGTGACCTTGCGAGGAAAGCAATGCTATACGCACCTGCTTGTTTGGTCACCTAAGTCTGCAACTCATTCTCATCTTGTAGATAAAATTCTAGCAGGGAGCGGATTGCGTCTTTTGAGTCCGCTCAGTCCGCCAGTTCTGGGTTGATCTTACAACTGGCCTTGCGAGGAAAGTAATGCTATATGCACCTGCCCGCTTGGTCACCGAAGCTGTGGGTCATTTCTGTTCAGTCGGATTCAATTCTGGTGTTCACAGCAGTCCGCATGGCTTGATCTTTCAGGTCGCCAAATTACTTGGGTGATGTGGTTTACAACTGTTGTGACCCTGCGAGGAAAGCAATGTTATACGCACCTGCCCGCTTGGTCACTTTAGTCTGCAACTCATCTTTCTCAGCCCGCAGAAGTTTATTTATAATTTTCTCAGTTCGCAATGACAATCATCGATCTTTCTTAGCTCGCAAAAATTTATTCAGTTGGTTAATGAATATGCGGACTAGAAATCAAGTATTATATGAACTTGGCGAGCTAAAAATCAAGTATCACGACCTGGATTACTATCGACCTTGGTTATCTTCAAGCTATACTTATCCTAAGCATGCGACCTAAAGTCTAAGAGGCACGGACTGATTTTCATTAAACTACGATGGCTATTATTTATCATATACATTTTGGACAGCAAGTCTTATCAAAGCATTGAACGAAACAAGAAATGAACAATAAAAATAGTAGAAGACGAGAGCTGAGAAAAAATATCCTTTGTATTCATTGTTAAAAATTTACATCTTTTCATATTGGGTGACCTCTAATCGAGTCCGTCCCATTTACAAAAACAAAATCAAAATACATCATTTATTCTGTCGATATCCTCTGCTTCTTTTCCGCAGGAGCTTCGGGGCTTGAAGATTCATCAACATTGACATCAGGAGAGTAGCCTCCTGAGTCGCTGCTGCTGCCATCTGAACTTTTGTTATCCACGGACTCGTTCCGCGGACTGCCTTCATCAGAACTTGTAGGAGATGAGAACTCCTCGGACAAGCTCCCCTTCTGCTGGCTTGAACCAGCATCATCGGGAACTTCTTCTTCGGCTAGCCCATCTCCTTCTTCTTCACCTTCCTCATCAATAACTGCTTTTCCTTTTGTAGCCCGCTCAAGATTAGCGACCTGCTTCTCTAGCTCGGGTAAGAGCTGCACAAAAGGGACCTTGTCCACCCCTTCCTTTGTGAAGCCTCCGTCAATGAAGTGCTCAATAGCGACCTCGACGCTCACATTTACAAAGGGAAACATCGCGTCTTGGAAGCTATGGTTTGCGACATCATACGCGGTCTGTAGAAAGCAAAAACATGTAAGTTCCCCGCGGATAAAAAACAGAGATCGCTGCGAATACCGAGACTTACCACTTCATTTTCTTTATGCAGATTAATTCTTTTTCCTAACCATTTGTTCCTATCCTTCAGCAAATTATTTTCTCACAGAAGTTGCTCGTTTTCTTTAAGCAGGTCGCGCGTCAAGCGACCCATGAAGTGACTTGTCATGGCACTATTCGCGCTAGCTTGAGCAGCGAGCAAGGGGAGATCGGAAGGTGCCACGCTCTTCAGGTTGCGCAAGTTGCGCTTCCCATATAGCGCGGAGATAGCCACATGGGCATGACGAGATATCCGCGGACTCCTCTAGGATGGAAGAGCAGTGGAGAGGCAGTCATGTTTGTTCTTGCCGTGCCATTGGATCATCGGGTTTCCCCTTAAATCCTTCTTGTTCTTTCCGAAGCTGTGCATATCAAAGCTTTCGGAGGAAGAGTAGTCCGCGGTGGGATCCCCTTACTCCTTATTTTTCCTTGCTATTTCTTTCTTCCTTTCCCCTTGTGTAGGAGCCAGGCCGCCCGGTGTTTGGGGCGGATTGACTGGCATCGCCAAGGTGGCTGCAAGAAAAGAAAAACTAAATCAATACACTGCAGGTCGCAGCAGATACACTCCATGTCGCGGCGGATACAAAGACAGTTCGCAAGACTTACTTTCTTGGCGAGCTATGGCGTCCAAGCTGGGCAGGAGCGGGATGTAATGCTCGATGTCGAGTCTTTCTCCTGCCAAGAACTCAACAATGGCGGTCTCCACCTCATCAAGCTTCACGCTATTGAAGACGGAGCCCGCGCTCTCTTGCGGATACGTATGTGCGAACCCCAGGTCTCCTTCGAATATGATGTACCTCGAGGTCCAGTTATGGATCTTGTTCGTTAAGCCCATAACCTTCATTCCTCGGCAGTAGAAGTATATAACACCTTTATACGGGCGATCTCCGGATGGAGTTATTGAGCGGATAGAAATTTTTTTCCTAAATATATATAAAGAAAATGCAATCTTTTCAGATCGCAGGTAAGACTGATAGCTTTAAATTGCGGCTAAAGTGTTCGACGCGAGCTACCTCGGGACCATGTCGTAATTCTCAAATATTTCGGCGATGTCCAACAGCAGGGGGAATTTGAATCCGCAGTCGAAGTGGTCAATCGACATAGCAATTTGCGTTGTTGTGGAGAAATTAACCCTCTCTTGATCTTCGGGCAGGCAGGCGAAAACTAGCGAGTCCGCCATATGCTTCTCGACGAAAGTATCCAGATCGGCCTCTGTCAATTTGCATCTCTTGTGGTCGATGGAATAGAAAGTAATCGCTTCATCAGTTCGTGCAGACACCATTTTCACAGACCGCAAGGACTTCTGCTTCGATCACATTTCCTATAAAGAAAGAAGACTAGAGATCTATTTATAGATATCCGGTCTGACAGCTTTTCAGCCAGTCCGCAAAGATTGATCGCTCAGTCCGCGCGGACCTAGCCTCTTATTCAAAGATCACGGACTCAAAGTCAGTCCGCCTAGCTCGCTTTAATTTCAGTGTTCCTGCAATTTTAAAGCAATCTACAAGTCAAATATGCGGACACAAAGTCAGTCCGCATATCTCACATTCAACATAAACCTGCAGAAAGGTTTTCATCACGCAGATCACAGCATTGTTCAAATAACAGAGCAATAGTATACAGAATAAATAAATTTCACATCAAAGTTCAAATGAAGCAACAAGCATTGTTTAAAGGCACACCAATTATACAACAAACAACAAATCAAATCAATTGTTCTTGCTTATTCGCGGACTCAACGACCTCTACGGTCAGGTTGAGCAGGTCGCTTCTACCTATCCTTCCCGAGATGACCTGCCTGGTCGCTTCCTCGCAATATTTCTCCGTATAGCTTATATACGATATGGTGCAGGGAGATGAAAGTGCGGTGCATATACGCAGTCTCCCTGTCTATTTGGCTCACCAAAACCACAGGCTTGTCTGCCAGCCTCTGCTCCTCGTCCACCGTGGGCTGCCCACTTGTTGCTGGAACTGAGGCCTCCGCTGAAGCAGGCCGCTCTGGCAGTTGCAGCCTCACTGCGGTGACCTCGACATCTTGCTTCTTCTTCCCTTCTCGCACCAAGGACAAGTACCTTCCACTATAATGGCAGGCATCCTCGTTTAGTTACCGCTTCTCCTTTTTGCATTCCTTTAGCTCCGCGGAGATGCTGGCGACCTGGTTCTCCAGAGCTTTTTCTCGCTCTATCCGCCTTTTTAGTTCTGCTTGAACATCTTTCAGCTTTTCTTCTTACTTCTTCTTTTCTAACAATATCAAATTGTTCAGGCTAGGTTGATCGCCTCGTGCGGACTCATCTATGGAGATTGCGCCATACAGCTCTAGAGCATTTACTTCGGGAGACGGCACGATCTTGCCCGCTTCAACAGAGCTGGGTGGCGACTTTCGTCCTGCAACAAAACAAACAAAGTTCATATTAATACCCAGGCTGCAACGGACTCATAAGGTAAAAAGTAAAAAACACTTTTTGTAATTATTGTAGTGATCTGGTTACTATCAAAGGCAGGCCACCTAACACGCTCTGGTTTGAAAGCACTTAGGCATTGCCTCCATTCTCGATGAACTTTTGCTTATGTCTTAGCCATCGATCTACTTGAAACAACTATATCATCGGTCTCCGTAATAATCTTGATCGACCTCAAATTCCGCAGGGGAGATTTATAGAGCCACGGACGCTGAAAATGCCTAGGCACCGGTTGAAGTTTACTTGACCGCATCAGCTCAGCCGCAGTCCGTAAATCTTAAGCCTACTTGTTCATATCGAGCTTCTCTGAGACCGCCTTGACCTTGGCCTTCATGATGGCGAGCTGCTCTTTCGCCATTTTCTCTCTTCCTTCAGTCGCAGGCGCAGAGGGGGGATCAGTAGTTTTTACTCCCAGTATCTCAACTTCTGGAAGCAACGCCTCCAGCAGAGATTGATTAATGTCAGCGAGTTGATCATTATCAATGTTGTTGAGAATTTCAGTAGTCGACAAACTTACCATTGACAGGGAATTGCTTCCCGGGATCGGAGCTCCTGGGGTGACGAAGCCAGCGTTTGGAACCTCCATTTCTCACGGCCCGTGCTGCAAGCTCGCAGCACAAGTCCGCATAGAGACATTTTTCTCTTTGCCAGCACGCAGTTTCTTCTCTACCCGCTCGACAATGGTGGACTTGTCCCTCTTCCTCTTTTTCTCAGTTGCACTTTTTCCCAAGATAGTAGTGACCTGCGTCGAGTCCAACATAGTCTCGCGGAATGCGTCCTGATCGAATGACAACCAGAGCCAGAGAAGACACTTGTTCTTCAGCTTGTTTTTCAACCTGTTCTTCAGCAGGCCGCTTCTCCTCAACATTAGGCTGCCGAACTTCTAGCGATGAAACCTCCTTGTCCAGGTCTATCCGCAACATATATGTTCCTGAGGCAGAAGGATGTATTTCCATACCCACTGAGTTCGCAGGGTTCTGGTCAGAAATCACTGGCAGATTCGAGATTCTATTCGCACTTTTCGATGACACGTTTTGTACAGCAGAAACATCCGTGGACTTCTCATGTTCAGATTCTTTAGAATTGCGGACTGAGTACGTTCTCTCCTGTCCTCTCTATGAAGACTCCCCTGCATGCCGGACAAGCATCTCGCTCCAATGGACAACCTTCTTAGTCCTTATGTTCATCTTTGGTTTCTCTGTCCTTGAAGAGAAGCTGCCGAAGAATGATCCAAGCCTTGCCATGCTGGACTGCAAAGCGTTGACCGCAAGAGGTGAAAATTGACCCGTGGAGCAAATAGTTTTTTTTCAAAATACAGAGTTTCCGGCGGTATTTATAGCGCTGGCAACATTTATGAGGGTTACAGACTTGGCGGTTAAGGAAACATTTTCAAAATTTTCTAAAACTTGAAAATGTGCGGGGATTATGTTAACCCCAAAATCCGCAACGTGTTCAGCAGGACAGATACTCCTCCTCTTTTGGAGAAATCGGTTTCGGCAGTCCGCTCAGGTCGCCTAGACCATGCAGAATCCAAGGTTCAAGCGGCGGACTAAGTCTTCAGTCCGCCCAGGTCGCCCATTCAGGATTCCAGTTCCAACCTCTTTCAGCGGCGGACTCGATCCTCCAGTCCGCTCAGGTCATCCAGCATCAGGTGATCAGCTTCCAGATCATCCGCCAACTCTTCAGGTGGACTCAAGCGTCAACCCGCACAGGTCGCGACCCTTCAGCCAGGATCGCTCCCTACAGCCAGATGGAAGCTCCAACTCGTGAGCCTAGTCTGCCCCTCTCTCATGGACTGGCTTGTCTTTTCTTTTTTTGATTCCCGTCACTGCTGCCCGGTTCTAATATACCCCGGGCAGCCAATTCTTTTAGCACTGCCCATTTGGGCAGGCCCCGAACCTATAAATAGGGGGAAGCGGTGCACCCAACGCACACGGACTGTAACACCCCAGAAATCTCAAAATAAGTTTTCAAACTTATGTGAGGTGCAGGCTGTTTGACACGGCCTGGGACACGGGCGTGTCCCAGGGCGTGTCGGGGGGTACACGGCCTGGGACACGGGCGTGTCCCAGGGCGTGTTCAGGTTAGTCGACACTCGATAGTCGACGATCGTCGAGCCTGGGACATGGCCATGGACACGGGCGTGTCCCAGGTCGTGTCGCGCAATTAAATTTCGAATTTGGCCTGTTCGAGTCAGATTAGTACACGGCCTTGAACCAAGCCGTGAACACGGGCGTGTCAGGTTGGACACGGGCGTGGCCGATGCCGTGTTCCGACCCGTGTACTGCTGACAGCTCGATGAGGCAAGGGTGACACGGGCGTGTCTCAGATATGACACGGGCGTGTCAGGTTCGACACGGGCGTGTCGTTGACCGTGTTCTGGTAACCCTCAGTCGGTATGAACCGCTTAAGGGAACATGGCCTGTGACACGGGCGTGTCACAGGCCGTGTCAGCCAAAAAAATTGGGTTTTGGGCAAATCGTGGCCGTTTAGAATTCTCTCTTTTGATCCAAGGGCTCAGGTGGTTTCCTGGCTGGATTTATTTCGTGAAGGGATGATGAAGAGTCATTCTTCATTTTGCTTAAGGAAGAGAGAAAGAGAGAGGAGGAAGAAGAAGGAGGAGGAGATCAAGCCACCGGCGGAGTTCCCGTGGTCCGATTCGTGATCCGAAGCCGGCGTTGTGAAGGCAAGGCTGCTGCGATTCTTTCTCACCGGCTAGTTTTCGATGGCTCCCAAGAGATCGACAAGGGTAACGATCTCCCTTCTTGGACATGTGAAGTCCTTCTTTTCTGCATTGCATAGGGAAAACCCTTCCCCGTGAGTGTGCGGTGGGTTGTGGTGTCCCTTGGGGTAGATATGTGAAGTCCCCCTTGTTAGAGGCCGAAATTGGAGTACGGCTCTAGGCATGCTGTGCGAAGCCCATCTGGACGTGGTCTGGATTGGTGATGCTTGTTTGCATATCGGAGAAGGCTCCGTGATTATGGCTTCTGATGCCTTGTTCCTACCTGTTGCTTGGTGCGGCAGGAAGTACTGGACGATGTCCAGGAAATGAAGAGGGTTGGATGCAACTCTTGTGGCCGTGCGTTGCCACTGTATGAGCGGTTGAGCCGTTGGGCTGCAACTCGATGAAAAGGCAGATTGACGAACAGGAAAGGTGAAACCGACCCGCGCCTATAAATAGCCATGGATACTTCCGTATTCGAGGTGGCACGGCGACTTGAGCAACGGGGGGTGGCTGATCCGTACCTGCGTTAGGTCCGTCCGACTTGGAAGCCTGGTTATAGGTTTTGTTGGAGCGCCTAATGAGAGTCTTAGGCCCGCGCGCCGGAAAGACTAGAATGCTCAAATACCGTGTAGACGGTGGTGTTGACCCTGGTATTCCGGTACACCGAAAATGTGCCCTGAGTGCACGGACTGTCGGGCCGTATGGCCGATAGTTGTGATGGCTTGAATGTGCCTGCGCGCACATAGTTGCTATATGATGCCATGCTTTGCAGGGAAAGAATGCTAATGCCCCGAGAAAGGGGTAAGATTGTTATAATTGGGTCAGCTGAATGCTGACCGTTGCATTGTTTGCCACCGGTTGGGTGGATTGTTCCCGTGCAGGTGCTGGAGAGCCAAGTGGTAGGTGAAGGGCTGAATCCCTACTGCTGTTGCTGTTGCTGCTGCGGCTAGCCCTTGAAGGCTAAGCGAATGTTTTGTTTGTTCTCTTTTACTCATGTATGGCCGGCCTGCGCGCCGAGGTTTGTAAATCATGTTGTATGGAAGAGGAACTGTAAGGCCTGAAGGCCAAACTCTATGTAATTATGTACATTCCGTGATATATATAAAGGTGGTTTATATATTGGACATTCCTGGTTAGAGTTCAAATTACTACTGAAAGCTTCCGCTAGAATGCTCTGAGTTAGGATTCGTGTTTAGTTTGGTATTATCCTGTGACCTCACCGTCTGTTTGTGGCATATAGTGTGGGGCCCCGGCCGGACCTTCTACTATACGTCATTTAACGGATGGGGCCGTTACATTTTGGTATCAGCTTCGTTCGGTCTTCCTCTATCGAATTCGTGGACGAATTCTTTTATGGGGTGGCGAGCGCGTGTTTATGTGCCCTGCTGTAACGCTAATGAACTCTGGAATGTCCACTAAGGAATGTACAAAATCTTGTTTGAGGAATCTGCGCGTTCCTTTTTGTGTTGTTTTGCTTGCATACGTTCGCTAATGTGTGTCTTGTCCACCTATAGGTGACGCGTAGTGGTGCTGGGCAGTCTGAGCCCCAGCGTTCTGATGAGAGTGCGGCACCAGTTAAGGTGCCCACACCTCCTCCATCTGCGGAAACTGTTCGTTTAGTTGCTGAGGCTCTATTTGCCATGATTCAGCCGACCGGGCAAGCGCAACCGGCAGTTGAGCCAGTTCGTGTTGGTGTAAGACCCGAGCCGATTGAGGCTGTAGATCCATGAGCAGCTGACCGACAGTTGAAGCAATTCATGAGCTTCAGTCCTCCTACGTTTGCGGGAATGGGATCCCCAACGCAGGCAGAAGATTGGTTATCGCGTGTCAAGAGGATAATGACAGCGATCAGGGCGGAGGAAACTCTAAAGGTCACCTTAGCCACCTTCATGCTTGAAGGAGAGGCGCGGTTGTGGTGTGACGAGGTTGAGCTACATCATTTGGCGGGCAGGCAATTGACACAAGTGTCAATTGAGGAGTTCTCTCGAATATTTCTGGCGAAACATGTCCCAGCGGCGCAACGCATTGCTATGGAAAATGAGTTCCAACGGTTAAAGCAAGGGGAAGATAGTGTGGATATCTACTTGCATGAGTTTACCAGGTTGGGACGCTATGCGGGTACAATCTTCGCGGATGACCAAAGGAAAACGAATCGGTTCTATGAAGGATTGCGGGATGAGTTGCGATTCCTACTTTCGAGTTCAGTGAACCAAGGGTTTCAAGCGTTGGTTGATACTGTGTGTGCGTTGGAGAAGGACATGCGGCGGGTGCAAGGGAGCAAGGGCTTAGTTATGTCAAAGCCAGAGATTCAAGCACCTCGCCCGAGCAAGTCGTTTTACCAGAAGAAAGGGGGCAAGAGGTCCAAGCCGTCTGGGCAAGTGACTACGACCGTTGTGTCGGGAGCGACATCAAGGCCGGATTCTCGTACATACTATAACTGTGGCCGGGTGGGGCATATAGCTCGTGAATGTCGGGTTGTTCAGCCCAAAGGGGATAAGAAGGCGGGTGCGTCGTATGCTGAGAAGGGCAAAGCGGTGGTTGATTCCTCTGCGTCTCAGGCACAGCCCCGAATATATCAGCTTGGCCAACCGGAAGCGATTAAGCAAAGTGACGTCGTCACAGGTACGAGTTGAGTTAGCTTACTTGCTTTTGTGCTATGGTTTTTGGTTATGTATAGCTTGTGCATGTGTGTGTGCTGCAGGCTTTGTCCTGATTCGGAATAATTTGGCGAGAGCCCTGTTTGATACGGGTGCTTCGCATTCTTTTCTGTCTGAGGATTTCGTATCTCGCATTGGGGTACCAAGTCATGTGACGGTGGATAGTACAAGGGTGCTATTGCCGAATGGCTGTATGATGCTTGCGGATAAGGCTTGCGATGTGGTTGTGCAAATAGGAAGTCGGGATTTCGGTTTGAGTGCAGCTGTGCTACCGTTGTCGGAGTTTGATGTGATCTTTGGTATGGACTGGCTCTCGGAGCAGCGTGCCTTTATTGATTGCAACTCCAAAGAGATTACACTGGGCCAGAATACCGGGCTTGTGACGAAGTTCACTGGTATGCGAGGAGTTGGCGGGACTCTGTTGTCTGCACTCCAAGTCGTCAATGCTGTTCGGAAGGGCGCGGAGTTATTCTTCACGCTAATTCAGGCTGTTGAGCCAAAGGCCAGTGTCGGTGAAGTACTAGTTGTGTCAGAGTTTGCCGATGTGTTTCCTAAAGATCTTCCTGGGTTACCACCCCAGCGGGAGATTGACTTCTCTATTGAGTTGGTGCCAGGTGCGAAACCTGTGGCCCGCTCTCCATATCGCATTGCGCCAAAAGAGATGGCTGAGTTGAAAGTCCAATTGCAAGAGTTGTTGGAGCAGGGATATATACGCCCAAGTATGTCACCTTGGAGCGCGCCTGTTCTCTTTGTGAAAAAGAAAGACGGTAGCTTACGATTGTGTATTGACTACCGCGAATTGAATAAGCTGACGGAGAAAAACAAATATCCGATCCCGCGGATTGATGACCTCTTTGATCAGCTGGCAGGATCAACGGTCTATTCCAAATTGGATTTGAAATCGGGATATTATCAGCTGCGGATTAGGGAAGGTGACATTCCCAAGACGGCGTTTGGAACACGCTACGGTCATTATGAGTTCACGGTAATGCCGTTTGGCCTATGTAATGCGCCTTCGGTATTTATGGACCTAATGCATCGAACGTTCCGAGAGTACTTGGATTTGTTTGTTATTGTGTTTATCGATGACATCTTAGTATACTCTCAGTCGGAAGAGGATCACGCAAACCATTTGCGGTTGGTTTTGCATACCCTGAGGAGGAATAAGCTTTTTGCCAAGTTCTCAAAGTGCGAGTTCTGGCTCTCTTCAGTAGCCTTTTTAGGCCATGTGGTAAGCGGAGAGGGTATCGCGGTGGATCCGTTGAAGATAAGTGCCATCCGAGATTGGCCAGTGATGTCTTCAGTGGCCGAGGTCAGGAGCTTCCTTGGACTTGCGGGCTACTATAGATGGTTTGTGGAAAACTTCTCACGGATTGCTTTACCTCTGACCACGCTGACGAGAAAAGATCAAAAGTTCATTTGGACGCCGGAGTGCGCGCGAGCTTTTGAAGAATTGAAGAGTCGTTTGACCACGGCGCCTGTGTTGACATCGCCATGTGGTACCGATGGGTATGAGATCTATAGTGATGCTTCCGGGAGCGGCTTAGGCTGCGTTCTTCTGCAGTTTGGTAAAGTGATTGCTTATGGCTCACGCCAGTTGAAAGTGCATGAGCGGAATTACCCCGTCCATGATTTAGAGTTGGCGGCGGTAATCTTTGCGCTCAAGTTGTGGCGACACTATCTATATGGCATTAAAGTGGATATCTATACAGATCACAAGAGCCTAAAGTATTTGTTGGATCAGAAGGATCTGAATATGCGACAACGAAGATGGATGGAGTTCCTTGGGGACTACACCTTCGAGATTCACTATACTCCCGGGAAGGGAAATGTGGTCGCTGAATGCAATACATGTGCGTTGGTGAAAGCAGAATGCCAGAAGCCTGGCGGTTTCCTGAAGTCGTTACCTATTCCGGAGTGGAAGTTCGATGGATTTCGTGCATGGGTTGCCGAGATCTCAACGCGGTCATGATTCAATCTGGGTGATTGTGGACCGGTTGACAAAAGTGGCGCACTTCCTTCCAAACAGAAGAGACAATTCAGTGGAAACATTGGCCAAGCTTTATGTGGAGCAGGTTGTTCGACTGCACGGTGTTCCCCGGAGCATCGTTAGTGACCGTGATGGGCGGTTCACATCGAATGATTGGCGGCTCGTTCATCAAATGTTGGGTACAAAGTTAGCGTTTAGTACGGCCTTTCATCCCCAAACGGATGGCCAGACTGAACGAACCAACAGGACGATGGAGGATATGCTCCGCATGTGCGCCCTAGACTTTGGTAAGAGATGGGAAGATTATATATTTCTTGTCGAATTTGCCTATAATAATAGCTACCAAGCGAGTATTAGTATGACACCATTTGAAGCTTTATATGGTCGGAAATGCCGTACACCGTTAGCTTGGGCAAAAGCAGGCGAATCTAAGCTGAGTGGGAAAAAGGAAGTCGAAGAAGCTACCTCGCTCATATGCTCTATTCGGGAGAGGCTATTGATAGCCCAAGATCGTCAAGCAAAGTACTACAATGCCAAACACCGGAACGTGGAATTCGCGGTGGGTGATTGGGTATATTTGAAGATCAAACCCTTCAAAGGCGTGTCCAGGATTCGGCGTTTGAAAAAGCTAAGTCCGAGGTATCTTGGTCCATTTGAGGTGGTGGAGCGAGTTGGGGAAGCTGCTTATCGACTAGCACTTTCAGCAGACTTGGGTGGATTACATGATGTGTTTCACATCTCAGTCCTTCGTAAGGCGGTGAAGGATCCAGCTCAAGTAGTGGAGAATGATCGAGTACCGGTCGAGTATGGGCTAACGACGAGGGTTAGACCCATTCGGATCGAGGATCGAGCCGAGAAACAGTTGCGGAACAAAGCGATCGGGATGGTCAAGGTCCGATGGGACAATTGTGGCCGTGAAGAGCTAACATGGGAGCGAGAGCAGACCATGCGAGCTGAATTTCCCGAGTTATTTGTATAAACTGTAGACCGTGTACTTTTTGTTATAACATAGTTATAGCATTGTTGGTTCTTGTTTCCTTACCGTGCAAATTTCGGGACGAAATTTTGTTAAGGGGGGGAGGATTGTAACACCCTAGAAATCTCAAAATAAGTTTTCAAACTTATGTGAGGTGCAGGCTGTTTGACACGGCCTGGGACACGGGCGTGTCCCAGGGCGTGTCGGGGGGTACACGGCCTGGGACACGGGCGTGTCCCAGGGCGTGTTCAGGTTAGTCGACACTCGATAGTCGACGATCGTCGAGCCTGGGACACGGCCATGGACATGGGCGTGTCCCAGGGCGTGTCGCGCAATTAAATTTCGTATTTGGCCTGTTCGAGTCAGATTAGTACACGGCCATGAACCAAGCTGTGAACACGGGCGTGTCAGGTTGGACACGGGCGTGTCCGATGCTGTGTTCCGACCCGTGTACTGCTGACAGCTCGATGAGGCAAGGGTGACACGGGCGTGTCTCAGATATGACACGGGCGTGTCAGGTTCGACACGGGCGTGTCGTTGACCGTGTTCTGGTAACCCTCAGTCGGTATGAACCGCTTAAGGGAACACGGCCTGTGACACGGGCGTGTCACAGGCCGTGTCAGCCAAAAAAATTGGGTTTTGGGCAAATCGTGGCCGTTTAGAATTCTCTCTTTTGATCCAAGGGCTCAGGTGGTTTCCTGGCTGGATTTATTTCGTGAAGGGATGATGAAGAGTCATTCTTCATTTTGCTTAAGGAAGAGAGAAAGAGAGAGGAGGAAGAAGAAGGAGGAGGAGATCAAGCCACCGGCGGAGTTCCCGTGGTCCGATTCGTGATCCGAAGCCGGCGTTGTGAAGGCAAGGCTGCTGCGATTCTTTCTCACCGGCTAGTTTTCGATGGCTCCCAAGAGATCGACAAGGGTAACGATCTCCCTTCTTGGACATGTGAAGTCCTTCTTTTCTGCATTGCATAGGGAAAACCCTTCCCCGCGAGTGTGCGGTGGGTTGTGGTGTTCCTTGGGGTACATATGTGAAGTCCCCCTTGTTAGAGGCCGGAATTGGAGTACGGCTCTAGGCATGCTGTGTGAAGCCCATCTGGACGTGGTCTAGATTGGTGATGCTTGTTTGCATATCGGAGAAGGCTCCGTGATTATGGCTTGTGATGCCTTGTTCCTACCTGTTGCTTGGTGCGGCAGGAAGTACTGGACGATGTCCAGGAAATGAAGAGGGTTGGATACAACTCTTGTGGCCGTGCGTTGCCACTATATGAGCGGTTGAGCCGTTGGGCTGCAACTCGATGAAAAGGCAGATTGCCGAACAGGAAAGGTGAAACCGACCCGCGCCTATAAATAGCCATGGATACTTCCGTATTCGAGGTGGCACGACGACTTGAGCAACGGGGGGTGGCTGATCCGTACCTGCGTTAGGTCCGTCCGACTTGGAAGCCTGGTTATAGGTTTTGTTGGAGCGCCTAATGAGAGTCTTAGGCCCGCGCGCCGGAAAGAATAGAATGCTCAAATACCGTGTAGACGGTGGTGTTGACCCTGGTATTCCGGTACACCGAAAATGTGCCCTGAGTGCACGGACTGTCAGGCCGTGTGGCCGATAGTTGTGATGGCTTGAATGTGCCTGCGCGCACATAGTTGCTATATGATGCCATGCTGAAAGTGAGGGGATAAGTTGAAAACTACTCTAGAGGGGGGGTGAATAGAGTATTCAAATTTTATGAATAACTAGTCAGCTCCCTTGGAGTTTATTTGCGGAATAAATAATCTGATACTTGAACCCTAAGAGCCTAACACAGTGAGGTGCACAAGTGAGAGAGTTAACTGAAATTTCAGTTTAACTATAAACCTATCACAGCAACTAGCAATCCTAGGTAGTTCTATCACAGCCACAGTATAAACAATTAAACAAAAATAGCCAGAGAGACACAGGATATATAGTGGTTCCCTCTTAATAGGTACTCCACTCTTCTACCACCCTGGTAGGAATCCACTACAGGTTTTTGCTAAGGTGCCCTGCCACCAATGATCTGATTCAGGTAGATCAAACAGACCCTTTGAGCTTTTGATAAGGATGCTCAACCACAGGTTGTTGATAAGGTGCCCTGTCACCAATGTTCACTTTTGAAGAGGTGTGAAAACTCTTTTACAAAGGGGTTGAGAGGGTTAGATTGTCTTCTCTGTTGTTAATACAGATTAGAGAAGACTTGTGGATTCTCTAAAGAATCAAAGTCTCCCCCTGGCTCAGTGAAAGTCCAGGGAAAGCCTTTGCTTCAGGATGAAGGAGTTTCAGATATACTGAAACTAAATCCTCAGAGATCTGTAGACTGATTTTTATCAGGTCTTCAGATTCTGGAGCACGTGAAGCAGATCTGGAGCTCTTTCTAAAGTCTTGAAAACTCTAAGCAGATGCTCAGGAGACTTGTGAATGAAAGAAATGGCTTTGGACTTTTGCTTTAGGAAAGCTTTTCTTCTTCGTTTTGTGAGATGGTGAAGAGTTGCTCTAGAGATGCTTGAGAGAAAGCAGCACTAAGAAGAAAAATCTCTCTGTATCTGTGTCTTCTTATTTTTCTGAGAAGAAAATCTCTCTTAAATATGTCTTCTCATTTTTTCTTTTGGAACGGCTCTATTGATTTGAATACTCGAGCCCTGCAACAGATTATCTCAAAATAGAATATAGCAATAGGAATAGAATGACCTATTAGCTTACTGTCAGTCCCAATAAGGAAATAAATGAATAGGAAAATATCTCAGCATAAAGACTTATCATTCTTGGAAATAGCATACACCGCCAACGGCTAGAATACAGCCTGGCAATATATTTTGTATAATAAGACAAAAATGCTTTATCAAAATACGAAATCCCGTAATTTATGCTTAACATATTTGGTAATTAATTCATTTGAATTTAAGCCATACATTAGCAAAAACAATCTTCAGAAAATCTTTCTAACCACACGCTAAAACACTTGGAAATAAACCAAGGAATAAAATGAATATAAAAAGAATAAAGGCAGACAATAAACGTCGAACTGGGGTTCGATGATCGTCGACCTAGCTAACAGATCGTCGACAGAAAGCAGAAATCTGTCGACACAGAAATCGTCGACCAGCACAAGATATCGTCGACGACTAAGGCAAATATCTGTCGAGACAAAAATCGTGAAGCAAGAATACGATCGTGGAACTGCTGATGGCAGATCGTCGACCAACCTTCAGAGCATAAGTAACTTGCTCTGAGATCGTCGACCATCGGTCGACGATAATTGTCTTGACTTCAACGATTCTATAGCCCTGCTATCGTCGACCATTTGATCGACGATCGCGAGGCCTCGTTTGACGATGGTCGAACGGAAAATGCCTTAACCAAAAAATATATCTAGAACATCTAGCCTAAGCTCTAGGTCAGTTATAAACTGTCCTAGGGAAACTGAATAAGGCCTAATCATGATCATATATAGTTATATGGATCAAGAGGGTCTGGAAAGGGATTACATAAGCCAAATCACATCCAGGGTACCAACAATCTCCCCCTATTTGGGTTATGTTATCCAATCCGATCTAAAACTAAAGCACACAATATCAAAAGCAGAGATTAACCAAAAAAAATTAAATCACAGCCAATCCACAGAAAAACATAAAACCATAAGTCAGCAGAACTATAAAGTATCAAGCAGATTTATCAGAGGTTTTGGCACCAGATGAGTTCTTAGGGATTACAGCTGGTTTGAAAATAATTTCTCTGTTAGGGTTTGCTGCTTGTCTTTTGGATAGCATTAGATCATGTTCACCAATAATTTTCTTTTCAGCATAGCTTGGCAAAACTACAGCAGGGTGCAACTTCATGTATTCTTCAGTATTAAAAATTTCAGAGTTGACTTGAATTTTGCTGAGTTCCTTTTCTCTGAATTCAGACATAGTTTTATATGCTGTAGGGTCTAGACCTTGAGCTTTGGCTCTCTCCATCATGCTTAGAGCAATAGATTCCTTAAATCTTACCATAGAGGCAATTCTTTCAGTTTCAGTCATGTCTGATGGAGAGGGTGGTCTGTCAGTATCAGCTTGAGCTGCAATCTCCATGTTCCTTTGAAGAGCTGTGGCTAGTTTGCTTGAGTCAAGAGGAATCTGTGCAGCCTTCTTAGGATCAGTTTCAGCATATAGAGATCTGGGAGGTGCAAGTTCAATGAACTTCTTGTGGGATTTCTCTGAATAGACCACTCTTTTTCCTTTCATTTCAGCTGTCTCAGAAGCAGCAGGTTTCCTTGATGTGGAGGATAGACCTCTCCTGGGAGGAAGAGGTTTCCATTCTGGAACTTTCTTTTTAGGAGCAGGAGGAGGAGAGAAAGTAGATTGCTGAAATGTCATCTCCTTTATTTGTTCCATGGGAACATTTTCATTTCTTTTCCTTCCTTGTCCTGATACATCTTGGCCTCCCTGGCTTTGGTTACTCCTTCTCTGATAAGACTTAAAGGTGTTGGAACTTGCTGATTTTGCAGATGGAGCAGAAGAGAGACCTCCAGAGGCTCCAGCACCAGGAGGTGGAGGAGGACCTCTGGGGGGGAATTTCTGAATTGGAGTGTCATATCTTTTTGTTCTCTTCTTCTCTCTTGTCTGATTCTTTGAAAGTCTCATCCAAGGTTGAAATTCCTTGCTCTTGGGATCAATTCCCTTCAGAATGAAATAGGGAACATCCTTGTCTGGATTAGCAGTAGGACGCGCAGATGCTTTTCTTTTCTTGGATACATCCTTTTTCTTCTTCTGGGTACTATCAGAATCCTCAGAGTCATCATCATCAGAGGAGTGGGATGAGGTTCTGCCAGCATAATCATCAAAATCTTGTTCTGAGATATCTTTGGCAGCTATAGCATGTTCAGCCTTTTCTTTCTCCTGCTTCTCTCTATCTTCTTTTTCTCTTGCTTCCTCAATGGCATCTTGCACAAGGAGGGCATCAAGATCGACATTTGGAGATCTCTTCCAGAGTTCTGATTCAGGATACAAGTCAGGAACTATCCTGGGGACCAGTTCTGCAATAGATGGAACGGGTAGAGGATAGGTAAGGATAGGTGGAGAAAAGATGACTGTATCTGCAGGGGCAGATGCTTTCTCTAGAGAGATGACTAGGGAATCCATATGAGAATTAGCCAACCCTTCAATGTACTCAGAGGCAATATTCTCAGCCACAAAGGCTATAAATTGTTCAAGGTTGAGAGTACCTGAGCTTGATTCCTTTTCAGTCATTTTGGAGGCATTCTCTGGTAAGTCTTGTACAGCCTCAGCTTCTTCAGCAGCAGCAGCAGCAGCAGGGATGTTGATTGTGCCTGCATACAAAGAAAGATAAGTTAACAACCAGGTGGGAATAGAGTATTCCCCCAAGGTGAACAACAGCAGGTAATTGATAGAGTTACCTGAGATCTACACATGATACCACTTTGCATCTAGGAAGGAGGTTATAATTCCTTCTAGATGTTCAGTGACATCAGGGATAGACACCTCTGCAAGGCACAAGAGGAGTGCCATACAGGAAAAGAAGAGAGAGTCCTTGACCAAGGGGTCATCAAGGTACTCAGGTCTATAAGGGACCGTTTTCTCTTGAGAAGGAGGAACAGAAGGAGATGTGAGTGTGAACTCACAGTCTGAATTGAGAAAGGATTCCAAAGCATTATCAGAGTCAATGGAGATAGCAGCATCAACTTGCAACACTGATGCAAGATCATCAGCAGCTGAGATGGGAAGGAAGGGATAAGAGATTAACTCAAAGTTGGAGTTTGAATTAATTAGAAACTTAAATAAAACTATACCATCTGGTTGAGCAGTAGCATTCTCAAGTTGTTGAACCACTACTTCTGAGTCAGTAGTGTTTATTGAAACTTTTTCACACAAGTCCATGAGGACTTCCTCATTATTTTTCTCTGGGAGATCTTCATCAGAAGCTAGATTCACTAGGGAGTGAATGTGTTTGTTAGATAAAGATATCAATTTAAAGTCCTGATTATAACCTTTAGAGGAAGTGTTTTACCTTCTGATTGCTCTGGATCTTTCATTAGAGACTCTTTCTCTGGAAACTCTTGATGATCTTCTATAATTGCTGTAAGGGGAAGAGAAGAGTTGTCCTGAAGGGCCAAGGCATCACCTGAGACCACTTCAACAGACATCTCCCCCTGCATGACTTCAGTGGGGACTGGAGTCATGCATCTTACTGAAGAGGGCTCAGCAGAGGGTGGAAATGATTTGATGGCTTCAGTAAGGGCTTTGATGGATGCAATGAGAGGGGCATTGGCAGCCTCAATCATTTTTTGTATGGATGGAGTGATGAGCTCTACAATTTGTGCAAGCAATTCAGGAGTTATCTGAAATGCTGAGGATGTGGAGGTGGATGGAATGGAAGCAGTATGATCTACCACATGATCAAATGAATCATGTGGAGATGGGTGAACATCAACATGAGTGCGGGATTCATGTTGAGATAAGTGTGTGAGGATTGTAGCAGTTACCATGTCAACACTGGCTGCGGCTGCCAGATGTTGTGGTATGGGTGACTGGGGTGGAGATGCATGTAGGATGGAAGATGCATGTTGTGGTGGCACTGCAGATTGTGTGGAGGGTAATGCAGGAGATGAGGATGCAGGGGTAAAGAGGGAGGATGAAGGGATTGCTGAGCCTTCCCCAGCAAGCTGGAGAGTGGCTGAATCAGCCCTTGTGTCTGATGGAGGGTTAGGTTCAACCCTGGCTGACTTCTTGATGACTCTCTGAGATTTCTTGAACAGAGAGGGGTCCAACCTCTTGCTGGCGTTGACTGCGGAGGGTGCAGAAACAAGCAGCAGGGGTGCTTTCACATATAGAAACACACCCAACACCCTGGCAAGGTTTACTTCCTTCTGATTGTTCTTTCTCCTTATTAGTTCAAACAGAACTTTTCCCCAGGCTATCTGCATCTTATTCACCAATACTGACATTAAGGCAAATTGTTGCCTGTTGATGTTGTCGTGAGCAGAGTGCTTTCCCAAAACGACCTTGCCCACAAGGTCTGCCAGAAACTTGTACTCTGGAGACAGGTTTATTTTCAGCAGCTTAGCTGGAATACCCTCAGCATGGCCCATCACAGTTAGCATGCGGCCATATTCCTCTGAGTTTTGCTCATAGTCCTCAGTACCGGTTGGTAGACCAAACAACTCAGTCAGAACTTCAGGAGTCAGAATGACCTCCTCTCCATTTATCTTTCCAGTCATCGCTTCGTCGCTGGAGGACGAGGTATATACCCATTCTCGAATCTCTGGTATATGAATCTTTGGTGAGAATGACATAAATTTCTTTAGCCCTTGATCTTCACACAGCTGCAGAATGTCTTGGATGGGTTGATCACATCGACTGAAAGAATCGAAGTCGACACAGAATCCAGTGTCGAACTTCATTCCAAAGAGAACTGCAGAAGGAATCGCCATTAGATTGAAGAGAGAATGGCGAATCGAGATGCAAGGCAGGGGAGAATCGCGCGGGATTAGAGTTCGAGAGCGAATTCTAAGCCAGAAGATGGAATATGAAAAGACGGAGCGGAAAAACGACGATCTCCAGACCTAAATCGACTATTAGATATAAATCTGCGATCGTCGAACCCGGAATAAAATCGGTCGTCGAGCAATGACCGACGATAGTCAATATTTGACTAAACGATAAACATCGACCGACTACAAGCAATCACCACGATCGTCGATCAATATATGTTGGTCGACGATTTACCACACAGCACAGAAAATCTGTCGTCGACCATTGGTCGACGATAGATACCTAAGGAGAGATCGTTGACCAGTTGATCGACGATTTCTGCCTTGCTACCGAATGAGCTGTCGTCGACTGTTGGTCGACGATAGTTCTGACCTGGTCGAAGATCGTCGAGCAGTCGTTCGACGATTTTAGACAGAAAACAAATCTATCCAAATTTTCATTACTCTGAACCATTAATCATACCAAGCTGGTTCAGGAAGAACAAATGCCTTTGTTCATCAAGGGGCTTAGTGAAAATATCTCCTCTCTGCAGGTCTGTGGATATAAATTCCATTGCTATCTTGTTCTTTTCCACATTATCTCTCAGAAAATGATGTCTAATCTCAATATGCTTGGTCCTGGAATGGTGCACAGGATTTTGAGCAATTGATATTGCACTGGTACTGTCACACAGAATTTTTGTTTTTGAGTGTGTGTACCCATAATCCACTAGCTGATTTTGAATCCACAGGATCTGTGAACAACAACTAGCTGCTGCTATATATTCAGCCTCAGCAGTTGAAGTAGACACAGATGCCTGTTTCTTACAAAACCAAGAGACAAGTCTCTCTCCCAGGAACTGACAGGTCCCTGAGGTGCTTTTCCTGTCAACTCTACAACCAGCATAATCAGCATCTGAATATCCAATCAATTCAAATCCTGACTCAGCTGGGTACCACAGTCCTAAGTTAGGGCATCCCTTAAGGTATCTCAAGATCCTCTTGAGAAGAGTTAAGTGAGATTCCTTTGGGTTGACCTGAAACCTAGCACATAGGCATGTAGCAAACATTATGTCAGGCCTACTTGCAGTCAAATACAGCAGGGAACCAACAATGGCTCTATAGTTCTTTTGATCAACAGACTTGCCATTGACATCAGAGTCAATAACTGCATTTGAGGCCATAGGTGTGCTCATTGATGAAGCATCAGACATTCCAAATCTTTTAACCAGCTCTCTGGCATATTTTGATTGAGAAATGAAGATACCATCATCACACTGTTTCACTTGGAGACCAAGGAAATAGGATAATTCACCCATGCTGCTCATCTCAAACTTGGAGTGCATTAGTTCAGAAAACCTCTTGCATAGTTTGGGATCAGTGGAGCCAAATATAATGTCATCTACATAGATTTGAACTAACAGTTGTGAGTCCTTATGATGTCTAATAAATAGGGTTCTATCTACTACACCTCTCACAAACTTGTGTTCTAGAAGGAAATTTGCTAAGGTCTCATACCAAGCTCTAGGAGCTTGCTTAAGTCCATATAGAGCCTTTTGGAGTTTGAACACATGAGTGGGTAAGGTTGATGAAGCAAACCCTGGTGGTTGTTCAACAAACACTTCTTCCTTTAAATCTCCATTGAGGAAGGCACTCTTCACATCCATTTGGAAGACCTTAAATTTCTTATAGGCAGCATAGGCTAGGAAAATCCTAATGGCTTCTAGTCTAGCTACAGGGGCAAAGGTCTGATCATAATCTATGCCTTCCTCCTGTCTATAGCCTTGAGCTACTAGCCTAGCCTTATTCCTAACTACTATGCCTTGGGCATCAAGCTTGTTTCTAAACACCCACTTGGTGCCTATGATCAGTTGACCTCTTGGTCTTGGAACCAAGGTCCAAACTTTACATCTTTCAAACTGGTTAAGTTCCTCTTGCATGGCTGTAATCCAGTGTGGATCAAGCTCAGCATCTTTAATGGTTAGGGGCTCAACCTGAGAAAGGAAACAAGCAAACATCACATCTTTGTTGAGTTGATGTCTTGTCTGGACTCCTACTGAAATGTCTCCAATCACTTGAGATACAGGGTGATCTCTAAGTGTGACAGGATTAGTAGGTTCAACAATGATCTGATCTTCAGCAGTTTCAGGATTTAATTCCTCATGTGGAATTTGATCAACTGTTGGAGCAGGTGCTTTAACTTGAAGAAGTTCTACATCAGATTCAGAATCTGAAGAAGCAACCTGAGGAGTTTGTTGGGGATGATTCTCCTGTGTGAGTCTCAAACCTTCCAAATCCTTACTTACTCCTAGGACTTGCACTGTACTATTAGAGGAAGAGTCCTTCTCCTTATAATACATGACTGTCTCATCAAAAGAGACGTGTGCAGACTCTTCTATCTTAAGAGAGGATTTATTGAGGACCCTATAGGCTTTGCTTACTTGAGAGTATCCTAGAAAAACTCCCATTGAAGATTTTGCCTCAAATTTTCTAAGGTATTCTTTGTTATTGTTATGAACAAAAGCAACACAGCCAAATACTCTAAAATAGTCTATTTTAGGTTTCACTTGCTTAAGTAACTCATAGGGAGTCTTACCCTTAAGTTTATGTATCAGACTTCTGTTCAATACATAGTTAGCTGTGCTAACTGCTTCAGCCCAAAAGGACAGAGGCATGTTAACATCTGCCAACAATGTACTTGCAGCTTCAATCAGGGTTCTGTTTTTCCTTTCAACTACCCCATTTTGTTGAGGAGTTCTAGGAGCAGAGAAGCTATGTTTGATACCTTCCTTCTCACAGAATTCTTGCATAAGAAGAGACTCAAACTCAGTACCATGATCACTTCTGATCAAGGCAATCTGAGTAGAATACTCACTCTGTATACACTTTAGAAAATCTGTAAGAACCTTGAAGTTATCAGCCTTAGTTCTCAAGAAGAATACCCAAGTGAACCTAGAGAAGTCATCTACAATTACTAGAGTGTAAGACTTTCCTCCAAGACTCTGTACGGCAATAGGACCAAATAAATCCAAATGTAGCAAGTACAGAATCCTGGGAGAATCACTTTTATTAACTGATTTAAAGCTATTTCTTGTTTGCTTACCTAATTGACAAGCTTTGCAAAGGCCTTCCTTCTTGTAGGGGCAAGAAGGTAAGCCTCTTACAAGGTTGTATTTAGCCAGCCTAGAAATGTTTTTCAAATTTACATGACTAAGTCTCTTATGCCAAAGGGTATTATTACTTGTTACTTCATTAAACAAGCATATTTCAGATTTGGATGAGTTAAAATCTACAGCATAAACATTACCAATTCTAATACCTACTAACACAACATTATTATTTAAAGCAATATTACAAGCAGTGTCAGTAAACGATACCTTGTACCCAGCATCACACATTTGGCTTACAGAGATTAGGTTATGCTTTAGTCCTGAGACATAAGCAACCTTCTTGAATGTTACAGCTCCTATGGTGAAGCTGCCATACCCTTCAGTCTGTCCACAGCTGGAATCCCCAAATACAACTTTTGGTCCCAGCTTGGCTTTGAACCCTGACAGATTCTTCTTCTTTCCTGTCATATACTTTGAGCATCCACTATCCAGATACCATTTGTCATGTATGACTGGATAGGTCTTCACCTGCAGAAAGAACAGTTATACATTGTGGACCCAGGTTACCTTGGGTCCAGTATTCTTCACAAAAGAAAAACTAGATATAAAAGATCTTGCAGGCTTAGATTTATATCCTAAAGGGTGTGATCTCCTAGGTGGGATAATCCATTCAGTTGAAGGATTAAACAACCTAGGGTAGTGATTGGGATTTGCAATTCTGGAAGTTTGAAATTTATTTTCCAGCTTAAGTCCAGATCGTCGATCCACGGTCGACGATCGCAAGCCATATCGTCGATCATTTGTAGTAGTGCTATATTCTGGATTCAACGATCGTCGATCACTGGTCGACGACTCAAGATGAGATCGTCGATCTCCTGCACCGAAGATATCATACTTGGTGAAGGTGTTCAGCGATCGTCGATGGTCGTTCGACGATTGGTTTGACGATCGTCGATTAATGTTCGACGATTTTTGTAAAGCTTGAAATTTTTTCTTCCTGTTCTCTTTCTTAATCTTATTCTGAATTTTCTTACATTTTTCAATTTCCTCAGTATTCTTTATTCCTGATTCAGAAATAAATTTTTCTGGAGTGCTAAATCTCTCCTTTGTGAGGAGGATGGGTTCACTAGATGTAGCACCTAAGCCTAGTTTATCATTACCAACCCTAGTGTTTGCTATACTAGTTATTTCAGATAATTTAAGGCTTCTGCCATTTAATTGTTCTTCTAATCTCTTAGATTTAGCTAGTTCTAATTTTAGGAATGTTACTTCTTCTTTTGAGCTTTCTAATTCCTTTTCTAATCTAATTATTTCAGTACTTTCCATGTCTAGTTCCATTATCTTTAATCTAAGTGACTTAATTTCTTTTTCAGACAATAGTAAATCTAAACATAGAGTTTTAAATTTTAATTTGAACTCAGGAGATGAGAAATCAAATGAGTCGATTACCTGGTCTTCCATAGAGGAATCTTCTTCATTGTCTCCTTCTTCTTCAGAATTCTCTGCAGCTGACAGAGAGTTGCAGGCATCAATAGCCATGAGGCAGACCTCTTTGGCCTTCTTCTCTTCTTCTTCTTCTGAATCACTGGAGCTAGAGGAGCAGGTATCCTCTTCTGTTTCACTCCAGGTAGCAGCCACAAACTCCTTGTCCTTCTTCTTGTATTTGTGTGAGGAGGACTTGGAGTGGTGCTTCCTGTACTCTTTCTCATGTTTCTTCTCCTTGTGTTTCTTCTCTGGACAATCTGGAGCAATTTGTCCAGGCTTGCTGCAACCATAACAGATGATTTCTTTAGATGGAGTCTTGTCATACCTTGGTTTGTCCTTATACTTGGAGAACTTCTTTCTGAGGTCTCTTCTTCCCATGCTGAAGAACCTCTTGGCAATGAGTGCCAGTAACTCCTCATTTGATTGACTTCCTTCAGAAGTCTCAGCAGCCTTAAGAGCTAGAGAGTACTCTTTCTTTGTAGGTGTAGGAGTTTTTACTTCGGTTGCAGCAGCTCTGCTCTTTAAAGTTTGCTCATATGACTTGAGCTTTCCCAACAGAGCTTCTGTGGAAAGTTCCACAGTGTTTCTTCCATCCTTGATGGGCCATATCCTTGAGTCCCAAGAGATGGGAAGGCACATCAGGATCTTGTCATTGACTTCCGACAAAGTTATCTCCTTGTCCAAAGACCTCAGTTCACTTATTATTGAACTGAGTCTTGTGTACATTGTGTCAATGTCTTCAGCATCATCCTTCTTGAAATTTTCATACTGAGAAGTGAGGTTGGATCTCCTGTCCTTCCTCTCATCAGCTGAGCCAGCAACTATGTGGTTGAGGGAATCCCACATAGCTTTGGCTGAGGTACATTCAGCAAGCTTCTGGAATATTTCATCAGACATCGTCTGAGCTAGGATGTTCATTGCTTTTGCATCAGCTGCTTTTGCCTTCTTGTAAGTTTCATTGTAGTCAGGTGGTGGCACAACACTGAGATCAGCAGAAGTGGAAGCAGCAGCAGGCCTAGCAGGTGGTCCTGTCAAAATAGAAGAAAAGATATCTTCATCAATAGAATTCATGTATAGTCTTATCCTGACCTTCCATATGCCAAACTTGGACAAGTTGCATACAGGAGGTCTGGTGCTTGAATAATCCTTAGACTGGGCCATGTGTGAAAGTGTTTGTGAATGGTATCAGGAAACAACTTATCACAGGATCTTTTAACTCAGGTGTTAGCCTGTATGAACAGTTAACCTCCCTCTGATACCAATTGAAAGTGAGGGGATAAGTTGAAAACTACTCTAGAGGGGGGGTGAATAGAGTATTCAAATTTTATGAATAACTAGTCAGCTCCCTTGGAGTTTATTTGCAGAATAAATAATCTGATACTTGAACCCTAAGAGCCTAACACAGTGAGGTGCACAAGTGAGAGAGTTAACTGAAATTTCAGTTTAACTATAAACCTATCACAGCAACTAGCAATCCTAGGTAGTTCTATCACAGCCACAGTATAAACAATTAAACAAAAACAGCCAGAGAGACACAGGATATATAGTGGTTCCCTCTTAATAGGTACTCCACTCTTCTACCACCCTGGTAGGAATCCACTACAGGTTTTTGCTAAGGTGCCCTGCCACCAATGATCTGATTCAGGTAGATCAAACAGACCCTTTGAGCTTTTGATAAGGATGCTCAACCACAGGTTGTTGATAAGGTGCCCTGTCACCAATGTTCACTTTTGAAGAGGTGTGAAAACTCTTTTACAAAGGGGTTGAGAGGGTTAGATTGTCTTCTCTATTGTTAATACAGATTAGAGAAGACTTGTGGATTCTCTAAAGAATCAAAGTCTCCCCCTGGCTCAGTGAAAGTCCAGGGAAAGCCTTTGCTTCAGGATGAAGGAGTTTCAGATATACTGAAACTAAATCCTCAGAGATCTGTAGACTGATTTTTATCAGGTCTTCAGATTCTGGAGCACATGAAGCAGATCTGGAGCTCTTTCTAAAGTCTTGAAAACTCTAAGCAGATGCTCAGGAGACTTGTGAATGAAAGAAATGGCTTTGGACTTTTGCTTCAGGAAAGCTTTTCTTCTTCATTTTGTGAGATGGTGAAGAGTTGCTCTAGAGATGCTTGAGAGAAAGCAGCACTAAGAAGAAAAATCTCTCTGTATCTGTGTCTTCTTATTTTTCTGAGAAGAAAATCTCTCTTAAATATGTCTTCTTATTTTTTCTTTTGGAACGGCTCTATTGATTTGAATACTCGAGCCCTGCAACAGATTATCTCAAAATAGAATATAGCAATAGGAATAGAATGACCTATTAGCTTACTGTCAGTCCCAATAAGGAAATAAATGAATAGGAAAATATCTCAGCATAAAGACTTATCATTCTTGGAAATAGCATACACCGCCAACGGCTAGAATACAGCCTGGCAATATATTTTGTATAATAAGACAAAAATGCTTTATCAAAATACGAAATCCCGTAATTTATGCTTAACATATTTGGTAATTAATTCATTTGAATTTAAGCCATACATTAGCAAAAACAATCTTCAGAAAATCTTTCTAACCACACGCTAAAACACTTGGAAATAAACCAAGGAATAAAATGAATATAAAAAGAATAAAGGCAGACAATAAACGTCGAACTGGGGTTCGATGATCGTCGACCTAGCTAACAGATCGTCGACAGAAAGCAGAAATCTGTCGACACAGAAATTGTCGACCAGCACAAGATATCGTCGACGACTAAGGCAAATATCTGTCGAGACAAAAATCGTGAAGCAAGAATACGATCGTGGAACTGTTGATGGCAGATCGTCGACCAACCTTCAGAGCATAAGTAACTTGCTCTGAGATCGTCGACCATCGGTCGACGATAATTGTCTTGACTTCAACGATTCTATAGCCCTGCTATCGTCGACCATTTGATCGACGATCGCGAGGCCTCGTTCGACGATGGTCGAACGGAAAATGCCTTAACCAAAAAATATATCTAGAACATCTAGCCTAAGCTCTAGGTCAGTTATAAACTGTCCTAGGGAAACTGAATAAGGCCTAATCATGATCATATATAGTTATATGGATCAAGAGGGGCTGGAAAGGGATTACATAAGCCAAATCACATCCAGGGTACCAACACATGCTTTGTAGGGAAAGAATGCTAATGCCCCGAGAAAGGGGTAAGATTGTTATAATTGGGTCAGCTGAATGCTGACCGTTGCATTGTTTGCCACCGGTTGGGTGGATTGTTCCCGTGCAGGTGCTGGAGAGCCAAGTGGTAGGTGAAGGGCTGAATCCCTACTGCTGTTGCTGCTGCTGCTGCGGCTAGCCCTTGAAGGCTAAGCGAATGTTTTGTTTGTTCTCTTTTACTCATGTATGGCCGGCCTGCGCGCCGAGGTTTGTAAATCATGTTGTATGGAAGAGGAACTGTAAGGCCTGAAGGCCAAACTCTATGTAATTATGTACATTCCGTGATATATATAAAGGTGGTTTATATATTGGACATTCCTGGTTAGAGTTCAAATTACTACTGAAAGCTTCCGCTAGAATGCTCTGAGTTAGGATTCGTGTTTGGTTTGGTATTATCCTGTGACCTCACCGTCTGTTTGTGGCATATAGTGTGGGGCCCCGGCCGGACCTTCTACTATACGTCATTTAACGGATGGGGTCGTTACACGGACTCGAGTCCAGGAGCCTACTTGTTAAAGGCTGCGGACTCGAATCTCAGGCTTTGCGATCTCCAGCTTGCTCTCCATTCAGTTTTCTTTCCTCTACTTATAATCAATCTTTTTGCAATCAAAGGAAAGCCCGTCGCAAGAGAGGCATTCAGGCCGCGACGGGCGAAGTCTGGTGTTGTCGTGGCTCACGGTTCTGTTTTCTTTCTCTAGTCTGCTAGTAGATAGCTGTTTGCAGTCGCCTCTCTTCCCTTCTTTTCCCCCGTGTTCGAGCCGTTAACTGGTGGTGTCCGTTTCCACGCATCAACAGTATCTGTCCTAGAGTCGCATACAAAAAGGTGGTGGAAGACCCTCATGGGCACCACTTTCCATGGATGTGTATACACCAACATCAATTGGAATAAATTTTCTGATGCCTTCTTAGAGCATTTCATTCCTTCCACGGCTCGTGATGAGCTCGAAGAAAGGTTTCTGCAATTAAAACAAGGATCTAAGTTAGTGACAGAATATAAGTGAGAGTTTTAGCATCTTGCAAGATTTGCTGACTCTGATTTGGATACCGCTGGTACAAAAAATGGTTTTACAAAGGCTTGTGAGATCCCCTAAGACAAGCACTTTTGTTTATAGCGGACCCGAGCTTTGCAAAGATAATTTATATGGCAAAAAGGTTAGTGACGGATCACTTGGGAGTCCAGGATAGTAGTTAGAGACTTGCCGAGGGTGTCATGGAAGCAGGTCCCAACTATAGGAGGAGACAAAATTTTAGAGGTGGAAGAGAAAACCAAAGAGGTGGCAAACATTTCCACCAGATTTTTAGGATGGAATATCTGGGCCTACGGTTAACACTACCTCCACCCCCGCAGTTCCAAGCTCACCAACAACTAGGAGGACCATTTAGGCAAGTATGTTATTAGTGTAACTAGCCGGGCCACATCCAACATTTTTTCCCACAACTAGGTGGAGATGCTCCCCCTCTTTTTCCTCTGATAGCTCCGCAAGGACGAGGGCAAGGTCGTGGGTCGCGGACGAAGACCATGAGGAAGGAATCCTGGACCTGCTAGAGAGCAGATGTTTGCTATAGACATGACGCAGGAGCGGAATCCTCATGATATGATTGTAGGTATGTCATAATTTGATTAATACATTTATGAGCATTCGTCCTTAGCTTCCCTAAGTTGTGCTAGGAATTTAGCATTGAGGTTGTTATTATTTGGTACTTAGGCACCGTGACTGTTAGTGGGAAAGAAGCCCACACCTTATTTGATACCGGTGCCACTCATTCGTTTGTCTCGGCGGACTTTGTAAAAGATTAAGATGGCATGCAATATTTCACCGGTGTCATTTGGAGAGTACGCCTCCCAGACGGCTCCGAGATGTCATCGTCCGCCAAGTGCGACTTGGAAGTATTTTTTGGAGGAAAGATTTTTGAAACCACTGCAATAGTGTTGAGGATGCCAGAATTCGATCTTATTCTGGGCATGGCTTGGTTGGTCTGGAACCATGCCAGGATTGATTGTGTGGTGAAGCAAATCACTTTGAGATATGGAGACTCTAAAATCATTTTCCAAGGTATTAGATTCGCATCCCGAATGTTGTTATCTCTAATCCAGGCCCTTAAGGCCCATATGAAAGGTAAAGAAATATTTCAAGTTTACACTGATGCCTCCTATCAAGGGATGGGAGTAGTGTTGATGCAACATTGGCATGTGATTGCTTACGCTTCAAGACAATTGAAGAAGCATGAGATAAATTACCTAGTGCATGATTTGGAGTTGGGAGCAGTGGTGTTCGCCTTAAAGGTTTGGAGACAGTATTTATATGACGTCTACTGTGAGATCTTTTTGGATCATAGGAATTTGAAATACGTTCATACTCAGAAGGAGTTGATTTTGAGGCAGTGGCGGTGGTTTGAATTTTTGTGTGATTATGAATTTACATTGAGCTAGCACACCATGAAAGCAAACTCCGTAGCTGATGCATTGAGCAGAAAGGTACCAAGGTCAAGCCTTGAGTCTCAGATGATGAGTATGGAATTAGCTCAAGTGCTCGAGGAGATGGAGATCACATTGGTATGCAAGGATTATTCTGAGACGTATACAAAATACCTAGCTTCCATGAGCACAGTTTGCGACATTCGAGATCGAATTCCAGCAGAGCAAGGGAAGGATGCTGCTTTGGCCCCGGTGTTTCAAGCCATGAAGAGAGGATCAAAGGAAGTATATATACTAAAAGAAGACCTAATTTATTTCCATGGTAGAGTTTACATTCCCGCAGGAGGTGGGATCCAGGAAGATATTTTTAAAGAGGCCCATTGCACCAAGTATTCAGTTCACCCTGGAATTGCCAAAATGTATACTAATATGAGAAGGACCATGTTTTGGCCTGCGATGAAGAAGGATGTCACATACTAAGTTACACACTATGATTCTTGCCAGAAGGTGAAGGTGGAGTGCAAGAGCCCTGCTGGATTTTTACAATCAATGCCCATTCAGGAGTGAAAATTTTAGGATATCTCCATGGATTTTGTTCACGGTCTTCCCCGATCACGATCATGGAACGACTCAGTTTGGGTGATTATGGATCGCTTGAACAAGGTTGCCAAGTTTATCCCAATGAGAAAAGAGACACATGTAGATTTATTGGTACGTTTCTTTGTGGAACAGTTTGTACGGTGCTATGGGGTGCCTTAGACGATAATCTTAGACTGCGACAGTCATTTTACCTCCAAGGAATGGAAGGAAGTTCAAGCATATCTGGGTTCTCGCCTTACCTTTAACATGACCTTTCATCCTCATACGGATGGCCAGTCTGATTGGACCATAAGAACCATGGAAGATCTGTTAAGATTGTGCATATTGGATAAAGGAGAGCCATGGGAAAAGCTCTTACCACTAGTGGAATTCTCATATAACAACAGTCATCAAGCCAACATCGAGATTGCACCCCATGAAGCTCTTTATGGGAGGAGGTGTAGAACACCTTTATCAAGGGTACAGAATGAAGACCTGAAGATTTTGGGTGTAGAGTATATTGATGATGCCAATACTAGGGTTAGGTTGATACAAGAACACATGCTGGAGGCTCAGAGTCGACAAGCAAAGTATTATAATGTAAAATATAGGATGGTGGAGTTTCAAGTAGGTGACAAGGTGTTCTTGAAGATCCAGCCAATACATGGATTATCATGAGTGCGTGGTAGGAAGAAGCTCACCCCGAGGTACTTGGGGCCCTATGTTATTTTGGAAAGGATCGAGCCTTTGGCCTATCGGCTGAAGCTGCCACCAGAGCTAGAAAATTTGCACGATGTCTTCCATGTGTCATCGCTTAGAAAAGCACTCCTACGACCCGATCAGTATGTCGCTGCTATAAATGGAATAGCGGCAACCAAATGGTCTGTTCTGCTAGAGCCATTGCGGGTACTAGATACTGAGACGAGGTGCTTGTGGCGGAAGAGTGTTCCTTTGGTGAAGGTCCTATAGTCTAATCATGGAAAGGAGGAACGCATATGGGAGCCGGTGGACTTTATGCGGAAGCGCTAGCCGGAGCTATTTCCCCAAGGTAAATCTAGAAGCATGCCTTATTTTTCATGCTTTACCTTCCTCGTAGACTTAGCATGATTTCGGGGTCGAAATATTTTATTTTGTTTATAGGATTTGTAAGGTCCTGATTCGCGCTAAACCCCTCGTGCGCATTTTCAAGTCAGATGAGTTGACTTGGGCTCGGGGGTGCACTGGAGGATAAGTTGCACCCAAGTCGGGGGAAGTGCTGACTCGATAATTATGTGTCTGGACACTACCGCGCGGCGGGAGCCATCATCGAGTATATTCGACGAATACGCAGAGGAGTCAAGGATGTTGAGTGATTGTCGAGTGGACTCAACAATGGTTTAGTACTACCGCATAGCGGTAGTGGGGTACCGTGCGGCGGTAGTAGTCGTTGAGTATATACGATGAAAACCCGGAGGAGTATATACGACGAAAACCCGGAGGAGTTGAGAGCGTTGAGTAGACAAAAGATCGTCAAGTTCTATCGCATGGCAGTAGCCGGCTGATTTATTGACTTATGTCTCGGGAATCTATTGCCTGGCATTAGTGATACTGCGGGCGATATCCCCGCTGAATCATTTATCATGGCGCTTAGTAACATACCGCGCAGCGGTAGGAAGAGTACCATGTGGCGATAGGGTATAAGTGGCACTACTTGAGTGGGTTGTTTGGATGGTGGTTTCTGGAGGAAGTTAATTTTGAAGTTATCTCCCGACGGTAGCATGCTACCGTTCGCCGGTAGCTCCCTGATCAGGAAACCCTAAATCTATTTGGCCTCTTCCTTTATATACGGTTGTCCAATACTTGGTCGACAGTCTTCTTCTCCGATTTTCATGATAGAACGAAGGGTGCATAGCTTTTCTTCGAAGAATAGACGGTCTTTCTCTTGGAGGAGGGAAGCAAGAGACAAGGTCCACGCCGCCATGCCACCAAGGAGGATGACAAGATCTATAGATGGAAAAGAGATGAGCTTCCTAACCCCCTCCCTTGGTGCTAGATCTTTAGTTATGAACTAGGAAAGATGTCGGATCAAAGGAGCTCGACCTTGCTGAGAAGTGGAGATCTCCTAAGAAGAGACCATGCTAGGGCCTATGTCCTAGGATTTATTGTCTTCAAACTTTCCCCTCTTCGATGTGTAGATGGTGGACATAGTTCCATGAAGAACGAGGTCTAATGAGGGTGAATAAGGGACGAGGAATAGATTTATGCATTTTATATGAATGTTTAGAGGAAGAAGACGAACCGGTGTCATTCATTGGGCTTTAAGATGCGCGCAGGAATCTGTTTCCTACGCGCATCAGACTTCAAGGACATTTTGAGTATGGTACGACCATATTCAGGTCTTGGGCTGAACACAAAAATTGTAGTCCTCAGAAAGACATTCCAACGGATGATTACACGTTCCTATAGGAGCACTGTAGCTTCGAGAATGTTTGTTCAAAGGTGCAACACAGTAATATCATAAGTGCAAGAAATTTTCGGTCTAGTGTACATTAGGGTAACTAGGATGAACAAATGTTGTTGGATCTTGAATAGATAAATGGTTGTTGAATCTACGAGCAAACAACTGGATATTGGATCTTTAAATGAACAAATGGTTTATTCATGATAACCGGAAAAGGTGCGTCTTAACAATAATACGTGAATGTGTAATCTATAGCTTGAGGTGATCCAAGTGGTTGGAAGAACATGAGATGTATTCCTAACAAGATACGTTGATAATGTAGAAATATATAAATGGTATGGTGGATGTTGCATGATTTAGAATTTGGAAAGGATGCACGACTTGATATGCAGATGCCTGCGGAATCATATAAATGAGGCTAGATGTGAAAACGCCCTTGGCCATATGACATGATTAGTCTCAAGGTTAATGGGATAAATAGAATCCACTGCTTAGAGTTGTGTCTCCCTATGGTAGCAGTCAGGACCGGTGTTAATGTTGAGCCCTTAAGTTAATGTTGAGCCCTTAAGTTCTTGGGAGAACGGAAATGTGAATGGGTATAAGTGCGTGAGTATTTTACCGCACTGGTTCAATGTAATAAGAAGGGACTCGATTGGAGCCCTTGGATGTTTGATGGCATGGCCATGTGAATTTTCATGTGATTTGAGTTGACACGCGGTGTCATAATCCTGGGTTAAGGATAGTGTGACGGGTCTACGGGCTTGCCAGTCGTCACACCGACGGGAGTTGATAGATAGACCTTGGGCAATTGGGCTTGGTCCTTGGTACTCATTCCCTAGGCTCCTTTCATGCCAAGTCGATGGTTGGGCTTGGTACTTTTGTGATACGCTCCCAAAGGCTCCTTTCATGCAACATTAATAGGACAGTTTGGGCTGTGCTCTTGGTGCATATCTATCCGAGTCTCATCTGAGCCGTAGTACGCATGGGATCTACTGTTGTGTTCTTAACAATGAGGTGTATGGAGGCCTAGGCTATCTAGTGTGGATACCCTCTTAGTAGTGGAGACACCCGCTCTACTATCACCGTTTGGCTATGACGGATGGCACCTAAGAGGTTTGCTTTCTGATCAAAAAGTGGGAACTAAAAGACTGTGTTGACATAACAATGTGCATGGGTGTGTCATCATGTTGCATTCATAACATTGCATTGTATTACATTGCACAAGATCCTTATCATATATGTTTTTATGGGCACTCTTATATGATGAGTTACATACTGTTAAGTCGATCCATAACTTATAAATCTGTATGAGCATTTTTATAAGTTAAGTTACATTCTTGTATTAGAAGTAGATATGTTGTGGTTAAATGATATTATACTCTTACCTAATTGCTGGAGTAGAATGATGCTATTGTTATTATACACTACTACTATTACAATTCATGATATGTAAAGATACACCACCTGCTTGTACTTACTGCTTATATATATATATATATATATATATATATATATATATATATATATATATATATATATATATATATATATATATATATTGTACCATTGCTCCTTTTACCGCCCGATGCCTAAGAGCCGCCAGAGTGAGCGGATGTGATAGCCACTTAGTCTTTATGACTAACAGTTGCTATGTCTTCCATTTTAGGAGGAAACCCAACAAATAGTGTAGCAACAACATGTCATACAGGAGGGCAGCCAAGCCAGGGGGATAGGGCCTGATACGACTATACCTTTGCTGTCATCGGTGACTGATGTAAGTTTGGAGAGACTCATTTTGTAGCCCTTGGGGCAATCTTGTGTACTCTGATATTAAAGAAGATTGTAGCTTCTTATTATTGTGGTACTTGTTGGACTTATACTAGTGTGTAATTTTAACTTTTATATATATTCTTTACATTGGGTTGACATGAATGATATTGGTTTAGCCGGCAAAATAGGCGTCTTGAAGTACTGGTTGACCCGTATGTTGACGCTATTGCAAGGGGACTATTCTGGGCATAAGACTCCCCTCGATCGTTTGTTGTGTTCCGGGAGGGGGGTCTTATATAATGAATCTCGAAGGTATAGTCCCCAAGGAACTCCATCAACCTTCGTTGTTGCATATTTAAGTCCTTTTGATTTAGTAATTACTTTAAGATCTTATGGTCCGTATAGATGCCAATCTTTAAACCATATAATTTTAAGACCAAATATCATGGCAGCCAAATCCAACGCATAAAGCGGATAATTCCACTCGTGAACCTTTAGCTGGCAAGAGACATAAACAATAAACTTCCCATACTAAAGAAGAACATAGCCTAAGACGCTCTTTGATGCGTCACTATAGATCTCACAGCCATCCGTACTACACGGTGAACCTAAAATCGACGTCGTGGTTAAAAGACTCTCCAACTCTTCAAAAGCTCTAACGCATGTCAGGGACCAAACAAACTTCTGATTCTTCTTTGTGTTGGAACACCCTATTACTAATTTGGGCAAGGATCACTATGTTTCTCTTAGGAAACCAGGTTGACCTAGTTGTATAGTGTAAAGGTCAACATTAGAATGAGTCTAGGGCTTAGAACTTAGGTTTGAAGCTGCCCCCAAGGACCATTCAAGCTCAGGATTTCAAGCTAAGTAAAGAGATAAAAATAGTCGAACGACGGTCGACTATCGTCGAGCTCAGGTCGACGATCGTCGAGCTTAGGTCGACTACTTATGTCCTCAGCCTTCTGCTTGTTGCTGGCTTCGGTCGACTATCGTCGAGCTTCAGTCCGACGATCGTCGAGCTTTGGTCGACGATCTCTGGCTGTGCTTGGGTCGACTATTTCTGGGAAAGTTTAGGTCGACGATCTGTGTTTGCTTCTGTAAGATCCTCCCGGAACACAACACACGGCACGAGGGGAGTCTTATGCCCGAAATAGCCGCCTTGCGGTAGCACTAACACACGGGTTAGCCTTTACCATAAGACGCCTATTCCGCCGGCTACAATCCATATCACATAAACTATGCCAACCCAACCATAACAGAAAAGTAAAGCAGTTCAATTCACAGCTAAGTTTAAGTCCAAAAGAGCGGAAGATAACAAGCACAACAGGCTTGTACAAAAGAACAAGAGTCTAGAAATGTTTTGCCAAACGGCTACATGAAAACACTCACGACTGTCACTGACGGTGCCGATGGCACCACCACTTCAGGTCCTATCGTCCGGGCCTGGCTGTCCTGCTGCATAGTCCATTGCTGCTCTAGCTGCGGGGTTTCCTCCTAAAAAGGAAGACGTAGCAACCGTTAGTCATAAGACTAAGTGGCTTCACATCCGCTCCCCCGGCGACTCCTCGGCACCGGGCGGAGAAAGGAACAAAGGTACAATGTATATATATATATAAGCAAGTAAACAAACAGGTGACTGTAAATATGGTGGAGTATAAACTACGCTACACAACTAGCAGTTCTACAAATATCTATAATATATGACAGCAGGTATAATTAATCAGAATAGTAACTTAACTTATAAGAGTGCCCATACAAACTTATAAGTTAAGGATCGGCTTAACAGTAAAGTAACTCATCGTATAAGAGTGCCCATACAAACTTATACGATAAGGATCTTGTGTATGCAATGAATGACATGATATGAATGTTATGCTATGACTGAATTATGCGCACGCACATGCAAGTTGCTATGTCGACACAGACTTGAAGTTCCCATTTTTCGAGCAGGTAGCTAACCTCTCAGGCGTCGTCCGTCGTGGCCAGACGGCGACAGTGGAGCGGGCGTCTCCACTACTAGGTGGTATCACACTACCTATCCTAGGACCTCGTACGTCTCAACGCTAAAAACACAATAGCGGAGCTCACATGTGTACTACGGCTCAGAAGGGGTCTTGGGTAGATGTGCACCAAGAACACAACCCAACCTGGCCTTTGATTTCGAACCGGATGGAACCTCGGAAACGCACGAGGTGCAAGCCCAACCGTTCTCATGGCGTGGAGGAGATCTCGGGTTATGGACACCAAGTATCTAACCCTACCGCCCAAGGTCTACCCATTGGCTCCCATCGGTGTGACGACTGGCGAACCCGTAGACCTGCCACAGTCATTATCTCAATATCGTGACACGATGAATCGTCGCACATCGCATGCCCCAAAACAACTCACTCGATGCTACCCGTAGGGAGGCTTCAACTCTAAGCATCGGTTGTTAATAAACCCCTTGGGCTCGGATTACGGTTACAAAATACTCTTCACATAGTGTTCATCATATTCACGCCCACCTATTCAATGAATTCACCTCAACACTACGCATAATAGATATGTTCAACATCCAACTATATAAATATATTCTACACCAATCTCAACCCTTAATTTCTAGCCTTCTCATCCACTCCATTTCCCCACCAATACATGGTTATTCCTTATTACACAACCAAATGAGTAACCATGCTAAATTATAGTAACAACAACATTATAGATATATGGGAGCAAGATAACAAATGAGCAAATCGCAACCATTGCAAGAGTGCTAACATTGTAAATTAACAAGTGCATTAATCATAGGATAACCCGATACTAAAACTGGGATTCCCGGAGCTACAGGAATCCGATCACAATGCTCAACCCCTCGTTGGAAAGGTATTCGCGAGGGCTACGACTTTCGTGTTGAGTTGCTCACCCAGATCTGGTCGCAACATACCAGAAATTCAACTCGAATACGTATAGGAAACAGTTTCCTGTACAGGATTTTCCCGAACGCAGCGGACTCGAACCAGCTTTCCCGTGGCTACAGGTATCGCATGGAAACGTACAACCACTCGTTGGAAAGGTAATTTCAAGGGCTACGACTTTCGTGTTGAGTCAATCGCCCAGATCTGGCTAGAACACCTCTGAAATTAGCCACGAAGGTCGCCGCGTGCAGAAATCAGATTTCTGCACGCATCTTAAGGCGAGATGAACGACATCCGTTCATCTTCTTCCTTGCAATGACCTCGCATAAACTTCTCCAGAAATCACACCCAACCTTATTTCTCCTTTCAAAGCCAAACCCTCAACGAAAACCCTCTCATCTCCACTTTGAATGATGAGAAGGTTGAGGGAGACTAAGCCTAGAAAACCTAGGCATGGCTTATCCTAAGAACTCTCCTCCTCACCATCAAGACTCTATGGAGTCGATGTCTCTCCTAAAATAACTACAGATCTAGCACCAAGGGAGAGGGGGGAAAGCTCACCTCAAGTCCAGCGGTACCACCATGGCCGGCCATGAGCCTCGCACTCCTTCGTAGCGGCATTTCGTTTCCGCCAAGGATGGCCCGGCAATCTTCTTCCAAGGATGGCTCCGGCAAGCCTTTTCCTCCTCCAGCCAAGAGAACTCTCTCAGAAATTTCGGGGCAGAAGAAAGGGGATGAAATGCTAGGGTTTCACATCTTTTTCGTTTTTATACACCGCAGACACGGGTAGGCACACGGCCGTGTTCCTACCCGTGTTCCGGTGACACGGCCGTGTCACCTGCCGTGTTTAGGGCCGTGTTCATCCCAGAATATCTTTCTGCCGTGTCGGGGTTGCGGCACACGGGTAGAGACACGGCCGTGTCTCAACCCGTGTCCTCAGCACACGGGTAGGGACACGCCCGTGTCCCAATACCCGTGTACCTCTCTGACTGGTAAGCCTAATATTGGCATGAGGCACACGGGTATGGACACTGCCGTGTCCATACCCGTGTCGGCCAAAATCACCGTTTTGCCTTGTTTTCCTCATTTCCCATACGTTCGCACCTGTTCACCCACACCCCCATGGGGCTCACCACAGCCCCCTGGACTCAAATACGCAATCAAGGGGCCTAGCGCAAATTGGGACGTTACAAATCCTATAAACAAAATAAAAGATTTCGTCCCCGAAATCAGGGTAAGGCTATGGGAGTGAAACACATAAAAGGGAACTATGCTTTCAAATAAAATTCTTACCTGGAGTAAATAATTCCGGGTAGCGCCCTCGCATTAAATCCTTTGGCTCCCACGTGAACTCCTCCTTCCCATGATTAGACCATAGTACTTTCACCAAGGGAACACATTTGCGGCGCAAGGTTCTTGTCTCGTTATCAACGATCCGCACCGGCTCCAGTCGCACAGACCTATCAGACGCCACGGCACCATCCGCCGTGGGGATATACTGTTCAGGCCGCAACAAAGCCTTCCGAAGCGACGATATATGGAACACGTCATGAAGGTTCTCCAGCTCCGGTGATAACTCCAATCGATAGGCTAGAGGGCCAATCCTTTCCACTACGACATATGGCCCGACATACCTTGGGCTGAGCTTCTTGACTCCACGTACCCGCGACACTCCGTGCATCGGTCGAATCTTCAGGAACACCTTATCACCCACTTGAAACTCCACCATACGGTGCCTTGCGTTGTAATATTTCGCCTGTCGGCTTTGAGCCTCTAGCATTCGATCCCGGATCAACCTAACCACCGCGTCCGTGTCATCAATATACTCATTTCCAAATGTCTTCGGATCTTCGTCTTGCACCCAGGACAAGGGTGTTCTACACCTCCTTCCATACAAAGCTTCATGAGGTGCCATTCCAATACTGGCTTGATGACTGTTATTATAAGAGAACTCCACGAGAGGTAAGAGTATCTCCCATGGTTCCCCTTTATCTAGCACACACAACCTCAGAAGGTCCTCCAATGTTCGGATGGTTCGTTCAGACTGCCCGTCCGTTTGAGGGTGAAAGGCTGTGCTAAAGGCGAGGCGCGAGCCCAAATAAGCCTGTACAGCCCTCCATTCTCTTGAAGTAAACCGACCATCCCGGTCGGAGACGATCGTCTTCGGCACACCATGGTACCGCACAAATTGCTCCACAAAGAGACGCACTAGGACGCCCACTTGCGCCTCCTTCTTCATTGGGATAAATCGGGCTACCTTGGTCAACCGGTCAACTATCACCCACACAGAATCATTCCCCGAGCGCGAGCGAGGTAACCCCTGGATGAAGTCCATGGAGATGTCCTCAAATTTCCATTCGGGGATGGGCAACGACTGTAGCATTCCACCGGGGCTTCTGCACTCCGCCTTCACCATTTGGCAGGCCACACAATGAGTAACAAAGTACTTGACATCCCTCTTCATGCCCGGCCAACACATTGTCTTTCTCAAATCGGTGTACATCTTCGCGATCCCCGGGTGCACCGAGTACTTGGAGCAATGGGCCTCCTTTAGAATATCCTCCCGAATGTTGTCACCTTCGGGGATGTAAAGCCGGCCCCGAAAATGGACAAGGCCGTCTTTTAGGGAGTATTCTTCCGTAGTCCCATCCTCCATTGACTTGAAAGCCGGGGTTAAAGCCGCATCCTTCTTTTGTTCCGTCCGGATCCGATCTCGTATGTTGCAAACTATACTCATCGCGGCCAAATATTCTGTATACTCTTCCGATTGATTCTTAAAGACCAAAGTGATTTCCATCTCTTGCAGTGTCCGGATTAACTCCATCCTCATCAAGCGGGATTCTGTGCTCGTTCCCGGTGCTTTTCGGCTCAAGGCATCAGCTACGGAATTAACCTTCCCGGGGTGGTAGTTCAAGGTGAATTCATAGTCGCACAAGAACTCCAACCACCGCCGCTGTCTCAAGTTTAACTCCTTTTGGGTGTGAACGTACTTCAGGTTTTTGTGATCCGAGTAGATCTCGCAGTGGATGCCATATAAATAATGCCTCCACATCTTCAAGGCGAATACCACCGCTCCCAACTCTAGATCATGCACCGGGTAGCTGGCTTCATGCTTCTTCAACTGTCTTAAAGCATAAGCGATCACATGCCCATTCTGCATCAACACAGCTCCCATCCCTTGATACGACGCATCCGTGCAAACTTGAAAGCCCTCCTTCCCAGATGGAAGAGCTAGGATGGGTGCAGTCGTCAATCTGTCCTTCAACTCTTGGAATGCAGCTTCGCACTGGGGTGTCCATTCAAACGGCACACCCTTCTTGGTCAGCGTAGTAAGGGGAAGGGCGATCTTCGAGAAGCCTTTCACGAACTTGCGATAGTACCCGGCAAGTCCAAGAAAGATCCGTATGTCGGCCGCTGACTTCAATGGTGACCAATCCTTCACGGCCCGCACCTTGGCCGGATCTACAGCTAGCCCTGCCCCACTAATCACATGGCCCAAGAACGCGACCTCTTGAAGCCAAAACTCGCATTTGCTGAACTTGGCGAA
Source organism: Platanthera zijinensis (assembly GCA_039513925.1). Classification (NCBI taxonomy): domain Eukaryota; kingdom Viridiplantae; phylum Streptophyta; class Magnoliopsida; order Asparagales; family Orchidaceae; genus Platanthera; species Platanthera zijinensis. The sequence continues at coordinate 20,669,511 of CM077094.1, read as the reverse complement.
CAATGTGTGCTCCTTTAGCTTCCTCAGCACTAAAGTTAAATGTTCGGCGTGTTCTGCTTCAGTCTTGGAGTAGACTAGGATATCATCGATGAACACGATGACAAAGATGTCCAAATAATGGCTGAACACCTTGTTCATCAAGCTCATAAAGGCGGAAGGGGCGTTTGTGAGCCCAAACGGCATCACGGTGAATTCATACAAACCATATCTCGAACTGAACGCCGTCTTCTGAATGTCATCTTCTTGTATCCTCAGCTGATAATATCCCGAACGCAGATCTAACTTGGAGAACCAATACGATCCCACCAATTGATCAAATAATTCATCAATGCGCGGTAGGGGATAGGTGTTCCGCACCGTTAACCGGTTCAACTCTCGATAATCGATACATAACCGCAGGGTGCCATCCTTCTTTTTGACGAACAAAACGGGCGCTCCCCAAGGCGATGAGCTTGGGCGAACGAACCCTGCTTCCACCAATTCCTGAAGCTGGACTCTAAACTCTGCAAGTTCCTTCGGAGCCATTCGGTATGGAGCTCGCGAGACGGGCTTGGCACCCGGAATTAGCTTGATTTGGAAGTCCACTTCCCTATGCGGGGGTAGTCCCGACAATTTCTCGGGAAATACCTCGGGAAATTCTCGCACCACCCGCACATCCTTGACCTCTAATGTCAATTTCTTCAACTCGAAGCAAATTACATAGACCTCGTCCCCTTCCATATGAGATTTCATAACTTGGATTGAAGATAATAATTTACGGGGTGCGAATTTAATACCTTGGAAGATGACTTCCGAGTCTCCATGCCTCAACATAACTTGCTTCTCCGCACAATTGATCCTGGCGTGGTGCCAGTCCAACCACTTCATGCCCAGGATGAGGTCGAACTCCGGGATTCTTAACACTGTAGCCGGAGTTTCAAAGAACTTTCCTCCAATAAGGGTGTCGAAGTCGCAACTTGCTGACAACGTCATCTCAGAGCCGTCCGGAAGGCGCACCCTTTGCGTAATGCTCGGGAAGTGTTGCACTCCCTCCAAGTCCTTCACGAAGTCCGCCGAAATGAACGAGTGAGACGCACCCGTGTCAAATAACGTATAGGCGGGTCTCCCGCTAACCATGATAGTGCCTAGGTTCCAAAAGGGTAATCACTATCCAGAATTGCGCGTATCATTTGTATCGTAAATCTAACAAGTCATATAATATTAATAAATTTTGCACGTACCGGTGATGACTTCCTGCGGATTTCTCTCCTGAGTCATATCCAATGCGAATACATGCTCCCGTGCATGTCCTTGATTTCTCCCTAGTGGTCCTCTTCCTCGGCCACGCATGTGCCCTCGCCCCCGTGGAGCTACTGGAGGGAGAGCAATAGGAGCATCCCCGATCAGTCGCGGGCAAACTCGTCGGAAATGCCCCGGTTGGTTGCACTCAAAACATATCACCTCACGTCGGCCCCCAGGTTGTTGATAATGTTGCTGCTGCGGTGGTGGAGGTAAAGCTAGTGGTTGCGGAATTGGGTACTCCACCCGATAGTTCCGGTTGACCCACCGACCGCCTCTGTGGTTTCCCCTTCCTCTGCCATGATCATTCCGCCTTCTATTACTAGGGCCGACTTCAATTACTCCTTCCGCAGGTCTCTTGCCACATCCCATGTGGTCCGCCTCCAGTCTCTTTGCCATGTCGATGATTTCTGCCAGGCTTGCATCGGCTATAAACAAAAGGGCCTGCCTCAGGGGGTCCCTCAACCCTTTGTAGAAGCGCTTCGCGTAGCCTCTATCGTCCAAATCATAGGAATCGGCAAACCTAGCGAGGTGTTGGAACTCCCTCTGGTACTCCGTTACCGATTTCGATCCCTGCTTCAGCTGCAGAAATCTTTCTTCAAGTCCATCCCGAGCAGAAGAAGGGATGAAGTGATCCAGAAAAGCCTCGGTGAACTCGTTCCAACTGATGTCCGTGTACAACCGCCCTTGGAAGGTGGATCCCATGAGGGACTTCCACCACCTTTTGGCGTGCAGCTCTAGCAGCGTCACTACCAATGTCACCGCCATGCTGTTCGGACATCTTATGCCAGCCATCAATTCCTGCACGGTATCAAGCCATTCCTCGGTGCGCACCGGCGATTCTGTCCCAAGATAGGAAGGAGGGGATAGGGCACGGAAGGTGCTCAACCAGTTGGAGCCTGGCGCTTGTTGTTGCACCGGAGCTTGCTGGGCTTTAAATGCATCCAATATGGCTGACAGCGTTTATCCCAGTTCCGACTGCTGGAATTGTGAAGGGACGGAAGGGGTAGGAGTGCCCCCAACCGGCTCCACCTGCGCTGGGACCTATACGCAAGGTACAAACTAGGGTCAGGTTGGCTAAAACTAATGTCAAAGTTGGACAACTTAGTGCGAATTACATATGGGCACACCACTGCTTCCGCTAAGTCAGTTTGTCCCCAAACCGACTAATCGAACGGGAGTGGCCCATTGTTACCTGACTGCTCTAGTTGAAGATCGGCTAACTCTGATACCATTTGTAAGACCCCCCTCCCGGAACACAACACACGGCACGAGGGGAGTCTTATGCCCGAAATAGCCGCCTTGCGGTAGCACTAACACACGGGTTAGCCTTTACCATAAGACGCCTATTCCGCCGGCTACAATCCATATCACATAAACTATGCCAACCCAACCATAACAGAAAAGTAAAGCAGTTCAATTCACAGCTAAGTTTAAGTCCAAAAGAGCGGAAGATAACAAGCACAACAGGCTTGTACAAAAGAACAAGAGTCTAGAAATGTTTTGCCAAACGGCTACATGAAAACACTCATGACTGTCACTGACGGTGCCGATGGCACCACCACTTCAGGTCCTATCGTCCGGGCCTGGCTGTCCTGCTGCATAGTCCATTGCTGCTCTACCTGCGGGGTTTCCTCCTAAAAAGGAAGACGTAGCAACCGTTAGTCATAAGACTAAGTGGCTTCACATCCGCTCCCCCGGCGACTCCTCGGCACCGGGCGGAGAAAGGAACAAAGGTACAATGTATATATATATAAGCAAGTAAACAAACAGGTGACTGTAAATATGGTGGAGTATAAACTACGCTACACAACTAGCAGTTCTACAAATATCTATAATATATGACAGCAGGTATAATTAATCAGAATAGTAACTTAACTTATAAGAGTGCCCATACAAACTTATAAGTTAAGGATCGGCTTAACAGTAAAGTAACTCATCGTATAAGAGTGCCCATACAAACTTATACGATGAGGATCTTGTGTATGCAATGAATGACATGATATGAATGTTATGCTATGCCCGAATCATGCGCACGCACATGCAAGTTGCTATGTCGACACAGACTTGAAGTTCCCATTTTTCGAGCAGGTAGCTAACCTCTCAGGCGTCGTCCGTCGTGGCCAGACGGCGATAGTGGAGCGGGCGTCTCCACTACTAGGTGGTATCACACTACCTATCCTAGGCCCTCGTATGCCTCAACGCTAAAAACACAACAGCGGAGCTCACATGCGTACTACGGCTCAGAAGGGGTCTTGGGTAGATGTGCACCAAGAACACAACCCAACCTGGCCTTTGATTTCGAACCGGATGGAACCTCGGAAACGCACGAGGTGCAAGCCCAACCGTTCTCATGGCGTGGAGGAGATCTCGGGTTATGGACACCAAGTATCTAACCCTACCGCCCAAGGTCTACCCATTGGCTCCCATCGGTGTGACGACTAGCGAACCCGTAGACCTGCCACAATCATTATCTCAATATCGCGACACGATGAATCGTCGCACATCGCATGCCCCAAAACAACTCACTCGATGCTACCCGTAGGGAGGCTTCAACTCTAAGCATCGGTTGTTAATAAACCCCTTGGGCTCGGATTACGGTTACAAAATACTCTTCACATAGTGTTCATCATATTCACGGCCACCTATTCAATGAATTCACCTCAACACTACGCATAATAGATATGTTCAACATCCAACTATATAAATATATTCTACACCAATCTCAACTCTTAATTTCTAGCCTTCTCATCCACTCCATTTCCCCACCAATACATGGTTATTCCTTATTACACAACCAAATGAGTAACCATGCTAAATTATAGTAACAACAACATTATAGATATATGGGAGCAAGATAACAAATGAGCAAATCACAACCATTGCAAGAGTGCTAACATTGTAAATTAACAAGTGCATTAATCATAGGATAGCCCGATACTAAAACTGGGATTCCCGGAGCTACAGGAATCCGATCACAATGCTCAACCCCTCGTTGGAAAGGTATTCGCGAGGGCTACGACTTTCGTGTTGAGTCGCTCACCCAGATCTGGTCGCAACATACCAGAAATTCAACTCGAATACGTACAGGAAACAGTTTCCTGTACAGGATTTTCCCGAACGCAGCGGACTCGAACCAGCTTTCCCGTGGCTACAGGTATCGCATGGAAACGTGCAACCACTCGTTGGAAAGGTAATTTCAAGGGCTACGACTTTCGTGTTGAGTCGATTGCCCAGATCTGGCCAGAACACCTCTGAAATTGTCCACGAAGGTCGCCGCGTGCAGAAATCAGATTTCTGCACGCATCTTAGGGCGAGATGAACGGCATCCGTTCATCTTCTTCCTTGCAACGACCTCGCATAAACTTCTCCAGAAATCACACCCAACCTTATTTCTCCTTTCAAAGCCAAACCCTCAACGAAAACCCCTCTCATCTCCACTTTGAATGATGAGAAGGTTGAGGGAGACTAAGCCTAGAAAACCTAGGCATGGCTTATCCTAAGAACTCTCCTCCTCACCATCAAGACTCTATGGAGTCGATGTCTCTCCTAAAATAACTACAGATCTAGCACCAAGGGAGAGGGGAGAAAGCTCACCTCAAGTCCAGCGGTACCACCATGGCCGGCCATGAGCCTCGCACTCCTTCGTAGCGGCATTTCGTTTCCGCCAAGGATGGCCCGGCAATCTTCTTCCAAGGATGGCTCCGGCAAGCCTCTTCCTCCTCCAGCCAAGAGAACTCTCTCAGAAATTTCGGGGCAGAAGAAAGGGGATGAAATTCTAGGGTTTCAAATCTTTTTCGTTTTTATACACCGCAGACACGGGTAGGCACACGGCCGTGTTCCTACCCGTGTTCCGGTGACACGGCCGTGTCACCTGCCGTGTTTAGGGCCGTGTTCATCCCAGAATATCTTTCTGCCGTGTCGGGGTTGCGGCACACGGGTAGAGACACGGCTGTGTCTCGACCCGTGTCCTCAGCACACGGGTAGGGACACGCCCGTGTCCCAATACCCGTGTACCTCTCTGACTGGTAAGCCTAATATTGGCATGAGGCACACGGGTATGGACACGGCCATGTCCATACCCGTGTCGGCCAAAATCACCGTTTTGCCTTGTTTTCCTCATTTCCCATACGTTCGCACCTGTTCACCCACACCCCCATGGGGCTCACCACAGCCCCCTGGACTCAAATACGCAATCAAGGGGCCTAGCGCGAATTGGGACGTTACAGCTTCAGGTCGACGTTTTCTGTTGAAGTCTAGGTCAACGATCTCTGTCTCAATCAGATCGACTATTTCTGCCAGACCAAGAACTTAGATAGTCGATCTCAGATCGAAGTTTTCTGTCTACTGCTTATCTTCAATATCTCTGAGCTCAGGTCGACGATCATCGAGCTCAGATCGACGTTTTCTGTCAGAATGATCTATTCCTTCTCTGAGCTCTGGTCGACGATCGTGGAGCTCAGATCGACGTTTATTTTGAGAGATCGACGTTCTTAAGGATTCAAATGCTGCCGGTCTTTGAAATGTTTTTTTCTCAGTATTTAATTTCAAGAAGATTTGCCAGCCGTTTTCATTTATTCTGGAACAAGTTTCAAGGAATTATACAGGAATGTTTCATTGGACTTTCCTCTAGAAGACAAATCACTTATGGAAGGCATTTAATGTCTGATAACGGCTATCTTGGAAGAAATATATTCAGAGAATAAGATCGTCTTCTCCAACACTACTCTCCAAGAGAATTAATCCAAAGTCAATACACGATAGAATCAAGAGACACACACTGTTACAGAAGAACAAGAAGAATTAAGTTGTGAAAGATAACCATCCTCTTGCTTACAGAAAAGTGTTCAAAGCCTCATCTCAAAGAACTCCAGACACCTCATCTTTCAGCCTCTTTGCTGAAACAATTCTTTGCTGGAGATCTAAAGATCTGAAGACCTATCACCCTAGAGCAAAGCTTCCATTCCTGATTCATTCAACATCTCAGGGGGAGACTTGACAACAAAAGATCCACTAGTCTTCTCTCATTTGATTTGAGAATAGAGAAGACAACCTCACCTCTTTACCTTTTTCATTTTCCTGCTGTAAAGGGTTCTTGAACTCCCTTCAAAAGTTCTGTCTGGTTCTGAGAGCCTTGTCAAAACTCAGTGGTGGCAAGACACCTTATCAAAAAAATCCAATTTTGGTTTTTGAGCACCTTATCAAAAGCTCATTGGTGTCAGGACACCTGATCAACTCATCCTGAGTGGATTCCTACCAAGGGTGGTAGAAGAGTGGATATACCCAGGTTTTTGGGGAACCACTATATTTCCTTGTGTCTTCTGGTTTGTTTGTGTGATTTGTCTGCTGTGTGCTGTGCTCTTTACTTCTTGGTTTTTAACTTCTTACTAGCACTCTACCTTATATCATAAATTGAATTTTATATGTGCTGTTTATTTCAACTGTGAAAAATTATTTTAAAATACTCTATTCACCCCCCTCTAGAGTTGAGATAGATCTTACCCTCACTTTCAATTGGTATCAGAGGGAGGTTGGTTGCTCATACAGGCTAACACCTGAACCAAGTGATCCTTGGCAAAATCTATCTTTTAAGAGGGGTATTTCTTCTTATAATATATTTTACTCTAAGACATGGCACAGAATAAGGATTATGCAAGCACCAGACCTCCAGTGTGCAATCTATCTAAGTTTGCACTTTGGAAGGCAAGGATTAAATTATACATGTACTCTATTGATGAAGATATTTTCAATACTGTCTTGACAGTTTGTCCAAGTCCACCAGAAAGCTCAAGCACAAATGCTGTTCCACCTCCCTCAGGAACAGATGCAGACATAAAGAAATGGAAAACTGCAGATGCAAAGGCCATGAACATCTTAGCTCAGACAATGTCTGATGAGATATTTCAGAAAGTAGCAGACTGCAACTCAGCCAAAGGAATTTGGGACAAGCTCTCTGAATTTGTCTCAGGGTCTGCTGATGAAAGGAAAGACAGGAGATCTCACCTCATAACCCAATATGAGAATTTCAAGAAAGGAGAGACTGAGTCAGTAGCAGACATGTACAACAGATTGAGTCTGATTGTCAATTAGCTAAGGACCTTGGATAAAGAAATTTCATTGACTGAGCTTAATGACAAGATCCTAATGTGCTTCCCCAGTACTTAGGACTCAAGAATCTGGCCAATCAAAGATGCCAGAAGTCTAAATGAAATCACTACTGAAACTCTCCTAGGCAAGCTCAAATCCTATGAGCTGCTTATCAAGAACAGAGAGGAAGAACAGAAGGCTGCTTCACCAGCCTCAAGGAAAGAGAAGTCAATAGCTTTCAAAGCTATTGAAGATCAGCCTGAAGAAAAACTCACAGGCAATGAGGAATTGGTCAGCCTACTGGCCAAAAGATTCTACAAGCTAGCCAGAAAGGACTTCAGAAAAAGGCCATACAAAGGACATGACAAACCAAGGTATGACAAGTCAAATAATAATAACAAAGAAATCATATGCTTTGGTTGCAGGAAACCAGGCCATATTGTGCCTGACTGTCCAGAGAACAAGAACAAGGACAGAAAGGATAGAAGAGAAAGAAGAAAAGAAAAAGATTTCAAAAAGAACAGCTCAGACAAAGCCTCCTCTAGCAGGAACAAAAATACAAGGAAGGGTTTTGTTGCTGAGACATGGAGTGAGATAGAAGAAGATTCTGAAACTTCATCTAGCTCCAGTGATGATGAAGATGATGCTGATGAGAAAGAATTCTGCATGATGGCTATCAATGCCTCACAGCAAAACTCTGATGAAGAATCAGATTCAGATTCAGAAAATCAACCAGAGGAAGATCAGGTAATTAGCTCTTTTGATTTTAATTCTGAGGACTTCAAAAACGAATTTAAGACATTGTGCTTGGATTTATTAAGATCTGAAAAAGAGATAATCTCTCTCAGAAATAAATTATCTGAATACAGTGTCCTAAGCTCAAATAACCTCAAACTCTCTGAGGAGTTAGAATGCTGTAGGGAGGAGATAGCTTCACTGAAAAGTGAACTGTCAAGAGCTAAAAAGTTTGAAGAATCCCTAAATGGGAGAAGTATCAGACTGATGGACATTACAAGCACAGTGAACTCTAGATTCAACAGTACACTGGGCTTGGGTGCCTCATCCAGCCAACCTATAATATTAACAACTCCAATCAAATTTGTCTCTGACAAAGGAAAGGGAGTAATAGAGGTAGCTAGGAAGAATGCAGATCTGTCAGAGAAAAATCCAGTTCAACAGATTGCGTCGAGCAGAGCTCGACGATCGTCGAACAGAGCTCGACGATCTAACCACAGATCGTCGACCTCAGATCGATGATATCCAAACTCTGAACTTCACCATAATCGATCTTCGAACAAAGATCGACGATCTGACCCAAGATCGTCGACCTCAGCTCGACGATGGTCGAACAGAGATCAGGTCTGTGAACATTCCTTCAATGGCACATCTAGATTCAATCCTAGAAGTCCCACATCCCAAGGCTTTAACCCTATACTGAATGGATAGTACCTCCTAGGAGATACTATCCTGAAGGTTATAAGGATCAACCTGGGATGTCTTTTGTTTCAGAATTTAAGGGATATCAACCTAGGCCCAAGGTTAACTGGGTCAAAAACAAATAAGCTGTTTATGTGCAGGTGAAGACCTATCCAGTATCTAACCAACAATGGTATCTGGATAGTGGGTGCTCAAAGCACATGACAGGGAACAAGGAGAACCTATCATCCTTCATAACCAAACTTGGACCCAAGGTGATTTTTGGTGATTCAAATTTTGGTCAAACCAAAGGATATGGTGCTGCTCAGATAGGCTCAGTAACTTTTAAGAAGGTGGCATATGTGGAAGGGCTGAAGCACAATCTGATAAGTATCAGTCAACTATGTGATGAAGGATACAAGGTGACCTTCAACAAATCCCTGTGTAAGATCAAGTCAGAGAATAACACAACTGTGTTAACAGGTAAAAGGATAGGTAACATTTACTTAGTAGATTTTCTTTCTTCTAAAGTAGATATCTGTTTATTCAATTCCATTTCAAAACCTAATATTTTATGGCATAAGAGACTAGGGCATATTAACCTTAGAACCATTGCTAGGCTATCCAAAGACAACCTTGTTAGAGGACTACCTTCTGGTCCCTACAAGAAGGAAGGACTTTACAAGGCTTGTCAATTAGGCAAGCAAACTAAAGGTAGTTTTAAATCAATTAATAAGAGTGATTCACCTAGGATTCTGTACCTGTTGTACATGGACCTTTTTGGACCCATACCAGTACAAAGCCTAGGAGGGAAGTCCTATACTTTAGTAGTGTAGATGACTTCTCAAGATTCACATGGGTATTCTTTCTGAGGAAGAAGTCTGATAACTTTAAATGTTTGACAGAGTTTCTCAAATGCATACAGATTGAGTTCAACACTCATATTGCCCTGATCAGAAGTGATCATGGGACAGAGTTTGATTCTCTTCTTATGCAAGAGTTCTGTCAAAGTGAAGGGATCAGGCATACTTTCTCAGCTCCTAGAACTCCTCAACAAAATGGGGTAGCTGAAAGGAAAAATAGAACCCTAATTGAATCTGCTACTACATTGTTGACAGATGCTCACCTACCTCTATCCTTTTGGGCTGAGGCAGTGAACACCTCCAACTATGTATTAAATAGAAGCCTGATACATAAACTAAAGGGCAAGACTCCCTATGAATTGCTCAAAGGGAAGAAACCTAAGGTAAATTATTTTAAAATTTTTGGATGTATTTGTTATATTCATAATAATGACAAGAAATATCTAGCTAAATTCCAAGCTAAAGCTGATGAAGGAGTGTTTCTGGGATACTCCATGATCAGCAAGGCTTATAGGGTATATAATAAATCATCTTGCAAAATTGAAGAATCTGTTCACATTACTTTTGATGAGACTAACATGTACTATAAGGAGAAGTCTACTTCTACCAAAGAACCCTTGCAGGTACAATCCATATCAGAAGGTATGGACAGATTACAGGTTAAAGAAGAGGACACAACCTCTCAACCTATTCAGCAAAAGAACGAAAGCAGTGATGATGAAGAAGTGCAAAATCTTGAAGAAAATCATCCTGAAGAGCCAGTTGTTGTTCCACTAGAGGAGACAACAACACAGGCTGGTGAACAATCAACACTCCCTGTTGATTTAGTAACAACAAGAGATCATCCAATCACCCAAGTAATTGGAGAGATCTCAGCTGGTGTGCAAACCAGAAATCAGGTCAACCAGAACCTGATGCACACTTGCTTCCTATCTTAAATTGAGCCTCAATCCATTCAAGATGCAGAGCAAGATCCACACTGGATCATTGCAATGCAAGAGGAGCTGCATCAATTTGAAAGGAACAAGGTTTGGGAACTAGTGCCTAAGCCAAAAGATCATCCCATTGTTGGAACAAAGTGGGTCTTCAGAAATAAGCTGGATGATCAAGGAGTCATAGTCAGAAACAAGGCAAGGCTAGTTGCTCAAGGGTACTCTCAACAAGAAGGAATAGACTATGATCAGACCTTTGCACCAGTTGCAAGGTTAGAGGCCATCAGAATATTCCTAGCTTATGCTGCCCACAAAAGTTTCAAAGTATACCAGATGGATGTAAAGAGTGCATTTCTCAATGGGGACATCAAAGAGGAAGTCTATGTTAGACAACCTCCAGGTTTTATCTCTCTAACTCACCTTGATTATGTTTTCAAACTGCATAAAGCATTATATGGTCTCAAGCAAGCTCCTAGAGCATGGTATGAGACCCTAGCATGCTTTCTTCTGGAAAATGATTTTGTTAGGGGGAGAGTAGACCAAACTTTGTTTATTAGAACCCATAAGTCCCATACCCTACTGGTGCAAATTTATGTAGATGACATTATTTTTGGTTCTACTGATTCAAACTTGTGCAAAAAATTTTCCAAGCTTATGCATTCTAAATTTGAAATGAGTAGCATGGGTGAGCTGTCCTTCTTCTTAGGATTGCAAGTCAAGCAACATGCTGAAGGCATATTTATTTCTCAAACCAAGTATGCTAAAGAATTGGTTAAGAGATTTGGTATGTCTGAGGCATCTTGTATGAAAACACCCATGCCTACCAATGCTGTATTGGATGCTGATGAACATGGGAAACCAGTTGATCAGACAACATATAGAGCAATGATTGGCTCTCTATTGTACCTTACAGCCAGTAGGCCAGATATAATGTTTGCTACATGCATATATGCTAGATTCCAAGTTAGCCCTAGAGAGTCACACCTAACTCTAGTTAAAAGGATTCTTAGGTATGTAAAAAGTTGTCCAAATCTAGGTCTCTGGTATCCAAAAGATTCAGCATTTGATTTAACTGGATTTTCAGATGCTGATTATGCTGGATGCAGAATAGACAGGAAAAGCACCAGTGGAACATGTCAGTTCCTTGGTGACAGACTTGTCTCCTGGTTTTGTAAGAAGCAAACATCTGTGTCAACCTCAACTGCTGAAGCTGAGTATATGGCTGCAGGCAGTTGCTGTTCACAAATATTGTGGATACAGAATCAGCTCTTAGACTATGGCTACAACTTAGAGAAGTCTAGAATTTTCTGTGATAATACTAGTGATATCTCTATAGCACAAAATCCAGTCCTCCATAGTAGGACAAAACACATAGAAATTAGGCATCACTTTCTAAGAGATAATGTAGAGAAAAATAAAATTGAACTTCAATATATTCCTACTGATTTGCAAAGGGGAGATATTTTCACCAAACCTTTGGATGAAAAGAAATACAGTTTCTTCCTAAATCAGTTAGGCATGTTAGATGGAGGAAGCCTAAATTAAATTACAAGATTTTGAAAAGATAAAACAGACCAAGACTAGGCTTAAAAATCAATTCTTTTTGTGTCTGTAGAATAAGTTCTGTCTCTGAACTGAGCTCGACGTTTTCCCAGAAAACGTCGAACTGAGATCGACGTTTTCCCATAAATCGTCGACCGGAGATCGACGGTTCTTGAGGCGTCGATCTGAGTTCAGCGCCGCCGTTAGATCTAGGCTTTCCTTCTGTCTGCTCCTTGGTCGTCGAGCGGAGCTCGACGCTCTCAATAACGTCGAACGGAGTTCGACGCTATTGGCGTCTCTTCAAATTCCCTTTGTAGCCCAAATCGTCGAGCTGAGTTCGACGCTTCTTCGAACTGAGCTCCACAATTTTCCTTTTTTGCGTCGAACCCTAATATAAAATCATTTTTTGGCCGCCGCTCGTCGTTTACGCCTTCATACTCTCTGCAAATTCTTTTTCCCTCCAAACCTTCTACACTTGGTCGCGTTTGTTCAATCTTTGCAGGTACAGATGGCTTCAACTGTTGCCGCCCTTTCGAAGATGAAATTTGACACCGGATTTGATATCGATATAAGCTCATTTGATGGAAGCGATCAGCGCTTCAAGGATATTCTCAATCTGTTCAGAGATCAACAACTGTTGGAAATAATGACTTCCAGAATGAAGATCGCTTCAGATGAAATAAAAGAATGGTGCTATTCAGCGATAGATGAGAATGAGAATTCTGTCGTCGGCCTCATTAAAGGGACCCAGGTACAACTGTCCCCGGCTCTCTTAACTGAAGTGTTTCATCTCAGTTCTGGAGAAGATTCCATCGAGTTATCTGAAGAAGAATATGATTCCATGCTTGATCGAATGGGTCACAATGCTGTGAATCCTAATAAACTGCTGAAGAAGAATCTGTCATTGGAATTTCAGTTTTTGGCTGATGTAGTTGGGAAAGTGCTGCTGGCCAAGCACTCTGCCCTTGATACAATTTCAAGATATCAGTTTTGTCTGATGGGAGCTCTGCTGGATAAGAAGCATCTGAACTGGGGATCAATTTTCTTCAATCTGATTAAGAAAAAGCTGAATAAGACTGCTGTCAGCTTTGGGAGAATTCTAGGGGTCTATCTGCATTTCAGATGCCCTGAGTTGCTAACCTCTTCTGGGATGTTCATTAATGCATCCAAGAGGCTCTCCTGTGCCCTTTTTGGCAAATGGGACAGGCAGATCATCAATCCCTCCAGAGCTGCTGCATCAACTCCTGCTTCAGGCACAAGGACTGTCTTAGTCACTCCACCTCTGGTCTCTGCACCAGCAGAAGGGTTGCCTGCTCCTCCTCCTCCTCCAGCTGTCTCTACCCCAGCCATTTCATCCTCACCTCCAATCTCTACCATAGCCATATCTTCCCCAATTACCATTTCTTCACCAGTTTCATCCCCTCCAGCATCTACCTCTGAGGTATTCCTTCCTCTCTTCTCTTACCCATCCTTTTCCACCCCATCATATTCTCTTTTAGATGAATCCTTTATGGATGATTCTCATCCTTCCTCTCCTCCTGAGCCTCCCTCTACCTCCTCATTCCAACAAATGATGGAAGACATTTTCTCTCAACCTATCTTCAATCCTTCTCTTACCCCTTCTATCTCCACCTCACCTCATTCTATCTCCTCCTTTCCTATATCAGAACCATCCATTCCCTCACCTCCTATCTCCTCTTTCCCCATGCCACCAGCTCCAGCCAATATCCTTCCAACAACCTTCTCTCCTACCTCTGCTCAAGCCCCTCTTGAGCATGTAGATCTATCAGCCCTGGCTGACAAGTTATATGAGCTGTTAGCTCCAAAGCTAACCTCATTACTGGAGACCACTCTGGCTCCACTCCTGACCCATGTCAAGGAGCTGTCTTCCAAGCTATCATCTTTCATTCCCTCTCAGGCAACTTCATCTTCTGGGTGCCTTGATTCACTTATCTCTGAACCAAGGCAGGGGGAGATGCCATATGAAGTAGTTTTTGTAATGAACCTCAAGAGCCTGCTCTCCAAGTTTAATGCTGGATACTTCAGATTCCTACCAGTTCCTCATACTGAAGATCTGTCTAAGGCCATTGTGCCTATTTCTGTCTGTAATCCCAGCCAAATTGAAGCATATATAAATTCTTGGAAGGCTGTGGATGTTGTTATGTCCATCTCTGATGCTGCTACTAAGGCAATTGTGCCTCTTGTTGATGATGCTTCTACTGCTATTGTAGATATTTCTGCTGATATTGCTGTTGATTCTGATATGCTTGTTGATACTTCTGCTGCTGATTCTGTTTGCTCTGCTGCTGCTCCCTCTCCTCCTGCTCCTGCTGTTTCTGCAAAGCTTAAAGCTCAAGAAGAGTATATCAGAAGAATTGATGATATGTATGATCAACCTCAGAGTTCTGAGAGTGATCAGTACAGGACAGATTCTGATGATTCTGCTAGCACTATTGCCAAGAAAAGGAAAGCTAGAAGCAAAGCAATGATGTCAGTTCCTCCAGCTAAAGCAAAAGACTCCAATGATATTCCCTACTATATTTTGCATGACTGCCCCTTATCTGAGCCTTGGATGCAGTACTCCAAGAACCAATTAAAGGCTATGAAGAAGAAGAGGAAGCTAGACAAGTATGAAAAAGGATCTTCTCAGTATCAGCCTCCTCCTCCAGATTCTGATTCAGGCTCAGCCCCTCAAGCTCCAGTTTCCAGACACAGTTCTTCCCAGTCCTATCAGAGATCCTATCAAAGGGGACAGCATCAAAGGGGATATCAATCCAGAAGAGATCAATATAGAGGAAGCTAGAGAGGGCACAGATTTCATCAAAGGGAAGGACAAGGCCATACTGATTCTACTTCAGGTCCTTTTCCCTATAAGCTAAAAGATGCTGTTGTCTCCAGGACTCCTCCTACTGATTCTGAAACCATCAACAGATATGAACCTCCTGTTCCATTTGAGGATCCTGAGAACAACCCTGTGTCCTGGACAGCTAGAATGACAGAATTGGCTGCCCTTGATCAAATGAAAAAGGCCAGAGAATAAGGCAAGGATACTTCCAACATAACTACTTTATCAGAGCAGAGAAAGAAAGAACTAGAGAGATATGCATCAAGGAAATTCTTTAATCCAGAAGACTATATGAAGCTGCACCCTGAGGCTGTTGTTCCAAGGCCCAAATCTCAAACTTCCTTACGTGCAGAAGATGATAGAAGATCCAAGAAAGAAGCCCTAAATCCCAACAGAGAAATTTTGTTTAAAAAGGGAACTGAAAAGAAGTGAACTGTGTAAGCTGAACATCATTCTCCCTTGGATATTTACTGTCTTTTTATCTGTGATCTGCATTGCTGCTATATATCTCCTCTGCAGTATTGATTTAGCTTTTGTGTTGATGTATGCTTATTTATTTCCTATTTTTGTCTGTAAATAGTAATCCTAACCCAAATAGGGGGAGATTGTTGGAACACCCTATTACTAATTTGGGCAAGGATCACTATGTTTCTCTTAGGAAACCAGGTTGACCTAGTTGTATAGTGTAAAGGTCAACATTAGAATGATTCTAGGGCTTAGAACTTAGGTTTGAAGCTGCCCCCAAGGACCATTCAAGCTCAGGATTTCAAGCTAAGTAAAGAGATAAAAATAGTCGAACGACGGTCGACTATCGTCGAGCTCAGGTCGACGATCGTCGAGCTTAGGTCGACTACTTATGTCCTCAGCCTTCTGCTTGTTGCTGGCTTCGGTCGACTATCGTCGAGCTTCAGTCCGACGATCGTCGAGCTTTGGTCGACGATCTCTGGCTATGCTTGGGTCGACTATTTCTGGGAAAGTTTAGGTCGACGATCTGTGTTTGCTTCAGGTCGACGTTTTCTGTTGAAGTCTAGGTCAACAATCTCTGTCTCAATCAGATCGACTATTTCTGCCAGACCAAGAACTTAGATAGTCGATCTCAGATCGAAGTTTTCTGTCTACTGCTTATCTTCAATATCTCTGAGCTCAGGTCGACGATCTTCGAGCTCAGATCGACGTTTTCTGTCAGAATGATCTATTCCTTCTCTGAGCTCTGGTCGACGATCGTGGAGCTCAGATCGACGTTTATTTTGAGAGATCGATGTTCTTAAGGATTCAAATGCTGCCGGTCTTTGAAATGTTTTTTTCTCAGCATTTAATTTCAAGAAGATTTGCCAGCCGTTTTCATTTATTCTGGAACAAGTTTCAAGGAATTATTCAGGAATGTTTCATTGGACTTTCCTCTAGAAGACAAATCACTTATGGAAGGCATTTAATGTCTGATAACGGCTATCTTGGAAGAAATATATTCAGAGAATAAGATCATCTTCTCCAACACTACTCTCCAAGAGAATTAATCCAGAGTCAATACATGATAGAATCAAGAGACACACACTGTTACAGAAGAACAAGAAGAATTAAGCTGTGAAAGATAACCATCCTCTTGCTTACAGAAAAGTGATCAAAGCCTCATCTCAAAGAACTCCAGACACCTCATCTTTCAGCCTCTTTGCTGAAACAATTCTTTGCTGGAGATCTAAAGATCTGAAGACCTATCACCCTAGAGCAAAGCTTCCATTCCTGATTCATTCAACATCTCAGGGGGAGCCTTGACAACAAAAGATCCACTAGTCTTCTCTCATTTGATTTGAGAACAGAGAAGACAACCTCACCTCTTTACCTTTTTCTTTTTCCTGCTGTAAAGGGTTCTTGAACTCCCTTCAAAAGTTCTGTCTGGTTCTGAGAGCCTTGTCAAAACTCAGTGATGGCAAGACACCTTATCAAAAAATCCAGTTTTGGTTTTTGAGCACCTTATCAAAAGCTCATTGGTGTCAGGACACCTGATCAACTCATCCTGAGTGGATTCCTACCAAGGGTGGTAGAAGAGTGGATGTACCCAGGTTTTTGGGGAACCACTATATTTCCTTGTGTCTTCTGGTTTGTTTGTGTGATTTGTCTGCTATGTGCTGTGCTCTTTACTTCTTGGTTTTTAACTTCTTACTAGCACTCTACACTATATCATAAATTGAATTTTATATGTGCTGTTTATTTCAACTGTGAAAAATTATTTTAAAATACTCTATTCACCCCCCCTCTAGAGTTGAGATAGATCTTACCCTCACTTTCACTTTGTTAAAGTAGTGGGAGGTAGAGTAATGTTCGAGAAGTTTTCTACGAAGCGCCTATAGTATCCGGTAAGTCCAAGGAAACTCCTACTTCGGCCATAGTAGACAAAATAGGCCACTCTCATATTACAACAATCTTTGTTAGATCCACTGTGATGCCCTCTCCACTAACTATGCGACCAAGTAATGCCACAGAAGATAACCAAAACTCATATTTTGAGAACTTAGCCTATAACCGGCTCTTCTTAAGGGTCTCCATAATAATCCATTAGTGATTTACATGGTCTTCAACCGACTGAGAGTATAACAGGATATCATCAATAAAGACTATCACGAACTGGTCCAAATACTCTCTGAAAGTTCTATTCATCAGGTCCATGAATACTAATGGCACATTCGTTAGCCCAAAAGGCATAATGGTAAACTCATAGTGTTCATAACGAGTGCTAAATGTTGTCTTGGGAATATCAGTTTCCCTGACCCTCAACTGATAGTACCCGGATTTCAAATCCACCTTAGAGTACATCATCGATCCAACTAGCTGATCAAACAAGTCATCAATCTTCGAAATCACATACATGTTCTTTTCTGTCAGTATGTTCAGTTCACCATAGTCAATGCAGAGACACAAGCTCCCATCCTTCTTTTTTCACAAAAAGAACTGGTGCACTGATATGAACTTAAACATATGTAGCCTTGCTCTAGCGGCTCCTACAATTGAACCTTCAACTCTGCCATATCTTTTGGTGTAATCTAGTACATTGAGCATGACATTGGTTTAGCACCAGGCACCAAATCAATGGTGAAGTAGATCTCTCTCTGAGGTAGAGTTCCAAGGAGAACTTTTGGGAACATATCTGCATACTCTAACACAATAAGGACGTCAGTCTAAATGAGCTTAGGCTTCAAAGCTTCCAACAACATGAAGAATAACTCTGCGCCTTTACTAACTGCCTTGATCACTTGGAGAGCAGACATCAAAGTCTTACTCGATCCTTGCATACCAGCAAACTTAGTATTGTGTTGGGTATTTTTCCTTAATATAACTTCCTTCGAGTTGCAGTCAATTCATGCATGCTGCTTCGAAATCCAGTCCATGCCAAAGATCATATCAAACTCTGATATCGACATCATCGATGGTTCCAAGTCAAACTCATGACTTCCTATCAACACCTTAACACAACAAACTCTATCCAAGCAGTGATATTTTCCAAAGCACTCCATTATTAGTTATCGAGTCCGTAAATAGGGTATAATGTTCCAGGTCAAAGGGAACTCGTGTTGAATATATAAGTATTATGACTTAGCCTAATTATAACCACGCAAAACATGCCTTCATTTACATGGTATAAAGTATCAAAAGCTTATACTAGTTGTTTATTAATTCATACCCGTAGTTGGCTCCAGAGCTCTCCCTTTTTCTTCATATGATGCACCTGTCATTTTCTCCATCCTCAGAGGACCACTGTAACAATCTCGGGCAAAGTGTCCATTCTTGCCACAAGCTAGCAAATACACGTAACTCAACTAGTAGATTCCCCTAAAGTAATAGAATAAGCTGGTCCCGAAGACCTAGAATTCCATCTCCACCTCTTGCGATGCTCAAACTTTACAGAGCATTTAAACTCTTGCTTTCTCATAGATAAGTCTTTATTAACCTAGACACCCTTCATGCCCTACTCCAAGGATCAGACATTATTCACCTAAGTTAGAAAGCTTTGCGTCTTCGGTCATTTTTGTAACAATCTCAGATTGTCTCGCAGACCGTCATAAAACTGTTGGTCTTTTGCTCCTCATCTTCCAATATAGAACCCGCACAACAGTTCAACCTAATGAACTTGTATAGATATTAATCAACTGTGTGCTCTCCCTGATCCAGATGCAGATTCAACTACTGATTTAAAGCATTTCTCATTGGGATCTGCTCAACTACCTCAACTGGAATTGAGGCCACTACTGAGGCAGCAGTCTGTACAAGCCTTATAGATTTATTAGTAATGATGGCGTACACATCTTCAGTAATCAACTGAATAGTTTCATCGAAAAGAGGGTATATAGGAAAATCCATTGGTGTACCTCTTGCCACAAAGTATCGGGGTTATGACTATCCCACACCTCTGCTAGTCACATATAATTGGGAAATACATAATTAAGTCACTAGTCATATTACAAAACAATAATTATAAGAACAAACAGGTTCCATAAACATGTGTGATTTCATTCCTATATGGACATTCATAGGTTCTTTCATGTTGTAACGGTAACGCACATACACATGCTCACCACCTCGTAAAGGAATTCGACCATGAATTTGAATAAGAAAGAATGACACTAGAAAATGATACCAAATTGTAACACCCACATCCGTCATAAAGAATATAATAGAAGGTCTAGCCGGGCCCCACACCATAATCCACGGACAGTCAGTGGAGTTACTCATGGAAACCAAACATCCACATATCCTAACTCAGAGTTATATTGTAGCAGAAGCTTTTAAGTAATATGAACCCACAACCAGGAATGTCCATTATATATATAATTAGGAATGAAAGTCATACACAATAGTTGGCCTTAAGGCCATACAACTTATGAGATGTTTACAACACCAAAGTTGTTTACATACTTTGACATGTAGGCTTCCAACACATAAAAATAGTAAACACTTTGCTTAGCCTTTGAGGGATGGCACTACATAAAGGGACTTCAACCCGCTTCTTCTCGCTCGGCTCTCCTGCACCTGCACAAGGATAATCCACCAAGATGTGTCAAATAAAGTAACAGTCAGATTTATTTGATCAATTTATAATGACCCAACCCTATGCCTGGGGCGGTGGTACCCCTTCCCTGCAGGAAAGCAACATTTATTCAAAGCAAGAACATTCAACTTAAGCACCATTAAAAACCAGCGGTGGCAAGACCGACCACATTCTTCATACTCTTAAGTCACTCTTTCAGTGTACTCCCCGAGTCCTACCACCATCCTAAGTCCCAGCTTTGATGGTTCACTTTGAGCATTACTAGTCACGCATAAAGCTAATGACACTCTTCTATGCCAACGACCACACCAATTACTTTAGGCCGTCTAGTCGAGCGACATAATGCGAGTACAGTTTGGTCATAGACCATTGCTCAAATCTCCATGCACAATAAACATGATGCGAGTCAACCTCCCCTTTCCCGATCACAATACACATAACAACGTCATTTTCAAGGCTAGCTCTCACAGTCACAATAACTAGACCCATCAGGCTCTACAGTTTAACATGATACACACAGTGTCTCATGGACATTGGCTTTGTAACCATAATTAAAGCTCTCTGGGAGCTATCTCTAGGGTAACCAATATCACCACGCGATATTGACAAAAAAACAAATCTGTATTAGGCTCGAGTTCACTGGTCTCTTCTAGTAGAGACCAATTTATAACTCAAGCCTAAGATAGCTCTTTGGGAACTGCTCATTGGTCTCTTCTAGTAGAGCTATCGACAGCGTTATCTTTATTGCGGGCGATTGCAACAAAATCTCATTCTCTATTGCAAACTTTGGTGTTTCCTAGAGACATCCTCTAGTACATCTACTGCAACCTACAATACCCCAAAAATCCTGAAATCTATACATTTTTCACGGAGACTTCTCCGGCACGCAAATCTAAATCACCAATCCAGACTAACTTTTCACAGATGGGTTTCACACAACATGCCTATGTCTGTACTTCGATTTTGAACTCTATATGCAATTCTACCAGGGATAATCTGTATCAACCCATTAGAAAATTCTCCTTCTTTACTAATTGGTGAGGGTTTCCATGAAAATATGCCAAATAAGGACTTCACTTATCCAAGAGGATAATCCTTACCCTTGTAGATTGCTTAGGAGATATAAACGCGAATTTGATCTGGATGGAAAGGTTCACAACACCTTCCCCTCAACAGAACTAGACATGGCCCGTGATTCTGATCTCAAGAACTCCTCCAATAGCTCTCCAAAGAGCTGGATTAGCCTCCACTACTTCTTTCTTCTTTACTTTCCCAAGCTTGAAGAGAGTCAGAGTAAAAGTGAAATGAACACTTCTCTCCCTACTCCATAGGTTAAGCATAAACGGGTAACTATCCGGGCCTCAAGATTAAAATACAAATAAAAATGGATGCCCTTGATCAAATCGAGCTCTCATTTAAAAATTGCTATCGTCGGGAGATATCTCTATCACCTGGTGATAGCCTCAGCGATGGACGCTTCACTAAGTCAACATCATTTTATCGCTTCATGTCCACTTCACAGAGAACTAACACGCGATGTTCTGCCACATGGCATACTATCATCGACGATATCATTATTATTAGCGACAGTAAATCAACTTCATTGCTATCATGACTGTATCGTTTTGATCACTATCGCTGAGCGATATTGCACTAGTGCAAGCGATAGTAATTTGACTACAACGACTGCATTAACTTCATCATTTATCGACTGTATCGACTTGTCACCTTCATCATCTTGTCAACTGCATCGACCTGACCACTATTGCTTGGCAATATCACTATTGCCAGGGATTGTTCCAAAACTCGAACATGTTGTTTTTCAACTGTGGGATACCTGGGGTGTTACACTAAGTATATTTTGAGTAGTCATCAGTAAAAGTAACAAAATATAAACTTCACCTACCAACAGACTTAGTAGGAGAAGGTCCCCAGACATCAGAGTGAACAAGATCAAAAGGACGAGAGGAACTACGTCCGTATATTGCTAGATAGGAGGAGCGATGGTGTTTTCCAAGTTTGCAAGCTTCACTGTTTAGAGAAAAGTTCTTATGATGAAAATAAGTTATGATTTGGTGGATTAGGCGAGGAGGAGGATGACAAAGGCGAAGATGCCACTGCTAAAGAAAAGAAGAAGTAGAGAAAGTACCAGCACTATCGAGGAAGAAGAGACCGTCACTTTCAGTCCCAGTAGAAATTATCTCCTTGGTGTGAGGATCCAGAAAGGAACAAGTAATAGATGTAAAGGTAACCGTGCAGTTTAGTTATTTGCATAAAGAAGGAACATAGACCAAATTGCACTGAAAAGTAGGGGCATAAAGTGTGTCTTGAAGCTATAAAGATGAAGTGACATGAACTGTACCAGTCCCGTACACAGTAGATGAATTACCATCCACAACAAAAAATGGAGGCAATCGATTATGCTTGTCCAAAGAGGAGAATAACTGAGGATTGTCTGTCTTGTGATTAGTAGCTCCAGAGTCAATAATCCACTTACCCTGAGTATCTATAATGGCACTTCCGAAAGAGGAGGCAGGGGACGTGGAATTTGTTGTGTCAGCACTCTCGGAAGGGCAAAGATGAGGATACTTTACCCAATACCAATCCTTAAGATGTCCGGTCTTACCTCAGTGAGAATAGAGATGGTGAGACAAACCACATCCACCAGAGCGACCCCCACGACCACTAGAATTACCGGAATGACTTAGATGAGGAATGATGTCAGGATGGGGTGGGGAGTCAAGCAGAGGGTACTGAATAAGAGTAGTAATGACAATGATGTGTGAAATAATAGTATCTAGAGTAGGAGAGCCAACTTCTCCAAGAATTTGTTATTTAATCATATCATAAGGCTCTGGTAGGCAAAGAAGATAACAGATAACCACAATTTCCTGGAAGTGTTTGTATTAATCAGCATGATCAACAGAGAAAGGGCGTTGTTGAAGATGCTTGACACCAAGAGCTTTCACCACCTGGTAAGCAGTATTAGGTGCTAAGATAGGACGTGCAAAGAGATTAGCATATAAAATGTATATGTGTGAAGTTTGAGCAGTAACACCTCCATCATCCACGTAGAATATAACAGAAGGTCCGGCCAGGGCCCCATGCTATATTTCATGGACAGTTAGCGGAGTTACTCATTGAAACCTTTTTATTCACACATCCTAACTCAGAGTGAATTCTAACAGAAGTAGTTTACTTAGTTATAGAACCCAAAATCCAGGAATGTCCACTACAAAAATATAGGAATGATATTTAATACACAACATGTTCTGACCTTAAGGCCTTACAACTATTTTCGTTACAAAATGTATATTCCATACATCGGCACTCAGGCCGGTCACACATGAAAACAGTAAACATTCGCCTTTGGGCCTTCGAGAGCTAGCCAATCGCAGCATAAGGGACTTCAGCCTGCTACTTTACACATGGATCTCCAGCACCTGCATAACACGACCCACAAAAATGCGGTAAAACAAAACAACGATCAGCATTAGCTAACCAAATTATAATGACCCTACCCTCACTCGGGTTGGCGGTTCTCTTCCCTACAAACAACAATATATATATATCTCTTTTGGCAACAAAACATTCATGTAAACACCATTCGCCACAGACTTGGCACTCATAGCCACACGCACCATGCACCCAATGATAGTTATACTTTCAAGACCACCTAAACACCTAGAGGGGGGGGGGGTGAATAGGTTCTAATGCTTGTTTTAACTTAAGGCAGAATATAATTACTTACTATGAGAGAATTCAGCAAACACTGCAGCAAACACAACACAACAATCACAAATATGCACACATCACAAATTGCACAAAGATTTATAGTGGTTCCCCAAGATCTGGGTACATCCACTTTCCCCCTTCACCTATCTAGCAGTGTGCTAGATTCATCCTAACTTCCTTCTTTATCTCAGATCCTCAGATCCTACACCTCAGAACCCTGAAAGATTCCTACAACTCAGAACCCTATAAGGTTCCTACAGCTCAGGCTAACCATCCCTACCTCAGCCTTGCCACAAGTCCTACAACTCAGAGAAATACCTTCTCCTACACTCAGGCATAAATAGTCCTACCACTCAGAGAATACCTCTCCTACACTCAGCCTTTATAATCTAGGCTTACAACTCAGATCTATACAAATAGATCCTACAGAAATTGAAATTGAAGTTATATAATATCTTGCCCCAGTTGAGAGAGAAGGGATAAGACTGTTCTTGATCAGCTTCTAGAAAAACCTGATGGATGAAATCAACTGGATCTTAGCTTTCTTCAAAGCTTTTTGAATCTGAACTTAAGAAACCTGTGATAGCTTCCTTCTTGTCTTCAAAATGGCTGGATCCCTCTCTATCCAACACCTTTGATGATACTTCAGAATTCTTGAAAGAATTCTACTTAGACTGATCCTGAGTGGTTGTACACGTCAGAATGTCTTCTTAGATCTTCTCACGAATATCTTATTCTGTGCCTTGCACTTTCTTGATCAGAAATCTTATCTCCCAATAGATGATTAATGCGTCATCGTGTGTCTCAATACTGTTTTTCCTTCTTCTGAATCTGTCTATTTATAGACTTCATCCTTGGTAACTGGCTGATCCGGTTTCTAACAAACTTCTGACAAGTCTGACAACTTCTGTCAAGCTGTTGTAACTCACAGCTGTCAAGTCTTCAAACAGATTTTGTGCCTTTGTCTTTGTCAACAAAGCGTTGAGACTGTCTGTTAGAAAGTGTCGAGACCATCTGTCAATATATGTCGACATAAGTGACTTAGGTGTCGAAACAGCCTTTGATGATGTCGACATGTCTGCCTTTATGTCGACTCAGCTTCTAGATACTGCATCTAGAGAATGTGTCGACACAGAGCATTTGTGTCGACACAAACACTTCATCATTCTCCAACAACTAACTTGGTCTAGACTTTGCAGTGTGTCGACACAAGTCCTGTGTGTCGGCACAGTTGATGTAGACTCAGAATATAGTGTGTGTCGGCACAGCCTCCAGGTGTCGACACAGCTGTTGTCGACTCTGCCTCTGTATGTCGACTCAGTCTTCTGGTGTCGACACACGTGTTATCGACTAGCTATCCTGTGTGTCGACTTCTTAATCCCAGTGTCGACACAGTTGATGTCGACTAAACTTCTGTGTGTCGACACTGCTTCCTGGTGTCGACATAATTGTTGTCGACACTTTTTCTCTGTGTCGACACAGCCTTCTTCAAGTGTCGACACAATCTTTCTGAAGTGTCGACACAACTTCTTCTGGTGTCGACACATGAACTTAGAATAATTTTCCTGTATTTTAATACATTCTTCACCTGCACATGTCAACTCAAAATAACATCAAATACACCTTGATGTATATCATTGAGCTAAGTTAGGCTTCTTCAAATCAGGTACACATTTTCCAATGTACCCAATAATCTCCCCCTTTTTGGAGAAGTCATAACCCTTTTAGCTAATGATATACACCATTTATGAAAATTTAATATGATGATGTACAAGAGCATAATATAACAGGAATCTTTTATTAACAAAACATTAACCATAGATTCATCATAGAATAAAGATGAACAAGAAAAAAAATGATTACAGAACAAGGTTTTGTTTATTCATTTAGAAATGTTTGTTACAGCTTGTTTACATTGATTGGATTAACAAACAAATCATTACAAAACATTTGAAAGAACTGATAAACTTAAACTAAGACTGATCAGGATCCTGGATGACAATTCCTTTTCCTGATTGAATCTGAGCCTTCACAGTAGGTTCAACAATATCAACAGGATTTTTGCCTTTCAGTTCAGCTTTCTTTTGAGCTTCCTCCTTGAGCCTTTGCCTTTCAAAGTAATGAAAGGGCTTGGGAAAATACTTGCTCGGCTCCTGAGCATCAGGTGGTAGCCTCCCCATCTTAGCCTTTCTTCTGAATTTAACTATGGCCTCCTGCCTGGCCTCATACTTTTGCCATTCAATTACATTATACCATTTTCCTCTTTCATGCACTTGATCCTTCACAGCCTTCCAGGCAGTTAGTATAATGTTCCTTGAGATGGGGCTCCACTACTCAAAATCAGATCTTAGTTCAGCTTGCTCTCTAAATCTCTTCTTGGATAATTGAGCATCTTGTTGATCTTTCAAATTGGCTTCTGGCTGATCTACTTTTTCAATAATTACATTTGTAATCTCCTGTAGAGGACAGTACATTGCCTGCACTTGCTGATGAATTATTTCAAAATCAGCAGGGGGTATATGACTTGGGCAACCTCATGTTGATTGCCTTCAAGTAGACCTTGTTGTATTCCTGACTCAGCAATTGCATCATCATCACACAATGGTGGATATCCCAATGTGGCTCTAACACTGTTGGTTACCCACTTGGCATGTTCTGAGCCAGCATGGATAAGTACCCTCTCCCACTTTAGGACTTCTCTGGCAATATGATCCCTAAGATCATCCTTCTGAAACCTTATTTGTCTATCAAGAAAATTCACACCCTCTTTAAAGAATGATTTTAATTTGAGAAGCTTGTCAGATATTTCTTTCTGTGAGGTGGTGATTGCAGTTTGAACTGAATCCAGGGCATCTTTGAGCTTTTGATCAAAGTCTTCCATATCTTTAGTCCTTGCAGCAGTCAGCTTAGTTGCAGTATCTTTTAACTCAGTGAGAATTTCATTATGAGATTCAGTCAGATTGTCATTCATTCTCAGCTGATTTTCTAGAACATATCCTTGTTTCAATGCAATGTCATCCACCTTACCAAGGATAGTTTGGTGCTGTTGAGCTAGATATACCACAGCATTACCTCCCTTGTGGAAGCAATCTGTCATCTCCTTTTTATTCAGATTTACCTCAAATCTGATTGACTTGATGTCTTGGGCAAGATCAAACTGAAGTGACTTATTACTTTCATCTACATATTTTTCCAAGGCTCTTCTTTGCTCATCCATCTTCACTTGCAAATTTACCATGAACTTATTGTAATCAAACTCAGTAGGAGATTGGTGACTTGCAGTCTGGAGAGCTTGCTTATAGCTTTGACTTCTTCTCTTGAAGACCATGAGCTTCCTTTTCTTAGCCTCCCTGGCTTTTTCTTTCTCAGATTCTGAAGAACTTTCAATATGAACTCTTTCAGGAGGTGTTGTAGGAACTTCTGTCTCAGTGACATGTTGTTCTTCCTCAACATTCACTCGCTCCCCCTCAACATCTTGCTCCTCCTCAATCCTATCAGTAGCAATTCCACCATCAGGAAATAACTCATCTAGAGTGAATTCCTTTTGTTCTTGAGCAGAAGATGAGTCATCAAGGCCAGCAGTGTTCAAATCTTCTGATAAGTGTGCTCTTTCTTCCACTTGTTCTTGTTCAGAAATTGACTCCCCCTGCAACTGTTTAGGATTAGAAATGTGCTGGGCAGGAGAATGAAATGGCTCCCCCTGCACCTGTGCACGTAATGTTTCTTTATGGACTTGAGTAGACCCAGTCTAGTCCTCAGCCTGCTCTCTAACTTGTTCTCCTTGAAGTTGTTCAGTGCCCTGATCATGTCCAGGTGATGTCTCAGGTGTGTCCTGCCTGTCCACATTAGGCACCTCTTTGGACAGAACTCTATCCCACCTGGAGAATAATCTCATGTCCATTTTTCTCATATGATTAATCTTAGACCCAGGAATCTGTTGCATGACCTCTGGAATGAGCCCAGTCAGGTATAGACTCATGATTCTAGCCAAGTTTGGCTTCTTTATTCCTTCTTTGATTTTATCAAACACAACTGCAGACCAATCTGTGTTAATCTTATAGAGTATCCTTGTCATGAGAGTGAACATCATGGCAGATATCCTATCATGGCCTCCTGGTTTACACAAAATCACTTTTCCTACTATCTCAGATAGAAACTTTCCCTATTGATTCATTCCCTTTCGGTTGATGGCTGCTCCAATCTTTAGGGTTGGATCTAATCCACACCACTGGAGAGCCTCTCTTGTCTTTGAGGCTGGGACCTCTTCTTCATCTTAGATGCTAGGTAGTTGAAGAATCTTTCTTATACTTTTTAAAGTAATTTTAATCTTAGTCCCATGAACCGTAGATTTTATCTTAAGACCAGTGGAATCCAAAGTTGCAGCAGTATAGAACTTGACAACTTCTTTCTTCCAAATCTTTGAAGGTTCAGAAACAAGGTATTCCAATCCATTGTCAGCAAGAAGAGAAATCACCTGTTTGATTTCTTGCGCGGCATTGTCGAATGCAGCCCTAACCAATTCATATCCCTGATTAGTTGACATGACTCCTCTATGTCAACACTTTATCACTGAATGTGTCGACACCATTTTACTTAGCCAATTTTATGGTAAATTAACCTATGGCCAGCATCCCTAATTCAATTTTAAATTTATTGAATTTAGTTTCATCTAGTGGCTTAGTAAATACATCTGCAATTTGATAATCTGTTTTAACAAATTCCAATGAGATGTCCCCTTTTTCTACATATTCTCTAAGAAAATGGTATCTAATCTCTATGTGCTTAGTTCTACTATGAGGAACAAGATTGTTTGCAATAAATATAGCACTCTTAGAATCACACAATAAAGGTGTTCTACTTACTTGAATACCATAGTCCTTTAGCTGATGCTGAATCCACAATAGCTGTGCACAGCAGCTTCCTGCAGCCACATATTCAGACTCAGCAGTGGATATTTCCACACTAGTCTACTTCTTACTGCTCTAGGATATCAATCTTCCTCCTAAGAATTGACATGTACCTGTAGTACTCTTTCTATCTTCTCTACAGCCTGCAAAATCTGCATCTGAATAACCTGTTAGTAGAAAATCTCCATTCCTAGGGTACCAAAGGCCTCGATTAGGTGTGCCCTTAAGATATCTCAAGATCCTTTTGACTGCAGTATAATGTGATTCTTTAGGGCAAGCTTGGTACCTAGTACAGACACATGTAGCATACATAATGTCTGGTCTACTAGCAGTGAGATATAATAGAGAGCCAATTATTCCTCTATACAAAGACTCATCTACAGGCTTACCTGCATCATCTTTGCATATTGAAATATTTGTTCCCATAGGAGTTCTCATGGTGGAGGATGATTCCAAACCATACTTCTTAATTAATTCCTTGGTGAACTTAGACTGGGATATGGACAAGCCATCTTCAGTTTGTCTTACTCCCAATAAGAACTTAAGTTCCCCCATACTACTCATTTCAAACTTCCCTTGCATAAGTTTGGCAAACTTTTTGCAAAGATTGTTCTCTGTAGACCCAAAAATTATGCCATCTACATAGATTTGGACTAAGATTATCTTACCTTTTGATTCCCTTAGGAATAGAGTTTTGTCTATTTTACCACTTGAGAATTTGTTCTCAATAAGAAAAGTAGACAGGGTTTCATACCAAGCCCTTGGGGCTTGCTTTAACCCATACAATGCTTTCCTAAGTCTATAGACATAACCAGGTTTAAGAGAATCTACAAAACCTGATGGCTGCTCTACATAGACTTCTTCTTTTAGATCACCATTCAGGAATGCTGATTTCACATCCATTTGGTATACTTTGAATCCTTGATATGCTGCATAGGTAAGGAATATTCTGATTGCCTCCAGTCTTGCTACTGGGGCAAATGTTTGATCAAAGTCAATCCCTTCTTCCTGCCTGTATCCTTTAGCAACCAATCTTGCTTTGTTCTTCACAATTACTCCACTCTCATCCAACTTGTTCCTAAAGATCCACTTTGTGCCAATGATGTTGTGGTATTTTGGTTTAGGAACTAACTCCCAGACTTTGCACCTTCTGAATTGATTAAGCTCCTCTTGCATAGCATTAATCCAGTGTTGGTCTTGGATGGCTTCTTCAAATTTCTTAGGCTCCAGTTGAGATAGAAAACTTGAATGCAGGACTGTGCTCAGATTTTTGCTTCTAGTCTGCACTCCTTGTCTTGGATCACCTATAATTTGATTTGCTGGATGGTCTTTTAGATGTCTTGTAGCTGGAGGTAGATTTCCTTCAGGTTGAACATCTCCAGCTCCTTCATTATGCTGCACCTCTTGGTTGTCATCAGCTTCTATTGAGTCTTGTACCCCCCAAATCCTTTGATGATCCCTCTTTCAGATCCACCAAAGATAACTTTAGGCCCATCCTTGACAGATGCGTACTCCTTCAGCAGCCCCTTTGTTCCAGTCATGTGCCTGGAACAACCACTGTCCAAGTACCATATAGGGGCATGACAACTTGGACTTTCCTGTTATACAGAATTACTTTCCCTTAGAACCCAAGTAAGTCTTGGGTCCTTGGTTCAGGTTAGCACCATTCACATCAAAACTACCAGCAGCTCTTATAACTGGTAGACTATTATTCTTCCTTACACTTGTGTTATGCCAGCAGTCTAAGGAAAAATGGCCTCTCTTGCCACAGCACCAACATTCATATTTGTTGTATCTAGGTCTAGATATACCCTTGGGAGAAAAATTTCTGTCCAGTGCTTGTGCTGCTGTAGCTTCACCCACTGATTTCTTATAACCATTGGGTTTATGAACATGGGCAGACCTATTGGCATTAACACCCTTGTTTTTCAGAACATCAGTCTTAATATGACCATGAATATTTTCAAGATCATATTTATTAGAAGGCACTTGTACCTTTCTAAATATAACAGGGACTTTAAGGTTTAGTGGCTAGACAGGAGCTTTGCCTTTTCTCTTGAATTGGGCAGCCTTGGTGTTACCTTTGAAGCCTAATCCTGCCTTACCCTTTTGAGCCACAAACTCATCTATTATAGGTAAGACAGATTTTGGCTTAGAGTAACTAGTCACTAAATCTTTCTCTATTCTCAGTCTGGCCTCCAGACTTTTAACTTGATCATTGCTATATTTGATTGTGCCCATCTGAATAATAGTTATATTTTTCAGTTTAGCAATCTCATTTAACTTTTGATCCAATATTTTTTCAAACTCAGATGCAGCCACCTTAAGATCAGCAATTTCCTGAGCCTGAGTTTTGACTAGATTCTTGCTTTTCTTAAGAGCCTGCAATAAGTCCCCATACTTATCTATTAACTGATGAACATCTCCTTCAGATTCAGATCCATCTACATCACTTGATGCAGATGTAGCTGATTCTATACTGGTACTACAAACTGATTTCATAGAAGGACAATGTACCTTCCTGGGACCAGACTGATTCTGGCACATATCTTCTTCTGATCCAGCCATCAGTCCTATACATTGATGATCTTCTTGTTCATAGATGGAGTTTAGCAATTGCATAGACTCATCTTCTTCATTAGCTGCATACAGTCCAATGTATGCTTCAGCTTCAGATTCTGACTCTGAGGAGGATTGATCTGTAAGACTCTTCTCCTTCTTAGCAATAAAGGATTTCTCCTTCTTGCCCTTTTGTTGAGTCTTCTTTCTGTCTTTTGACTCCTTCCTCTTATCTGGACACTCAGCCACCACATGTCCAGGCCTATTGCAGCAATAATAAACAATCTTTGATATAGTAGCTTTGCTGGGCTTGGTTTTGCTCCTCTTCTGATAGTAATCATCAACTGGCTGTGATGTGGAGGGCCTTGACTTCCACTGCTTTTTCTTCAAGAACCTCTGAAACTGCCTTGTAAAGGCAGCAAAATCTGCATCTGAATCACTATTTTCTGAGTTCTTATTGTCTGAATTTTCTGAGTTAACTTCAGCAACTTCCTTAGGAGGTGATGGAGATATCCTCCTATTCTTTCTAGTGGCTTAAGCCTTGAAGGCCACAGACCTTTCTCTATGTTCTCCTTTTGAATTCTTTTCTTCCTCCTTCCTAGCCATTAGTTGCATTTCATATGATAGCAACTTTCCAAACAAGGTTGGAGGAGAAATGTCTGCTAGTTTGGCCACTTCTCTTATGGCACAAATCTTGGTGTCCCAATCCTTTGTCAAGGATCTTAGGAATTTGTCATTCAGTTCATAGGTACTGGAGACCCTTCCATAGGACATTAGTTCATTCACTATCCTGTAGAATTTCTTGTAGCATTCAGTTATGCTATCAGACTTCCCTTGTCTGAAACTCTCATATTCTTGGTTGAGCATAGACTTTCTATCTTGTCTAACTTCTTCAGAACCCTCCATGTAGACAATCAAAGTGTCCCACATTTCCTTGGAGTTTTTGCAGTGAATCAGATTTTGAAATGTGGCATCATCTATAGCCCTTACAATAATGTTCTGTGCTCTTTTGTCTAGTGTTGCCAGGATGATCTAATCCTTGGTCATTTCAGAATAACTCTTTGGACTTTGAATGTTTGTATCAAGAACTGATACCTTCATTGGAATGAAGGGGCCTTCCTCTACTGTGATATATATCCTTTGATCAGAAGCCTCCATAAACACCTAACCCTTTCTTTCTAGATTCCAAAAATCTCTTTCCTGCAGATTGGTAATTTCATTGACCCTAGTTCCTTGTGATTCTCTCCAGAACCCATTTTCTTGATTCTTGATTCTGCCTTAGGGATCTAACTCAGACTGTTAAGTCCTTCTTTGAGGAACCTCCCTCTGATACCACTTGATAGTTATACTTTCAAGACCACCTAAACACCTAGAGGGGGGGGGGGTGAATAGGTTCTAATGCTTGTTTTAACTTAAGGCAGAATATAATTACTTACTATAAGAGAATTCAGCAAACACTGCAGCAAACACAACACAGCAATCACAAATATGCACACATCACAAATTGCACAAAGATTTATAGTGGTTCCCCAAGATCTGGGTACATCCACTTTCCCCCTTCACCTATCTAGCAGTGTGCTAGATTCATCCTAACTTCCTTCTTTATCTCAGATCCTCAGATCCTACACCTCAGAACCCTGAAAGATTCCTACAACTCAGAACCCTATAAGGTTCCTACAGCTCAGGCTAACCATCCCTACCTCAGCCTTGCCACAAGTCCTACAACTCAGAGAAATACCTTCTCCTACACTCAGGCATAAATAGTCCTACCACTCAGAGAATACCTCTCCTACACTCAGCCTTTATAATCTAGGCTTACAACTCAGATCTATACAAATAGATCCTACAAAAATTGAAATTGAAGTTATATAATATCTTGCCCCTGTTGAGAGAGAAGGGACAAGACTGTTCTTGATCAGCTTCTAGAAAAACCTGATGGATGAAATCAACTGGATCTTAGCTTTCTTCAAAGCTTCTTGAATTTGAACTTAAGAAACCTGTGATAGCTTCCTTCTTGTCTTCAAAATGGCTGGATCCCTCTCTATCCAACACCTTTGATGATACTTCAGAATTCTTGAAAGAATTCTACTTAGACTGATCCTGAGTGGTTGTACACGTCAGAATGTCTTCTTAGATCTTCTCACGAAGATCTTCTTCTGTGCCTTGCACTTTCTTGATCAGAGATCTTATCTCCCAATAGATGATTAATGTGTCGTCGTGTGTCTCAATACTATTTTTCCTTCTTATGAATATGCCTATTTATAGACTTCTTCCTTGGTAATCGGCTGATCCAGTTTCTAACAAACTTCTGATAAGTCTTACAGCTTCTGTCAACCTGTTGTAACTCACAGCTGTCAAGTCTTCAAACAGATCTTGTGCCTTTGTCTTTGTTAGCAAAGCGTCGAGACTGTCTGTTAGAAAGTGTCGAGACCATCTGTCAATATATGTCGACATAAGTGACTTAGGTGTCGACACAGCCTTTGATGATGTCGACATGTCTGCCTTTATGTCGACTCAGCTTTTAGATACTGCATCTAGAGAATGTGTCGACACAGAGAATTTGTGTCGACACAAACACTTCATCATTCTCCAACAACTAACTTGGTCTAGACTTTGCAGTGTGTCGACACAAGTCCTGTGTGTCGACACAGTTGATGTAGACTCAGAATATAGTGTGTGTCGACACAGCCTCCAGATGTCGACACAGCTATTATCGACTCTGCCTCTGTATGTCGACTCAGTCTTTTGGTGTCGACATATGTGTTGTTGACTAGCTATCCTATGTGTCGACTTCTTAATCCCAGTGTCGACACACTTGATGTCGACTAAACTTCTGTGTGTCGACACTTCTTCCCGGTGTCGACACAATTGTTGTCGACTCTTTTTCTCTGTGTCGACACAGCCTTCTTCAAGTGTCGACACAATCTTTCTGAAGTGTCGATACAGCTTCTTCTGGTGTCGACAGATGGACTTAGAATAATTTTCCTATATTTTAGTACATTCTTCACCTGCACATGTCAACTCAAAATAACATCAAATACACCTTGATGTATATCATTGAGCTAAGTTAGGCTTCTTCAAATCAGGTACACATTTTCCAATGTACCCAACAATCTCCCCCTATTTGGAGAAGTCAAAACCCTTTTAGCTAATGATATACATCATTTATGAAAATTTAATATGATGATGTACAAGAGCATAATATAACAGGAATCTTTTATAAACAAAACATTAACCACAGATTCATCACAGAATAAAGATGAACATGAAAAAAAATGATTATAGAACAAGGTTTTGTTTATTCATTTAGAAATGTTTGTTATAGCTTGTTTACATTGATTGGATTAACAAACAAATCATTACAAAATATTTGAAAGAACTGATAAACTTAAACTAAGACTGATCAGGCTCCTGGATGACAATTCCTTTTCCTGATTGAATCTGAGCCTTCACAGTAGGTTCAACAACATCAACAAGCTTTTTGCCTTTCAGTTCAGCTTTCTTTTGAGCTTCCTCCTTGAGCCTTTGCCTTTCAAAGTAATGAAAGGGCTTGGGAAAATACTTTCTTGGCTCCTGAGCATCAGGTGGTAGCCTCCCCATCGTATCCTTTCTTCTGAATTTAACTATGGCCTCCTGCCTGGCCTCATACTTTTGCCATTCAATTACATTATACCATTTTCCTCTTTCATGCACTTGATCCTTCACAACCTTCCATGCAGTTAGTATAATGTTCCTTGAGGTGGGGCACCACTGCTCAAAATCAGGTCTTAGTTCAGCTTGCTCTCAAAATCTCTTCTTAGATAATTGAGCATCTTGTTGATCTTTCAAATTGGCTTCTGGCTGATCTACTTTTTCAATAATTACATTTGTAACATCCTGTGGAGGACTGTACATTGCCTGCACTTGCTGATGAATCATTTCAAAATCAGCAGGGGGGTATATGACTTGGGAAACCTCAGGTTGATTGCCATCAAGTAAACCTTGTTGTATTCCTGACTCAGCAATTGCATCATCATCACACAATGGTGGATATCCCAATGTGGCTCTAACACTGTTGGTTACCCACTTGGCATGTTCTGAGCCAGCATGGATAAGTACCCTCTCCCCCTTTAGGACTTCTCTGGCAACATGATCCCTAAGATCATCCTTCTGAAACCTTATTTGTCCATCAAGAAAATTCACACCCTCTTTAAAGAATGATTTTAATTTGAGAAGCTTATCAGATATTTCTTTCTGTGAGGTGGTGATTGTAGTTTGAACTGAATCCAGGGCATCTTTGAGCTTTTGATCAAAGTCTTCCATATCTTTAGTCCTTGCAGCAGTCAGCTTAGTTGCAGTATCTTTTAACTCAGTGAGAATTTCATTGTGAGATTCAGTCAGATTGTCATTCATTCTCAGATGATTTTCTAGAACATATCCTTGTTTCAATGCAATGTCAGCCACCTTACCAAGGATAGTTTGGTGCTGTTGAGCTAGATATACCACAACATTACCTCCCTTATGGAAGCAATCTGTCATCTCCTTTTTATTCAGATTTATCTCAAATCTGATTGACTTGATGTCTTGGGCAAGATTAAACTGAAGTGACTTATTACTTTCATCTACATATTTTTCCAAGGCTCTTCTTTGCTCATCCATCTTCACTTGCAAATTCACCATGAACTTATTGTAATCAAACTCAGTAGGAGATTGGTGACTTGCAGTCTGGAGAGCTTGCTTATAGCTTTGATTTCTTCTCTTGAAGACTATGAGCTTCCTTTCCTTAGCCTCCCTGGCTTTTTCTGTCTCAGATTCTGAAGAACTTTCAATATGAACTCTTTCAGGAGGTGTTGTAGGAACTTCTGTCTCAGTGACATGTTGTTCTTCCTCAATATTCACTCGCTGCCCCTCAACATCTTGCTCCTCCTCAATCCTATAAGTAGCAATTCCATCATCAAGAAACAACTCATCTAGAGTGAATTCCTTTTGTTCTTGAGAAGAAGATGAGTCATCAAGGCCAGCAGTGTTCAAATCTTCTGATAAGTGTACTCTTTCTTCCACTTGTACTTGTTCAGAAATTGACTCCCCCTGCAACTGCTCAGGATTAGAAATGCCCTAGGCAGGAGAATGAAATGGCTCCCCCTGCACCTGTGCAGGTAATGTTTCTTTCTGGACTTGAGTAGACCCAGTCTGGTCCTCAGCCTGCTCTTTAACTTGTTCTCCTTAAAGTTGTTCAGTGCCTTGATCATGTCCAGGTGATGTCTCAGGTGTGATCCTTGCTCAACCTTTATAACACAGGCCTACAACTCGGATTTACACAGGAATCTTACCTCTCAGCAATTATAGATTTTGCAAACACTCAAATCCTAAAGGATCCTACATAATAAATAATGAATGTGTTTATTTTGACACTAGAGAATTTCTGTGTCTTCCTTTCCTGGACAGAGATTATCTCAGCCCTAGTCTCTTCTCCGTAATAAGAAAACTAATCTTCAGTACTGGATGGCTTGTGCTAGAAGTTAATAAGAATCACTGTTCTGAACTTGCTGTCATAGATGAAAATCTCTTTAGCTATCTCGATTGGCTTTTAGGTTCACTAATCTGAACTTATTCTTCAGGCTCGGCAAGAAGGCGAGGAAGAAGATGATGTTCAGCCGCAAGAATACGTAAATAGAAAACCCTAATTACTTTCGTCGACTCAGCCAATCTTCCACTTGTATTATACGCTGATCAACGACACTTTTCTATGGGGGCCCCGCCTTAATTGCTGGAATATCACTTTCCTTTTACACTAGATGATAACAAGCTGGCCATCGACACCATTTACGCTATTCTGCAGCTTTCTCGCAACAATTTTGAACTGTGTTGACTTTTGCTGATGTCACCCCTTTGTAGACTTAGCCAAATTCTAAGAATCCACTCAAGCGTTGAGTGGCGTTGAGTGAATGAACTTCACTCAACGATTCTGTACTTAGTCATTTTGTAGCTTCCCTAGCATTGAGTGGCATTGAGTGAATGCACTTCACTCAACAATTATATACTTAGTCATTTTGGAGCTTCCTTGGCGTTGAGTGGCGTTGAGTGAATGAACTTCACTTAACGATTCTGTACTTAGTCATTTTGCATCTTCCTTGGCTTGAGTGACATTGAGTGACTGGACTTCACTCAATGCTTTTAAACTTAGCTTAGCTTTCTACTCTGTCTTCATCCTAGGCGTTGAGAGCATTGAGTGTAGCTTTATCACTCAACTCTTTTTGCCTTAGATTATTTTCTGCTTCTTCAACAACCTTGACGTTGAGAGTGTTGAGTGTTGTTTCATCACTCAACGCTTTTGTACTTGGCCTCAATTGCTCCACTATATGGCATTGAGAGCGTTGAGTGTAGCTTCATCACTTTACTCTTTTGTACTTAGCCAGTTTTTTGTTTCACACTTTCCCCATGGCTTTGACTGATAAAGCTTAACTCAAAGCTTTCTGTCATCTGACGTTGAGTGAACTGGATTCACTCAACGCCTGTGGACTTAGATGAATTTTTTAGACTATCTTCTATGGCATTGATAGAATCAGTATGATGTTGAGTGAACTGGCTTCACTCAACGCTTCTAGACTTAGCTTATTTTTCTTTGACAAAAACTTTGCGGCTTTTACTCAGGAAGCAATACTCGATGAATTATGCCGCATGCCGTTGAGAGAGTTGACATCACTTAACGCCTGTGGACTTAGCTATTTTTCTGGCTTCCACTGCTTAAGCTTTGACAGACCAAACTTTATTCAGTGCTTTTTGTGTTATGACATTAATTGAACTAACTTCACTCAACGCCTGTGGACTTAGCTGCATTTCTTTATCCAGCTCCCTTCCTTAAGCCATCTGGCATTAAGTGAGCTTGCTCCACTCAATGCCTGTGGACTTAGGCAATATCTTGCCTATCCAACTAACTCCTTTGTGTCCACCTATCCTATCATTATAACAAGGACTAGCCTGCATGCATTAAATTGCAACCATATTAAATATAACTTGGTGTATGTCATTGACTTGTTTGACTTCTTACAAATCAGGGACATTGGGATCAATGGACCCAACAATCTCATCCCAATTTGAAGAAGTCAAAACCTCACTTTAATTTCTTACTTAATGACATACACACCATATTTACAGTAATAAACATTATAATAAGATAGTTACAGGAAGGTTACCTACTCCCCCTGTTTAGAAGCATCCCTACTCCCCCTGTCTTACTACTCCCCCTGTATAGAAGCATCCCAGCTCTCCCTGTCTTACTGCCATATTTGAGCTTGAACAATCCTGTTGGCTTTGATACCACTTGATCCATAACTTGATCAACACCTTCTCTCCCCCTTTTTGACTCTATAGAATAGTCAGGGAGGTCTGAATTCCTATGATCTTCTTCTCCCCCTATCTATGTGCAGGAGATCAATTGATATAACTGCTTGATTCCTCTCTTCACAAGACTGAACCTGCTTTTACAGCTATTTTAATTGCTCCCCCTTAATAGGAGCATCTTCTATCACATCCTCCAGATAGACACTTTGGTCTCCACAATCATTATACCACTAAAGATCTTTTTAGCCTGCAAGAAAAAGAACAAACCTACAACCATAAATACTCTAGTGAGTAACTGAAGCTAAACTAAGTTCAACATTCATAATTCAAATTTGAAGGTGTTGGACTTTGCTTCATCTACTGGCTTAGTGATGATGTCAGCCACTTGCTTGTCAATGGGGACAAACTTGAGGCTAATGTCTTCCGTTTCCACATGTTCCCTAATTAAGTGATACCTAATTTCTATGTGCTTAGTGCTGCTGTGTGATACATGATTCCTAGCAATAGAAATGGTATTAGTAGAATCACAATGAAGACGAGTTCTACTTATCTCAATCTTATAATCCTGAAGCTGATGTTGAATCTATATCAACTGAGCACAGCTGCTTCCTGCTAAAATGTACTTTTGACTCTGCTGTTGTGATTGCCACACTCGTTTGCTTCTTGTTGCTCCATGACACCAGTCTTCCTCCTAAGAACTGACAGGTACCTGAAGTACTTTTCTTGTCCTCTTTACAGCCTGCAAAATCTGCATCTAAAAAGCATGTTAGATCAAAATCCCTATTCCTAGAGTACCATAGGCCAAGATTTGGTGTGCCCTTAAGATAGCTCAAAATTCTCTTGGCAGTAGAGTAATGAGATTCTTTAGGGTAGACCTGATACCTAGAACAAACACATATAACATACATGATGTCAGACTTACTAGCAGTCAGGTATCAAGGGAGCCAATTATCCTTCTATACAAATACTCATCAATAGGTTTCCCTGCCTCATCTTTGCCTATAGGCATACTTGACCCCATGGGAGTTCTCATGGTGGAGGCATTCTCCATGACATATTTCTTAATCAACTCTCGGGTTAACTTGGACTAGAATATGGACAAGACATCATCGGTCTGTCTTACTTGGAGTCCCAAGAAGAACTTGAGCTTACCCATACTGCTCATCTTAAACTTAACTTGCATAAGTTTAGCAAACTTCCTACAAAGGTTGTCATCAATAGACCCAAAAATTATGTCATCTTCATAAATTTGGACTAGGATGATCTTGCACTAAGATTCCCTTAGAAATAGGGTTTTGTCTATTCTCCCCCTTGAGCATTTGTTCTCAATGAGAAAACTAGACAAAGTATCATACCATGCTCTAGGGGCTTGCTTCAATCCATATAGAGCTTTCCTAAGCCTATAAACAAATTAAGAGAGTTAGGGTCAACAAAACCTGCTGGCTGATCCACATATTCTTCCTCTTTTAAGTTCCCATTTTGGAAGGCTGACTTCACATCCATTTGGTAGACTTTGAATCCTTGATAGGAAGCAAATGCAAGGAAGAGTCTTATTGCTTCCAATCTGGCTACTAGGGCAAATTTCTGGTAAAAATCTATCCCTTCTTCTTGCTTGTATCCTTTATCCACCAGTCTAGCCTTGTTATTAACAATAATGTCATTCTCATCCATTTTGTTCCTGTAGATCCACTTGGTCCCAATGAAATTTTGTCCTTATGGTCTGGGAACCAACTTCCAGATCTTACACCTCTTAAATTGGTCTTGTTCTTCTTGCTTTGCTTTAATCCAAAACTGGTCTTTGATTGCCTCTTCAAACTTCTTGGGCTCTTCTTGAGACAGAAAACTTAAGTAGAGAGCTGTGTTGATACTCTTTCTTCTAGTCTGGACTCCATGGCTATAATCACCAATGATTTGGTTGGCTAGATGGTCCCTCAGATGTCTGACAGCTGGAGGAAATCAAGCTTCAGCATTCTTATCTTCATTGTCTTCATCTGGCTGTTCTTCAACCACTTCAAGTATGCATTGACCTTCTCTAGGAATGATCAGTCCATCATCTTTATCTTATACTGTGGGAGCAGCTTCCTTGATGGTTAGCTTGTCCATTATCAGCTCTGTACTTGCAATACTAGAAGAGGAGCTAGGTAGCTCACTATTAATCATGTTGGATTCATCAAATACAACATGCATTGACTCATCTACAATTTGACTTCTTAAGTTATAGATTCTATATGCCTTACTATAAATGTTGTACCCAGCAAAGATCCCTTCATTAGACTTGGTAGCAAACTTAGTTATATGAGATTTTTCATTATTAAGCACATAACACTAGCAACCAAAGATCTTGAAATAGCTCAGGTCTGGTTTTCTGCCCTTCAAGATCTCATAGGGAGTCTTCTTGTGAAACTTGGTGATAGAAACCCTATTAAGGACATAACATACAGTGTTAACTTCCTCATCCTAGAAGTATTCTGGGAGAGATGAGTCACTTAACAAGGATCTACTAACCTCTTTGAGAGTGGGTGTTCTAGGAGAGGAGAATTCTTGATGAATCCCATGCTCTTCTCAAAACCTTGTCATGTACTCAGATTAAAATTCAGTCCCATGGTTACTTCTCATTTTGAACACAGTATAGTTAAATTCATTCCGAATTTGCTTGACAAATGCCTGAAAGACATCAGGGATTTCAGATTTCTTCCTTAGAAGAACACCCAGGAAAATCTTGAAAAGTCATCAACAACCACAAGGGTGTAGACTTTCCTACTTAAACTTTGAACTGGCATAGGACCAAACAAATCCATATGCAGGAGTAATAAGCACCTCACTGAGTCTTTGGTGTCAATGCACTTGAAGGAGGTCTTTGTCTGTTTGCCCTTTTGGCATGCAGAGCAGATACCCTCCTTAGTGCACTAACTTAGGACCATTTCTAACTAGCTCCCTACTAAAGAGCTTGCCTATGATTCTATAATTCAGATGGGCTAGCCTTTTGTGCCACTGGACACAGGAAGAGGCTTTCTCACCTACAACAGGGCGTATAGAGGAGAACATACTTAAACATAGGACATCTAAACAATACACATTTCCATTCCTAGTGCCTGTTAAGATGACCTCTTGGTTACTTAACCTCCTAATCTTGCACTCATCCTTGTGGAATACTATATCATAGCCAAGATCACAGAGTTGACTAATACTTATCAGGTTGTGTTGCAACCCTTCCACATAGGCTACTTTTGTGATGATGACTATGCCATTAGAGATCTTACCATAACCTCTAGTCACTTCTTTTTTTGAGCCACCAACGATAACCTTTGGTTCATTCTTTATTGGAGTATATTCCTTCAGCATGATCCTTGTTCCCATCATGTACATAGAACATCCACTGTCCAAGTACCAAATAGGGGTATGGGCTCTTGAACTAACCTGTTAGACATAAGTCAGTTAAACTTAGGACCCCAATACTTATTGGGTCCTAGATGCATGTTAGTATGATAATGCCTACCTGCAAATTTTCTTACAAACAAGCTAACATTTTCTCTTTGTACACTCTGATTATGCCAACAATCAATAGCAAAGTGGACTACCTTGGCACAACACCAACACCCATGGATGTTGTATCTTCTTTTTTGAGCTAGTCTAGTGGTTGTGTTGACCATAACTCTTGGTCTAGAAGGTGCAGCAACAGTCGTGTTATTTTGTTTCCCAACCCAAATTTAACTAGTGTTGGGTCTGACAGTAGAAGTGCTTGGGATATCTTGAGCCATACCAGTAGCTGCCTTCTTTTCAGAGAGTACACTCTTGATGGCCACAGAGATCCCCAAGTCTGGTCTACTGACAGACTTGCTCTTGGTCTTAGAGTTGGTTGGATTATTCTGAGAATAGTCTGCAGCTTTACCCATGAGTGAAGGGGCTGGTGCAGCAAACATAAAGGGTTCATGATGGGCCATTTGGATTTCCTCATGCGCTGCCTTAAAGGATCTTGCACCCTTGCTATATCTTCCACCATTGTGGTGAACATCTTTGTTCCCTTTGGTGGATCTACTATTCATCCAGTGACCAAAGATACTTTCTTGGTCATACCTATTTGAAGGTAACAATACTCTCTTAAATGGAATAGGAGGCTTGGAGGCCAGTGGTTGTACTGGAGCTTTGCCCTTTCCTTTGGGATTGGCAATGCTTATGTGACTCTTGAAGCCCAACCCCTTCTTACCCTTTTGGGAGGTGAAGTATTCTATCAAGTGTTGCACTGAATTTTGCTTAGAATAACTAGCCACTATTCTCTTATCCCTTTCTAGCAGCACTTCCAGGTCTTTTATTCTGTTTTTGATACTCTATGGTGCCTAACTGGATGAAGGAAATAGTTTCTAGTTCACTAATTTCCCTCAACTTCAGATCCAACATGAAAGCTGAGTCTGCATGCTGGGAAGCAGCAAGCTGAAGAGTAGAACTCTCCTTAGCCTGCTCCTTAGCCAACAACTTACTTTTCTTGAAGGCATTCAACAAGACACTATATTTGTCAATAATAGAATTGACGTCTTCGTCAGATTCGGAATATCCTTCATCATTTGATGAATGAGCTTCTGAATTTGGGCAAGTCTCATAACCTGACTCAGAAGAAGACTTAGATAGAAAGTGTACCTCTTGATGACCAGGTTGATCCTGGCTAGATTCTTCATCGGTCCTAGCCATCAGCCCATAACAACAGTTGCCTTCTTCATCTTCTTCATCCACCTCTGTATCACCATCTGACTGTGATAGAGGGGCCCTCACTTCAATCCTAGCAGCAAGATGATCTTCATCAGCTTCTTCAGCAATAGTAGCCAACATCACAATGAGGTCTACTTCTTTAGCTTCTACTTCAGCAGAGTACATCCCTATGTAGGCTTCATCTTCATCTTCCTCTTCTGAATCTGATGAGGAGGAGTAAGTCTAGCTCTTCTGCTTCTTAGCAATGAAGGATTTATCCTTCTTGCCTTTTTGTTGGTGGTCCTTCATCTCACCAGATTCCTTTCTTTTAACAGGGCATACGGCTATTACATGCCCTAGCTTGCTGCAACAATAACAAATGATTTTAGATGAAACATGTTTGCTGGGTTTAGAACCATACCTGTCATCCTTAGAGGATTTCTTCCCGCCCATGTAGTAGTCTTCCTTGGGATAAGAGGAGGAGGAGGGCCTGCTTCTCCAGTGTTTATTCTATATAAACTTCTGGAACTGCTTGGAGAAGGAAGCAAAGTCTTCATCAGAAATATGACAGTCTGATGTGCTGGTCTCTGATCTTTCTGTGCCAAATTCAACATCCCTCCTTGGTAGAGAAGGGGTCTTCCTTCTGCTCTTTCTTGAGTCTTCAGTCTTGAATGCCACATTCTTCTCTTTAGCTTGGGACTTGCTGACTTTCTCCTCCTCTTTCCTGGCAATCAGCTCCATCTCATAAGAGAGCAGCTTCCCAAATAAGTTTGGTGGTGGAGTGTCAACTAGCTTGACCACCTCTTTGATGGCATAGATCTTAGTATCCAAGTCTCTGGTTAGATATTTGAGAAACTTATCATTCCGTTCATAGGTGCTGAAGACTCTGCCATATGTCCTCAGCTCATTGACATTCCTGAAGAATCTTTCATAGCACTCAGCTATGCTATCAGTCTTACTCTGCCTGAAGGCCTCATACTCTTGATTGAGCATGAAATTTCTATCATCTCTCACTTCCTCTGTGCCCTCCAGTAGACCACAAGAGTGTTCCACATTTCCTTGGAGGCCTGGCAGTGCACAAGATTCTGGAAGGTGGATTCATCTATGACACTCACAATTATATTTTGTGCCCTCTTATTCATTATGGCTAGAATAACTTCATCCTTTATCATCTCTGCATAGGATTTAGCTGTCAGGACATTAACATACAGAGATGAGACCTTCATAGAGATGAATGGTCCCTCTTTGACTATGATAAAAATCCTAGCTGTTAACCCCAGAATCCGCAACATGTTCAGCATGACAAAGGCCTTCCTCCTCTTTCGGTAGACTCGGTTTCTGCAGTCCGCTTAGGCCATCAATACCATACAGATCTAGGGCCCTCTAACTCTGAACTTCATTTCCAGTCTGTCCAGGCTACCCAGTCAGGATTCTAGTTCCAACCTCCTTAAGTGGCAGACTCG
Source organism: Platanthera zijinensis (assembly GCA_039513925.1). Lineage (NCBI taxonomy): Eukaryota > Viridiplantae > Streptophyta > Magnoliopsida > Asparagales > Orchidaceae > Platanthera > Platanthera zijinensis. The sequence continues at coordinate 20,624,846 of CM077094.1, read as the reverse complement.
ATCCTCCAGTCTGCCCAGGTTATCCAGCCTCAGGTGATTAGCTTCCCAGATCGTCCGCTAGCTGTTCAGTCGTACTCAAGCATCAGCCCGTACAGGTCACAGCGCCTCAGCCAGGATCACGCCCTACAACCAGATAGAAGCTCCAGCTCGCGAGCCCAGTCCACCCCTCTTTCTCGGACTGGCTTGTCTTTTCTTTTTTTGATTCCCGTCACCGCTGCCCGGTTCTCCTATACCCCGGGTAGCCAGTTATTTTAGCACTGCCCGTTTGGGCAGGCCCCCAAATTTATAAATAGGGGGAAGCGGTGCACCCAACGCATGCTGACTCGAGCCCAGGAGCCTACTTGTTAAAGGCTATGGACTCGAATCTATGGCTTTGCGATCTCCAGCTTGCTCTTCATTCAGCTTTCTTTCCTCTACTTATAATCAGTCTTTTGCAATCAAAGGAAAGCCCATCATAAGAGAGGCTTTCAGGCCACGACATACAAAGTCTGGTGTTGCCGTGGCTCATGGCTCTGCTTTCTTTCTCTAGTCTGCTAGTAGATAGCTGCTTGCAGTTGGCTCTTTTCCCTGCTTTTCCCCCGTGTTCGAGCCATTAGCTGGTGGTGTCCGTTTCCGCGCATCAACACTAGGGTAAGCTGCTTCCATGTATAACATAACCCTCTTCTTACAAATGCCAAATCCTTCCTTCCTACAAATTGAAAAGTTCATGGCACCCAACTCCTTATACTTCACTCCTGAACCCATAAGGACAGATTTTCTTACTGACCTTGGAGATCTACTCAGACTATTGAGTCCTTAAAGAGTAACCTGCATTTGATACCACTTGAAAGTCTATTTTAAAGGTCAGCTAAACACCTGGGGGGGGGGGTGAATAGGTTTTAGGTCTCTTTTTGATTTATTTAAACCTTAACTGATTTTGCTATGCTTAGTGATTAGGTTAGTTTGGCTTTTGATAGTTTTACTTTCAAGACCACCTAAACACCTAGAGGGGGGGGGGTGAATAGGTTCTAATGCTTGTTTTAACTTAAGGCATAATATAACTTTAGGTTTTAATAAACTTCAGAAAAATCTGCAGCTAACATAGCACAGCAATCACAAACATGTACACATCACAGATTGCACACAGATTTATAGTGGTTCCCCAAGGTCTTGGTACATCCACTTTCCCCCTTCACCTATCTAGCAGTGTGCTAGATTCGGCCTAACTTCCTCCTTTATCTCAGATACTCAGATCCTACAACTCAGAACCCTGAAAGGTTCCTACAACTCAGAACCCTATAAGGTTCCTACAGCTCAGGCTAACCAGCCCTACCTCAGCCTTGCCACAAGGCCTACAACTCAGAGAACACCTTCTCCTACAACTCAGGCATAAATAGCCCTACCACTCAGAGAATACCTCTCCTACACTCAGCCTTTATAAAATAGGCTTACAACTCAGATCTATAAATAGTTCCTACAGAATTTGAAAATGAAGTTATATAATATCTTACCCCTGTTGAGAGAGAAGGGATAAGACTGTTCTTGATCAGCTTCTTGAAAAAGGCTGATGGATGAAATCAACTGGATCTTAGCTTTCTTCAAAGCTTCTTAAATCTAAACTTAGTTAGAGTTGATTTCCTTTGGAATATACTGCTTCTTAAGAAACCTGTGATAGCATCCTTCTTGTCTTCAAATGGCTGGATCTCTCTCTATCCACAACCCTTGATGATACTTCTGAATTCTTGAATGAATTCAACTTAGACTGAATCTGAGTGGATGTTCACTTCAGAAAGTCTTCTTAGATCTTCTCTCGAAGATCTTCTTCTGTGCCTTACACTTTCTTGATTAGAGATCTTATCTCACAACAATGATCAATCAATCAGTTTCTATGTATATTTTCTTCTTCTGAATCTGTCTATTTATAGACTTCATCCTTGGTAACCGGCTAATCCGGTTTCTAACAAACTTCTGACAAGTCTGACAGCTTCAGTCAACCTGTTGTAACTCACAACTGTCAAGTCTTCAAACAGATCTTGTGCCTTTGTCTTTGTCAACAAAGTGTCGAGACTGTCTGTTAGAAAGTGTCGAGACCATCTGTCAATATGTGTCGACATAAGTGACTTAGGTGTCGTCACAGTCTTTGATGATGTCGATATGTCTGCCTTTATGTCGACTCAGCTTCTTGATACTGCATCTTGAGAATGTGTCGACACTGAGTATTTGTGTCGACACAAACACTTCACTATTCATTAGCAACTAACTTTGTCTAGAATTTGCTGTGTGTCGACACAAGTCCTATGTGTCGACACAGTTGATGTAGACTTAGAATATAGTGTGTGTCGACACAGCCTCTAGGTGTCGACACAGCTATTGTCGACTCTGCATCTGTGTGTCGACACAGTCTTCTGGTGTCGACACAAATGTTGTCGACTAGCAATTCTGTGTGTCGACACAGCCTCCCAGTGTCGACACAGTTGATGTCGACCAAACTTCTGTGTGTCGACACTGCCTCCAGGTGTCGACACAATTGTTGTCGACTCTTTTTCTCCGTATCGACACAGCCTTCTTCAAGTGTCGACATAATCTTTCTGAAGTGTCGACACAATTTTGTCTGGTGTCGACACATGGACTTAGAATATTTTTCCTGCATTCTAGTACATTCTTAACCTGCACATATAAACTCAAAATAACATCAAATACACCTTGATGTATATCATTGAGCTAAGTTAGGCTTCTTCAAATCAGGTAAACATTTTCCAATGTACCCAACAATCTCCCCCTATTTGGAGAAGTCATAACCCTTTTAGCTAATGATATACACCATTTATGAAAATTCAATATGATGATGTATAAAAGCCTAATATCACAGGGAACTTTATAAACAAAATATTAAACACAGATACATCACAGAATAAAGATGTAAATAGAACAAAGTGTTGTTTATAAATTCAGAAATGTTTGTTACAGCTTGTTTACATTGATTGTTTTAACACACTAACAATAACATAGTTCTAGGACAAAAACTAGTAGAACTAAAACTAAGGCTGGCCAGGCTCCTTGATAACAATTCCTTTTCCTGGTTGAACTTGAGCCATCACAGGAGGTTCTGCATCATCAGCAGGCTTTTTGCCTTTCAAATCAGCTTTCTTCTGAGCCTCAGCCTTGATCCTTTGCCTCTCAAAATAATGAAATGGCTTGAGAAAATACTTGCTAGGCTCCTGAGCATCAAGAGGTAGCTTTCCACCCTTAGCCTTTCTTCTGAATTGAACTATGGCCTCCTGCCTGGCCTCATACTTTCGCCATTCTAATTCATTATACCGTTTGCCTCTTTCATGCACATGATCCTTTACAGCCTTCTAGGAAGTTAATATAATGTTCCTTGAGGTGGCGCTCCATTGCTCAAAATTAGGTTTTTGTTCTGCTTGCTCTCTGAATCTCTTCTTTGATAATTGAGCATCTTGTTGAGCCTTCAAATCAGCTTCTGGCTTATCTACTTTTTCAACAATAACATTTGTAACCTCCTTTGGAGGACTGTACATTGCCTGCACTTGCTGATGAATCATTTCAAAATCAGCAGGGGGGTATATGACTTGGGCAACCTCAGGTTGATTACCTTCAAGTAGACCTTGTTGTATCCCTGACTCAGCAAAGGTATCATCATCACATAATGGTGGATATCCCAATGTGGCTCTGAAACTGTTGGTCACCCACTTGGCATGTTCTGAGCCAGCATGGATGAGTATCCTCTCCCCTTTAGGACTTCTCTGGCAACATGATCCCCAAGATCATTCTTCTGAAACCTTATTTGGCCTTCGAGAAAATTCACACCCTCTTTAAAGAATGGTTTTAAATTTTGAAGCTTCTCAGATATTTCTTTCTGTGAGGTGGTTATAACAGTTTGAACTGAATCTAGGGCAGCCTTGAGCTTCTGATCATAATTTTCCATGTCTGTAGCCTTTGCAGCAGTCAGCCTTGTAGCAGTATCTTTGAACTCAGTGAGAATCTCATGGTGAGATTCAGTAAGATTTTCATTCATTCTTAGCTGATTTTCAAGAACATATCCTTATTTCAATGCAATGTCATCCACTTTAGCAAGGATAGTTTGCTGTTGTTTAGCTAGATATACTACAGCATTACCTCTCTTGTGGAAGCAATCTGTCATCTCCTTTTTATTCTGATTGACCTCAAATCTAATTGACTTTATGTCTTGGTCTAGATCAAACTGAAGTGAATTATGACTCTCATCTACAAATTTCTCCAAGGCTCTTCTCTGCTCATCCATCTTCACCTGTAAATTTACCATGAACTTATTGTAATCAAACTCAGTAGGAGATTGGTGAGTTGTTGACTGGAGAGCTGACTTATAGCTATGACTTCTTCTCCTGAAGACCATTTGCTTCCTTTTCTTAGCCTCCCTGGCTTCTTCTGTCTCAGATTCTAAAGAACTTTCAATCTGAACTCTTTTTGGAGGAGTTGCAGGAATTTCTTTCTCAGTTTCATGTTGCACTTCCTCAACATGCACTTTCTCCCCCTCAACAGCACCTTGCTCCTTCTCAACTCTTAGGGTGTCATCCTTTTCAGCTGCATTTCTAAAGTTAGAAAACAACTCTTCTAGAGTGTATTTCTTTTGTGCTTGAGCAGGTGATGAAACATCAATTGCAGCAGTGTTCAAATCTTCTGATAAGTTTAGTCTTTCTTCCTCTTGTACTTATTCAGTAATGGGCTCCCCCTGCAACTGTGTAGGATCAGTAATGTCATGAGCAGGAGTAAGATCTATCTCCCCCTGCATCTGTGCAGGTATAGATTCCTCTTGGACTTGAGTAGACCCAGTCTGGTCCTCAGCCTGCTCTCTAACTTGTTCTTCTTGAACTTGTGCATTGCCATGATCATGTTCTGGTGATTTCTCAGTTGTTTCCTGCCTGTCCACATCAGGCAACTCTTTTGACAGAACTCTATCCCATCTTGAAAATAACCTCATGTCCGTTTTCCTCATATGATTGATCTTGGACCCAGGAATCTGTTGCATTACCTCTGGAATGATTTTAGCCAGGTATAGACTCACAATTCTAGCCAAGTTTGGCTTCTTGATTCCTACTTTGATTTTTCAAAAAGAACTACTGACCAACTGGTTGGAATTGTAAAGACAATTCTTGTCATCAAGCTGAACATATAGGCTGAGATCCTATCATGTCCACCTAGCTTGCATAAGATCACTTTGCCTACTATTTCAGATAGAAAATTTCCTTGTGGATTCATTCCCTTTCGGTTTATGGCTGCTCCAATCTTTATGGTTGAATCCAAACCACACCACTGGAGAGCCTCCCTTGTCTTTGAGGCTGGGACCTCTTTTCATCTTGAATGCTGGGTAGGTGAAGAATCTTTCTTATACTTTTTAGAGTAAGTTTAACCTTAGTCCCATGAACTATAGATTTGATCTTGAGACCAGTGGATGAAGGGTTTCTCTATAAGGTTGGCACAACACTTGTGCACATAGCGGAAGTAATAAAATCTAGAACAACCCAAAAGAGATTGGATCGGGCCATGAATGTTGAATCAAGAAGTTAACGAACATTAGGAAAAAATTACCTTGATGGCGTTGAGTCACAACTCAACGAAGATGCTCCAAATGAGATTCCTTGTCGGTGGCGAGTTCCACGTAGAATAATATCTACGTGTCTGCAGAAATCCACACGAGCGGGAGAACTCCAAACCTCCGTCACATGGATGATCGGAAAGAGATCGACCACACCTTACACTTCCACGGACTGCTAGGCCCGCTCCAGGAAGCGCAACACCGGCGACTATCGTCGGAGAGGAGGAGGTCGGCGGAGTGAATGCGGCGGCAGAACGCTTCCGGCCGGCGGGATTCGGGATTCTGCGAATCGGTAGAACAGCGGATCTCTTTCCGTCGGGTTCTATTCGGCCGCAAAAACAACGCATACTTTTCCCAAAACCCTAAGTCCATATTTATACTAAAAGTATAAACAGACCTAAAAGTATCGCTATCCGTAGACCACACAGTATAGGGTCACAGAATCATTCGTTGAGAATGAGTGCACGGTTCGGCGAGAATCAGATCCAGAATCGACGAGAATCAAGGACAACTCTCGACGAATCAGCCTTAGTCGTCGAGTCATACTCGACGGCTCTCGACGATTCTCGTCGATCGGCGGTCGACGACAATTGTCGAACAGCGGTCGACGATATTCGTCGAACGGCGGTCGACGATATTCGTCGAACGGCGGTCGACGATAATCGTCGAACGGCGGTCGACGACAATCGTCGAACGGCGGTCGACGACAATCGTCGAACGGCGGTCGACGATATTCGTCGACCCAGCCACAGTCGTCGAGTCATACTCGACGACTCTCGCCGAAACAACCTTAGTCGTCGAGTCAAACTCGACGACTCTCATCGAAATAGTCTTAGTCGTCGAGTCAAACTCGACGACTCTCGACTAACCATTCTCAATGAACTTTCTTGGCAACGATTGTCGGACCCCCATACTTTATGGTGATTGGTAACCTTTATCAACACAGTCAATCTTCCAACTTCTCCACTGCTCTTATGTGCGACCCTGCAGACTCATATCGCATTGGCAGTGAGATCACATGTTTGACCACTTCTAGATCACCATGGTAACTCCAACAGTCTCCCACTTGATCTTGAAAGTATCAAACCAAAAACCTCACAAACAATGAGCGGCATCTAGCAATGCATCATTGCTCCCCAAGCAATAAGAGTTCATAACTCATAAGCCTTCATGACCAATGTTCCAGCGTTGTCTTTGTCCCTTTGTCCCTTACATCCGGAAAGAACTAGAGGCATGGACCGTGTCACCCTCATAATAGCTCAATCCAAGTTTCTTGATCTAGAACGGACTTTCAAAGAATGGTGAGTCCAATATCACATACTGACTCAACCAAGAATGGCCATGCATTTCTCAGTCCAGTTCCATCAAGGGGCCCATGGATGCAACTCCTGTCATATAGGAGGACAAATCCCATATCTGCTCACACACAAACACCCAAATGATTCGTAACGTACCCAACAACCACCCTTATCATCAACCTTTCTCAAGGAAGACTTTAGATGGCATCAAAGCACGCTCTTCCTCACTTGATGAATGCTGCGACGTCAGGTCAAAGGACCATAACACCATTGCCAATAGAGACCTACTTGTGACACGATTAGATAACAATCCACAAAGTAGTCTCAGGATGGGTCTGTCCAGTACAACTTGTTCATTAACAAGTACCCACGTGATGACTTGATATCACAATATCATGACCTGTGAGAACTGGTCATCAGTCAACGCACGTGCCAGTCTTAAGGTATCATTATCACCCTTAGTTTCTATGATGATACAACGACCATGGACCTTTTAAGAATGAAGCTTCAAATAAATCATAGGCTCTCACATTCAAGTCACGTACTTGATGTCCTATGGAAGCGAACACTCTAAGGGTATTTATTATGTAACAATTTAACTATCACATAGAAAATCACAATAAAAGAACTTGCCATTAATTGTAAAAAGAAACATTTGGTACACAATTCATCATATGAATGAACAATAAACAGCTATCAGAATATACGTTTACATGCAACCCACAAGACTCCCACTAGAGTTGATCACTTAGGTATCGCATACCCATTGATCTAGTATGACCATCATGCTTTCTCTGTGCGAGAGGCTTTGTCAGTGGATCCGCAATATTCTCCTCAGTCGGCACTCTGCAAATGTTCACATCTCCTCGTTCAGCAATCTCACGAATTAGATGGAACCGCCGAAGTATGTGCGTGGAGCGCTGATGGGATCTAGGTTCCTTAGATTGTGCAATTGCACTATTGTTATCACAGTAGAGAACTACGGGACCAACAATGCTAGGAACTACATCAAGCTCGCCGATGAATTTCCTAATCCATACAGCCTCCTTCGCTGCGTTAGCCGCAGCGATATACTCGGCCTCTGTTGTAGAATCAGCAACTGTCTCTTACTTGGAACTCTTCCAGCTCACAGCTCCTCCATTAAGGCAAAACACAAACCCTGACTGAGACTTTGAATTGTCTCTATCAGTTTTGAAGCTAGCATCCGTGTAACCACTTACGACGAGCTCTTCCTCTCCACCATACACCAAGAACACATCCTTAGTCCTTCTCAAGTACTTCAGGATATTCTTGACTACAATCCAGTGACATTCACCGGGGTCTGACTGATACCTGCTAGTCATGCTCAAAGAAAAAGAGACATCGGGTCGAGTACATAACATTGCATACATGATTGATCCAATTGCCAAAGCATATGGAATCAACTTCATGCGGTCCTTATCTTCACAAGATTTTGGACACTGGTCCTTAGAGAGATTCACACCATGAGACATGGGTAAAAATCCTTTCTTGGACTCAAGCATGTTGAACCGCTTCAACACCTTTTCAATGTATGTACTCTGGGTCAAACCCAGCAACTTCTTCGATATATCTCTATAGATCTCAATACCGAGTATGTAAGTCGCTTCACCCAAGTCCTTCATAGAAAAGCAGTTCCCTAGGTTGTTTTTAACAACTTTCAGGGTAGGAATGTCATTCCCAATCAAAAGTATGTCATCTACATATAATATCAGGAAGACAACAATGCTCCCACTGATTCGCTTGTAAACACAAGGCTCATCTTCATTCTTGATGAAACCAAACTCTTTGATTTTCTCATCAAAACGAAGATTCCAACTTTGAGAGGCCTGTTTCAGTCCATAGATGGACTTATTCAGCTTGCATATTTTAGTGGCTTCATTTGGGGATACAAAACCCTCGGGTTGTGTCATGTACACTTCCTCAAGGAGGTTTCCATTAAGGAAAGTCGTTTTGACATCCATCTGTAAGATCTCGTAGTCATAATACGCAGCAATAGCAAGCAATATCCTTATGGACTTTACCATGACAACAGGGGAAAAGGTCTCATCATAGTCAATACCATGAATTTGCTTGAAACCCTTAGCCACCAGTCGCCATTTGAATGCTTGTACATTCTCATCCATGTCAGTCTTCTTCTTTAATACCCATTTGCACCCTATGGGTCGTACCCCTTCAGGTGGTTCCACCAAGTTCCAAACTTGGTTTGCATACATGGAGTCCATCTCGGATTTCATAGCCTCAAGCCATTTGTCGGAGTCCGGTCCATTCATAGCCTCTTGGTAGGTTGCTGGTTCATCATCATGATCCATAAGCAACACATTACCTATTTGAGATATGAGAAATCCATATCTCTCAGGCTCAAACCTCTGTCTACCATATCTACATAGGACTTGTATTTCTTGAGCAGGTTCTCTAGCTACAACATCTTGTAGTCCTGTCTCAGAATCAACTTCCGGTTCATCCACTGCTCTTATGTGCGGCCCTGCAGACTCATATCGCATTGGCAGTGAGATCACATGTTTGACCACTTCTAGATCACAATGGTAACTCCAACAGTCTCCCACTTGATCTTGAAAGTATCAAACCAAAAACCTCACAAACAATGAGCGGCATCTAGCAATGCATCATTGCTCCCCAAGCATTAAGAGTTCATAGCTCATAAGCCTTCATGACCAATGTTCCAACATTGTCTTTGTCCCTTTGTCCCTTACATCCGGAAAGAACTAGAGGCATGGACCGTGTCACCCTCATAATAGCTCAATCCAAGTTTCTTGATCTAGAACGGACTTTCAGAGAATGGTGAGTCCAATATCACATACTGACTCAACCAAGCATGGCCATGCATTTCTCAGTCCAGTTCCATCAAGGGGCCCATGGATGCAACTCCTGTCATATAGGAGGACAAATCCCATATCTGCTCACACACAAATACCCAAATGATTCGTAACGTACCCAACAACCACCCTTATCATCAACCTTTCTCAAGGAAGACTTTAGATGGCATCAAAGCACGCTCTTCCTCACTTGATGAATGCTGCGACGTCAGGTCAAAGGACCACAACACCATTGCCAATAGAGACCTACTTGTGACACGATTAGATAACAATCCACAAAGTAGTCTCAGGATGGGTCTGTCCAGTATAACTTGTTCATTAACAAGTACCCACGTGATGACTTGATATCACAATATCATGACATGTGAGAACTGGTCATCAGTCAACGCACGTGCCAGTCTTAAGGTATCATCATCACCCTTAATTTCTATGACGATACAACGACCAGGGACCTTTTAAGAATGAAGATTCAAATAAATCATAGGCTCTCACATTCAATTCACGTACTTGATGTCCTATGGAAGCGAACACTCTAAGGGTATTTATTATGTAACAATTTAACTATCACATAGAAAATCACAATAAAAGAACTTGCCATTAATTGTAAAAAGAAACATTTGGTACACAATTCATCATATGAATGAACAATAAACAACCATCAGAATATACGTTTACATGCAACCCACAAGACTCCCACTAGAGTTGATCACTTAGGTATCGCATACCCATTGATCTAGTATGACCATCATGCTTTCTCTGTGCGAGAGGCTTTGTCAGTGGATCCGCAATATTCTCCTCAGTCGGCACTCTGTAAATGTTCACATCTCCTCGTTCGACAATCTCACGAATTAGATGGAACCGCCGAAGTATGTGCGTGGAGCGCTGATGGGATCTAAGTTCCTTAGATTGTGCAATTGCACCATTGTTATCACAGTAGAGAACTACGGGACCAACAATGCTAGGAATTACATCAAGCTCGCCGATGAATTTCCTAATCCATACAGCCTCCTTCGCTGCATTAGCCGCAGCGATATACTCGGCCTCTGTTGTAGAATCAGCAACTGTCTCTTGCTTGGAACTCTTCCAGCTCACAGCTCCTCCATTAAGGCAAAACACAAACCCTGACTGAGACTTTGAATCGTCTCTATCAGTTTTGAAGCTAGCATCCGTGTAACCACTTACAACGAGCTCTTCCTCTCCACCATACACCAAGAACACATCCTTAGTCCTTCTCAAGTACTTCAGGATATTCTTGACTGCAATCCAGTGACATTCACCGGGGTCTGACTGATACCTGCTAGTCATGCTCAAAGAAAAGGAGACATCGGGTCGAGTACATAACATTGCATACATGATTGATCCAATTGCCGAAGCATATGGAATCAACTTCATGCGGTCCTTATCTTCACAAGATTTTGGACACTGGTCCTTAGAGAGATTCACACCATGAGACATGGGTAAAAATCCTTTCTTGGACTCAAGTATGTTGAACCGCTTCAACACCTTTTCAATGTATGTACTCTGGGTCAAACCCAGCAACTTCTTCGATCTATCTCTATAGATCTTAATACCGAGTATGTAAGTCGCTTCACCCAAGTCCTTCATAGAAAAGCAGTTCCCTAGGTTGTTTTTAACAACTTTCAGGGTAAGAATGTCATTCCCAATCAAAAGTATGTCATCTATATATAATATCAGGAAGACAACAATGCTCCCACTGATTTGCTTGTAAACACAAGGCTCATCTTCATTCTTGATGAAACCAAACTCTTTGATTTTCTCATCAAAACGAAGATTCCAACTTCGAGAGGCCTGTTTCAGTCCATAGATGGACTTATTCAGCTTGCATATTTTAGTGGCTTTATTTGGGGATACAAAACCCTCGGGTTGTGTCATGTACACTTCCTCAAGGAGGTTTCCATTAAAGAAAGCCATTTTGACATCCATCTGCAAGATCTCGTAGTCATAATACGCAGCAATAGCAAGCAATATCCTTATGGACTTTACCATGGCAATAGGGGAAAAGGTCTCATCATAGTCAATACTATGAATTTGCTTGAAACCCTTAGCCACCAGTCGCCCTTTGAATGTCTGTACATTCCCATCCATGTCGATCTTCTTCTTGAATACCCATTTGCACCCTATGGGTCGTACCCCTTCAGGTGGTTCCACCAAGTTCTAAACTTGGTTTGCATACATGGAGTCCATCTCGGATTTCATAGCCTCAAGCCATTTATCGGTGTCCGGTCCATTCATAGCCTCTTGGTAGGTTGCTGGTTCATCATCATGATCCATAAGCAACACATTACCTATTTAAGACATGAGAAATCCATATCTCTCAGGCTCAAATCTCGATCTACCAGATCTACGTAGGACATGTATTTCTTGAGCAGGTTCTCTAGCTACAACATCTTGTAGTCCTGTCTCAGAATCAAATTTCGGTTCATTCACTACTTGTGGTTCTTGAACTTCTTCAAGTTTTACCTTTTCAGTCTTTCTTGATAAGAACTCTTTCTCCAAGAAGACGCCAGTACTTGCGACAAACACTTTGCCCTCGGACGGTAGGTAAAAGTAATACCCTTTCGTTTCCTTATGATATCCTACCAGATAATATTTATCCGATTTGGGTTCCAGCTTGTCAGGCATTTGACGTCACACGTATGCCTCACAACCCCAAATTTTAATGAACGACATACTAGGACGCTTCCCAGTCCATATCTCATATGGTATCTTCAGAACCGTTTTCGTTGGAGTGCGATTCAATGTCATTGCAGCAGCCTATAAAGCAAAACCCCAAAAGGAAACAGGCAAGTCTGCATGACTCATCATCGAACGTACCATGTCTAACAAAGTACGATTTCTCCTCTCAGATACACCATTATGATGTGGTGTTCTAGGTGGAGTGAGCTGTGATACAATACCACACTCTTTCAGATGATCACGGAACTCATGACTCAGGTATTCGCCACCTCGATCAGATCGGAGTGCTTTAACCCTTTTACCCAACTGGTTTTCTACTTCATTCTTGAACTCTTTGAACTTTTCAAAGGTCTCGGATTTGCACTTCATAAGATACACATATCCGTATCTACTGAAATCATCAGTAAATGTAACGAAGTAGAAATACCCACCTCTAGCCATGGAACTCATGGGTCCGCATACATCACTATGTACAACACCCAAGAGATCCTCAGCCCTCTCAGTATAACCAGTGAAAGGGGCCTTAGTCATCTTGCCTAACAAATAAGATTTGCATCGCTTAAATGATTCATAATCAAATGAGTCCAAAAGTCCATCTTTATGGAGCTTGGATATGCGCTTCTCGTTTATATGGCCCAAACGACAATGCTAGAGATATGTAGGGTTTGTGTCATTTGTTCTTAGTCTTTTATTATTTTCTACATTATAGATCTGATGGTCCAAGTTCAAAACATAAAGACCATTAAACAATTGGGCTACAACATAACAAACATCATTCTTAAATATAGAACAACAGTTGTTCTTAATCATAAAAGAAAATCCAATCATGCCCAAGCATGAAATGGATATAATGTTTCTAGTTATTGCCGGAACAAAATAACAGCTATCTAGTTATATTACAAGCCCACTGGGCAAAGAAAGACGGTAGACCCCTACGGCCACAGCAACAACTCTTGCTCCATTGCCGACACGAAGGTCCACCTCCCCTTTACTCAGCAATCTTCTCCTTCCTAGTTCCTGCACATTTGTAGAAATGTGAGAACCACATCCGGTATCCAATATCCAAGATGAAGGAGCAGAAAGGTTTATCTCTATAACGTAAATACTTGAAGCGAAAGTCATACCTCCCTTCATTTTCTGCAGACCCTAAATGTACGAAGGACAGTTCCTCCTCCAATGACCAGCCTTGCCACAGTGGTGGCATTTCCCCTCCTTCACCGTGCTCTTCTTCTTCATCAGTGCATAAGACTTGGGCTCAAGATGTGACTTAGGTCCCACCTTCATCTTCTTGAAGACCTTGGCCTTGCCCTTGCCCTTATGCACCATCAGTATGGGGATGGCAGGCTTGGCCTTCTTCATATTGATCTCGGCAGTTCTCAACATGCCTAGGAGCTCGGGCAGTATCTTGTCTATCTCATTCATGTTATAGTTCAAGACAAACTGCTCGTAACTGTCCGGCAATGATTGTAGGATCAGATCTGTGGCCAACTCTTGACCCAGAGGAAAACCCAGTCTTTCAAGGTTCTCTATATACCCAATCATCTTGAGTACGTGAGTCCCTACTGAGTCTCGAACTCCCATCTTGCACTGAAACAATGCTTTGGTGACGTCAAACCTCTCTTGACGAGCTTGCCCTTGAAATATTTTCTTGAGATGCTCGTCAATCTCCTTGCACCCCATGTTCTCATGTTGCTTCTGAAGCTTAGAGTTCATGGTGGCAAGCATAAGGCATTCGACGTCCAAGGCGTCATCAGTATACTTCTTATAAGTATCTTTATCACCATGGGAAGAATTCCCGGTCGGCACCTCGGGGGCTTCTTCTTCCAAGACGTAGAGCTTTCGCTCTTGCCTGAGAACAATTTTCAGGTTCCTGTACCAGTTCATGTAATTAGTCCCACTGAGCTTATCCTTCTCTAGGATGGCTCTCAGAGACAGAGTGGAGTGTGAACCACTTGCCATTGAATTCTACAAGAATTTATGCAGAATAAAATCAGTACCAAAATTTCAAAATATAATTATTTTTCTTAGTTTGGACTTCAACTAAAACTCCCACTATTTTATTCGAAATAATAGCCCTCACTATCAATTCGGAGAGTTCATGCGAGCTACTCTCTTAGTGGACAAGATCCGTATTTCACCAACACAATGAGTCAGCTTTGGCTTTCCTCTCACGATGTGGTTATTTAGGTAGGCAACGCTTGCCAATTGCATCCTCATGCAATTCTTGTATGGTTGGTGAATAACTCCTTATTCGCATCCATCATATGGTGCATGCCAACCTTATGCCTCTAGGCACTCAACCTTTGAGGTCACCTAGTTAAGCTTGACCTGATGTCGACAGTGGGATATCACAATTATCCGCTCGCACCCTTACCAAGATAGATTAATGTACCTTGCATTGGCAAGCCCACACTTCATCGATCGAGGCAGGAAGAGTGTCATCCATCGGCTGGCATCCGAACACTTAATATTTGATGAAGGGAATTTTTGATAATAGGTCAACAATTAACCATGATCAACATTTGATCAACGTGCACATCCAAAGAAAAACACTTCACTAAAATCCCCATGCATCCCTTATGTGCACAACAGAACACTATCAACATTTAATAGAAGAAAAGGGATAAATCTGAACATCTGGACACTTCCAAATCTTCAGGTTTACATGCATTGGACAAGGGACAGAGGCAACTCAACTTAAAGCAGTAGACAAGCTCATCTCTCCTTGTTGGACTCAAAATCCAAAACAAAATCGAGGGATGGTTACTGCTAAGGAGACAGTAATTCCTAACGATTAGAAATTACTACATGATTCCAGACGTTCCCGGCGGGGTGCCAAGATTAAATCTAGACATTTAGAACACTTCTAAATCCCTAGGTTTAAACGTACTGGACTAACCTAACTTCCAATACAACAAACATGGCCGGAAACCTCGCTCTGATACCACTTAAGGGTTTCTCTATAAGGTTGGCACAACACTTGTGCACGCAGCGGAAGTAATAAAATCTAGAACAACCCAAAAGAGATTGGATCGGGCCATGAATGTTGAATCAAGAAGTTAACAAACATTAGGCAAAAATTACCTTGATGGCGTTGAGTCATAACTCAACGAAGATGCTCCAAATGAGATTCCTTGTCGGTGGCGAGTTCCACGTAGAATAATATCTACGTGTCTGCAGAAATCCATAGGAGCGGGAGAACTCCAAACCTCCGTCATATGGATGATCGGAAAGAGATCGACCGCACCTTACACTTCCACGGACTGCTAGGCCCGCTCCAGGAAGCGCAACACCGGCGACTATCATCAAAGAGGAGGAGGTCGGCGGAGCAAATACGGCAGAGAGAATGCGGCGGCGGAACGCTTCCGGCCGGCGGGATTCGGGATTCTGCAAATCGGTAGAACAACGGATCTCTTTCCATCGGGTTCTATTCGGCCGCAAAAACAACGCATACTTTTCCCAAAACCCTAAGTCCATATTTGTACTAAAAGTATAAACAGACCTAAAAGTATCGCTATCCGCAGACCACACAGTATAGGGTCATAGAATCATTCGTTGAGAATGAGTTCCAGGTTTGGCGAGAATCAGATCTAGAATCGATGAGAATCAAGGACAACTCTCGACGAATCAGCCTTAGTCGTCGAGTCATACTCGACGGCTCTCGACGATTCTCGTCGATCGGCAGTCGACGACAATCGTCGAACGGCGATCGACGATATTCGTCGAATGGCGGTCGACGATAATCGTCGAACGGCAGTCGACGATAATCATCGAGCCGCGTTTGACGACAATCATCGAACGGCAGTCGACGATATTCGTCTACCCAACCACAGTCATCGAGTCATACTCGACGACTCTCGCCGAACAACCTTAGTCATCGAGTCAAACTCGACGACTCTCGTCGAAACAGTCTTAGTCGTCGAGTCAAACTCGACGACTCTCGACTAACCATTCTCAATGAACTTTCTTGGCAACGATTGCCGGACCCCTATACTTTATGGTGATTGGTAACCTTTACCAACACAGTCAATCATCCAACTTCTCCACTGCTCTTATGTGCGACCCTGCAGACTCATATCGCGTTGGCAGTGAGATCACATGTTTGACCACTTCTAGATCACCATGGTAACTCCAACAGTGGTGTCCAATGTTGCAGCAGTATAGAACTCGAAAACTTCTTTCTTCCAAATCTTAGTGGGTTCAGAGACAAGGTATTCCAATCCATTGTCTGCAAGAAGAGAAATCACTTGTTTGATTTCTGGCGCGACATTCTCGAAGGCAGCCCTAACCAACTCATATCCCTCATTGATGTTGTCTTCAACCTTTGGCGCCATTGGAATGATGAGAAAGCTTGAGAGGAGAGAAGAGAGATTGTCGACACAGGGTTTTAGTCTCGAAAACCTTGTGAGCGTGTCGACAGAATATGTTCTCGACCTATATATACCTTTTCAAAACACAGAAGGTCAAGAGGCGGACAAAAATTGTCGAAAAGTGTCGACACTGTTGACAAGTGTCGACAAATACTTCTATAGTCTCGACCACAGCGCAGACTACCATGTGTCGACACCAATTGATGATATGTCGACACAGGAGATACTGAATAGTTCAGCCGGAATTATGTGTCGACTCTTATTATAAGAGTCGACACAAAATCTGTAAGTATCGACACTATTACTCTGGTTGTGTCGACACTACATATCTGGATGAGTCGACTCTTTGACACTTAGGTGTCGATACAGATTCTCATGTATCTACACATTTTCCATGACTAGTCGACATGACTACTCTGTGTCGACACATTATCACTGAATGTGTCGACACCATTTTACTTAGCCAATTTTTTTTTAATAAACTAACCTATGGCCAACATTCCTAATTCAATTTTAAATCTATTGAATTTAGTTTCATCCAGAGGCTTAGTAAATACATCTGTAATTCGATAATCAGTTTTAACAAATTCTAATGAGATGTCTTCTTTTTCTACATGTTCTCTAAGAAAATGGTATTTTATCTCTATATGCTTAGTTCTACTATGTGCAACAGGATTGTTTGCAATAGAAATAGCACTCTTAGAATCACACAATAAAGGTGTTCTACTTACTTGAATACCATAGTCCTTTAGCTGACGCTGAATCCAAAATAGCTGTGCACAATAACTTCCTGCTGCCACATATTCAGACTCAGCAGTGGATATTGCCACATTAGTCTGCTTCTTACTGCTCCAGGATATCAATCTTCCTCCCAAGAATTGGCATGTACCTGTAGTACTCTTTCTATCTTCTCTACAGCCTGCAAAATCTATATCTGAATAACCTGTTAGTAGAAAATCTCCATTCCTAGGGTAGAAAAGGCCTAGATTAGGTATGCCCTTAAGATATCTCGAAATCCTTTTGACTGCAGTATAATGTGATTCTTTAGGGCAAGCTTGATACCAAGCACAGACACATGTAGCATACATAATGTCTGGTCTACTAGCAGTGAGATATAATAGAGAGCCAATTATTCCTCTATACAAAGGCTCATCTACAAGCTTTCCTGCATCATCTTTGCATATTGGCGTATTTGTTCCCATAGGAGTTCTCATGGTGGAGGATGATTCCATACCATACTTCTTAATTAATTCCTTGGTGAACTTAGACTGGGATATGGACAAGCCATCTTCAGTATGTCCCAAGAAGAACTTAAGTTCCCCCATACTGCTCATTTCAAACTTCCCTTGCATAAGTTTGGCAAACTTTTTTGCAAAGGTTGTTCTGTATAGACCCAAAAATTATGTCATCTACATAGATCTGAACTAAGATTATCTTATCTTTAGATTCCCTTAGGAATAGAGTTTTGTCTATTTTACCTCTTGAGAATTTGTTCTCAATAAGAAAAGTAGACAGAGTTTCATACCAAGCCCTTGGGGCTTACTTTAACCCATACAATGCTTTCATAAGTCTATAGACATAACTAGGTTTAAGAGAATCTACAAAACCTGATGGCAGCTCTACATAGAATTCATCTTTTAGATCACCATTCAGGAATGCTGATTTCACATCCATTTGGTATACTTTGAAGCCTTGATATGCTGCATAGGAAAGGAACATTCTGATTGCCTCCAGTCTTGCTATTGGGGCAAATGTTTGATCAAAGTCTATTCCTTCTTCCTGCCTGTATCCTTTAGCAACCAATCTTGCTTTATTCTTTACAATTACTCCACTCTCATCCAACTTGTTCCTAAAAATCCACTTTGTGCCAATGATGTTGTGGTCTCTTGGTTTAGGAACTAACTCCCAGACTTTACACCTTCTGAATTGATTAAGCTCCTCTTACATAGCATTAATCCAGTGTTGCTCTTGGATGGCTTCTTCAAATTTCTTCGGCTCTAGTTGAGATAGAAAACTTGAGTGCAGGACTGTGCTCAGATTTCTGCTTCTAATCTGCACTCCTTGTCTTGGATCACCTATTATTTGATTTGCTGGATGGTCTTTTAGATGTCTTATAACTGGAGGTAGATTTTCTTCAGGTTCAACATCTCCAGTTCCTTCATTATGCTTCACCTCTTGGTTGTCATCAACTTTTATAGAGTCTTGTACTCCCCCTGGATAGTAGACATCATTTTCCAATACTTCATCTGCAGTTGTGCCTTCTACAATGGAAAGCTTGTCCATCCAATTGCTTATACCTGTTGTACTGAATGATCTACAAGGCAACTCACTGTTGATTAATCTTGTTTCATCAAATACAACATGTACAGATTCTTCTACCACTTGAGTAGTCAAGTTGTAGAATCTATAAGCCTTACTATTGATGCTGTACCCAACAAATATCCCATCTAGGGATTTGGCAGCAAACTTAGTTAAATAAGACTTGCCATTGTTAAGTATATAGCACTTGCAACCAAAGATCCTAAAGTAGGATAGATTTGGTTTTCTACCTTTCATAATTTCATAGGGAGTCTTTTTGTGGATCTTGGTGATAGAAGCCCTATTGATCACATGATATGCAATGTTTACTGCCTCAGCCCAGAAATATTTTGGAAGAGAAGTGTCACTCAATAAAGTTCTACCAGCTTCAATCAATGTCCTATTCTTTCTTTCAGCAATACCATTTTGCTGTGGTGTTCTAGGTGAGGAGAATTCTTGGAAAATCCCAAATTCTTCACACAATCTGTCATACTTTCAGATTGAAATTCAGTGCCATGGTCACTTCTGATTTTGACCACTGTACTGTTCAGTTCATTCTGAATTTGTTTAACAAAACTATGTAAAACACTTGGGGTTTCTGATTTTTGTCTCAGAAAGAACACCCATGTTGATGTAGGGGAAATCCTTGAGATTCGTCACGGAGGCCACGACGACGCTAATGACACGATCTACGCTCTCTAACCCACACGCTAACGAAAACGCAGCCACAACAATTATTTTTATTTATCGATCGTGCTAACAATACGGATCGCCGTTCCGCAAATAGATCGAATGTTGGCTATAGGACAAATTCTTTCCGGCTAAATGGGATAATATTGATCCCGAACGAGCTTTGGGTTGTACCAAAATAGATCCACCAAGAACAAACGATTCGAAAGATGGTAGGATCTATCCCAACAAAAGAAAAGCGAGGATCGCCAATCCTCTTACGAATCTTTCGGAAAACCAAACGAAAAATACCGATCTATTATTTGATTAACCGCTAAGAAAAACAAATCGGAAAATAATGCAAAAAGTCATCCACCACAAGAACTATCTAGAGAAAGAAAACTCTTTGTAGAAATTTTCGTTACCCCTCTCGGATTTGTAGATCCGTGATGCGTGGATTCACCAAGTTTGATCGCTCCTCCGTTGAAAGTCCACGGGAGACGCGCTACAGATGATGAACGTGCTAATCTTCTTCACTTAACGCCGTGGAGGAGTTCCTAACTTCTTTCCTTGCAAAATATCCTCTTATGCATGGGCTGAAACTCCTTGGAAAGATTAGATCTCGTTTGGCCGAGAGCAAGAGGGGAGGAGGGCGGACGAGCACTATGAGAAAAGGGCGGCCGAGAGCAATAGGGGGGGGAGGAGAGGCCGAGCACTAGGGAGAAAGAGGAGGGCTTGGGGCCGGCGGCTTGGAGGAAGAAGGAAAAGAGAGAGGGGGGCGGCTATGAGAAGAAAGAGAGGGAAAATTAGGTTAGGCAAAATTCAATTTTGATTTCAATATTAGTCTACTACCAAATGAAGAGTTCAAGGCCTTATATAGGCTTACATCTCAAAGCAAATAACATGTGGCTAAAGGCACACCACATAAAGAAAAATACAGAAATTAAATAATGTTTTAAAGAGCCAACATGAAATGGCTATTAGCACACCAAAACTAAAAATATCAAATATGAGTCTTGTTGCGAGGGTGAAGCCTGTAGCCATGACCGCTATGACGTCGCACATCCTTTGCCGGTACATCTTCAACATAGTCATGCTCCAGTTGGCCGTCTCCAACACCGTCGCCAACACCATCGCCATCACCGTCGCCATCAATCCTCCGCCGCTCAAAAGGACTCATCTCCGATGAGCGGGCTGACATATAACGGCGTACGAGGTCCGCGTCAAGAAGATCCACCTGTGCAGCAGAGAGCCAAGAGTCGTCCGAAGCCGAACGACCACGCTAACGAACCAAAAACCTGTGAATGTCACCATCGGGGGTGGGAAACACATCATCCTGCAAGATCCTGTCAGGCAAGAAATCTGTCCGGGGAAACCTCGGAAAAGCGTTAGGTGAAGCAGAAAAACAAGTTTCAACATCAATAGACGGCATACCTCTCGTAGAATTTGAAGGAGAGAACGATCCAGAATTGAGCTCACCCCCACCCCATTAGATTGTATAGTGGAATTATTAAACGGAGAGACAGACAGTTTAGGTGGTGGAGCAACAAAACGCGTTAAATTCGAAATGTTAAACACAGGGGAGATTCCCCAATCAACGGGTAATTCTAACAAATAAGCATTTTCGCCTAATTTATTCAAAATTCGAAAAGGACCGGCTTTCTTGTTCGCTAATTTTTTTATGGTGCCTGAAGGCATCCGTTCAGGGATAAGACGAACCATAACCAAATCGCCAATGTTCAAGGCGACTGCTCGCCTATGTACGTTAGCATTCGATTGATAGATAGAATATTGCTTAGCTAACGTCTTGCCAATGTGCTCATGGAGAGTGTGAATGTGTGAAGCGAAGTCCTGTGCAAATTGACTTGACTTAAAAGAAGGCAGTAATGGTACCAAGTCAAGAGGCACTGGCGCCTTATAACCATGCACTATCTCATTCGGAGACAACCCAGTGGACCTATTCTTAGAATTATTGTACGCTAGTTGAGCATGCGGAAGAATAAGATCCCACGTACCTTTATGTTCGCCCACTAAACAACGAAGTAACCCGCCCAAGCTACGGTTGACAACTTCTGTTTGCCCATCTGTTTGGGGATGATAGGCTGACGAAAACATAAGTTTAGTGCCCATGAGTTTCCAGAGTGTCTTCCAAAAATAACTTGTAAATTTTACATCCCTATCACTCACGATCGTCTTGGGAACACCCCGATGTGCCACGACCTCCTTGAAATATAATTTTGCTACATTTGTTGCATCGTAGGTATTTTTACTAGCGATAAAATAGGCCATTTTGGAGAAACGGTATACTACTACAAGAATAGAATCGTGACGCCTCAATGTCATGGGTAACCCCAAAATAAAATCCATGCTGACATCTTCCCATGGTACTGATGGAATCGGAAGTGGAGTGTAGAGACCCGCGTTGGTCTTGTTCCCCTTGGCTAGTTGGCAAATACGACAACTTCCTACGATTTTGTTGACCATGGGTCTGAGGTCCGGCCAAAAGAATTTATCCTCTACGAGTGTTATCGTTTTGTCTCTACCAAAATGTCCGCCTAGCCCTCCGCTATGCAACTCCCATATGATAAAATGTCGTAATGACGAGCGGGGAATACATAGTTGCAAATGTTTGAATAAGTATCCGTCACGGATATAGTACGCCGAAATGGTGGTAGGGGAATTGTCCTGAGTAGCGAGATAAATTTCCCTAAAGTCTGGGCATTGGACATATTCATCTTTAATCCTCTCAAATCCTATAACTGATACTTCCATGGTAGTTAGTAATAAGGTGACCCTACTCAACGCGTCCGCCACACGATTTAACGTACCCTTCAGATGCTTGATAATGAAAGTGTACTCCTGTAGGTATGAAATCCATTTAGCGTGCCATGGGCTAATCTTATTTTGAGAATTAACAAATTCGAGGGCCTCATGGTCCGATAGTATCACGAATTCTTTTGATATAAGGTAATGTCGCCAATGTTGGAGACAACGAATCATGGCATAGAATTCGCGATCATAATTCGAATAGTTTAACTTTGGGCCGGCTAGTTTCTCACTAAAATATCCTAGCGGATGTCCCTCTTGACTTAATACTCCTTCGATTCCTATCCCCAATGAGTCGCATGATAGTTCAAACACTTTACTAAAATCCGGTAATCGTAATAAGGGGGCTTCAGACATCCGTTCCTTAATCATTTGGAACGCACTAGTGGCCGCTTTAGTCCAACTAAATTCTCCTTTCTTCATACATTCAGTGATGGGTGCCATAATACTACTAAAATTCCGAATAAATCTTCGGTAAAACGTGGCCAATCCGTGGAAACTTCGAACTTCCGTTATATTCTCGGGTTCCGGCCACTCTTTAATTGCTTGAACCTTCTTTGGATCCACATGAATGCCATCTGAGCTCACGATGTATCCTAAGAACTCTACGGAAGACACCCCGAATGCACATTTTTTTAGATTAATAAATAAATTCTCTTTGCGCAATGTGGTAAGGATTGTTCTTAGGTGAGTTTCATGATCCACCGGGGAGATGCTAAACACCAAAATGTCGTCGAAATAGACCACTACAAATTTTCCCATGTAGGGTTTAAAGACTTGGGTCATCAATCGCGAAAACGTACTCGGTCCATTGGTAAGTCCTTCTCCAAGCACTAGCCATTCATATAGTCCATCCTTAGACTTGAATGCCGTCTTCCATTCGTCACCCTCCCGTATTCGTATTTGATGATAACCGCTCTTAAGATCCAATTTAGAGAACACGGTGGCTCCTGATAACATATCTAGTAAATCATCCAAGCGGGGAATGGGGAACCGATACTTGACAGTTATTTTATTTATAGCCCGATAATCAACACACAATCGCCACGTTTTATCTTTCTTCGGGACTAACAAAGCAGGGACGGCACAAGGACTTTTACTATGACGTATAAATCCTTTCGCTACAAATCTGAAATTAATTTTTGCAACTCCTCATGTGAGGAGGGGTTGAGGCGGTAATGGGGTTGATTCGGCAATGAAGAACCCGGGACAAAATCTATCTCATGCTGGATATCACGCATTGGTGGAAACTGAGGTGGTATGTCCACCGGGTAGACATCCTTATACTCTTCTAAGAGAGTTCGAAGGGATAACGGGAGGCTCGCTAATGAGGGTGCATCCTCCTTAGCTTGTAGACAAACTAGAGCGTAGATAATGCCATCCATGAAAGTCTCACGCTCTAACTCTTTCCTACTTATCAGACTTATCGTTTTCTTTTCTAACGACACAATGGTATCTTTGGACGCAGGTGACGGATCCTTGGGCGGTGATGGTGTCAAAACAATGGTCTTACCATTGAATTTGAACTCATAAATGTTGGCTCGTCCAAAATGAGTCACGTCATAATCATAAAGCCAAGGTCGTCCTAATAAGACATGACACACGTCCATGGGGATTACGTCGCATCACACTTTATCAACGTAGTTTTTTAAAGTTAGTGGCACCAAGCATCGCTTAGAAACCGCTATTGACGTCTTGTTTACCCACGCGATTTTATAAGGATGTGGGTGCGGCTCGGTGACTAACTGCATGCGTGCGATGGCATTTTCCGAAACGACGTTCATACAACTACCGCTATCAATAATTAGTTTGCACCATTTTTCACCGCACTTAAAATTTAAGGTAAATATATTTGTCCGGTTATACTCGTCCAACGCTCGCGGTGTGGCCAAAATACATCTCATCACCATCATGTAAGAATCGTCCTCCATATCACTCGGTTCGCGATCAGATTCTGCCCCATAGTCGATATCGGCAGGCTCAGTCGTGGAGTCTAATAGGGCTAACGGTTTGCTCATCGTGGGACACTCACTAGCATAGTGCCCTTGGATTCCGCAAGAATAACACGTGGCGTTAGTCTTGCTAATCCGTCCTATTGGAACTCGCTCGCCGGTGGGATTTCTATTATTCCTAGCGGTAATGATAATGGACTCCGAATTCGTGGATCGATACTTTCCCTTGTCTCGCGTGGAGGAAGACGGATGCGGCCCTAAGAGGGACTTTCCCTTCTGAAAGTTTCGCCCTTTGACTTTGTAGGCGTTGTGTTTTTTAATATCCAAGGCGGCATTGAAAGTGGTGTTAAGGTCCGTGTGACCATAACGCAAGAGCTTGCCTTGAATGTCCGAGTTGAGTCCCTTACGAAATCGGGAGAGTGTGTCTTCGGGCATCTCACGAACATCACAACGCACCAACATATCCTTAAGTTGTCCCATGTATTCTGCTACCGAAGAGTTACCTTGACGAAGGGAGGCTAAGTCGTCGAACATTTGTGTCCGGTGATAAGTGGGAACATATTGGTCGTGGAGAAGTGCTTTCATGGCAGCCCACCCAATTGGGGGTACTCCATTAACCGTACCTAATCGTCTCTCTTCGTTCAACCAGTATGTCTTAGCCCTTCCTAGTAGTTTCATCCGTGCAACCTTCACTTTCTCAACGTCCGTCAGGTCGTGCCATTCAAAATAGCACTCGATTCCCATGACCCAGTCTAGGAATAGCTGGGGCTCTCCCATACCATCATATGAAGGTGAGTCTATTTTTACGACCCTAGTTACGTCGAACTCATAATGACCTCGAGGTGGGTACTCATCATCCAGATCACGTGGGTGATTTTGTCTTTCCTCTCGCTGGTTGGCGGCCAGGGGTTGGGGACCCAGTCGGTTTCTGCCAACGCCGATGTTTCGGGGCGCCGCTTGGTTTACTGCGAGCCCTTCAATTAACTGTGTCAGTGCATCAAACCTAGCATTAAACTCTTTTCGTAGCTCGACGATCGTGGCCGGAGCATGCTCATCACCTTGGTTGTTGGCCATGTGTGAGGTGGAAGGAAGATATTCCATTCCCAGCCTAGTGCGCATGAACGAACGGGACAAACAACAATTTTGACCTGATTTAAATTACGCGTTTGAATTTTTTGACACAAAAGTTTTGAGCAACAAGAAAAACTTTTTCAGACTTTTTTTCTTAGAAAAATGAGGAGAAAATTCAGAATTTTTTTTGTAATTTTCTGCAGGAAAATTTTTTTTTTTGTGTTTTAGTAATTGCAGCCCAACTATGTAAAATTCAGATTTAATGTGATTCGTAACGGAAGTGCGCACCCTAGTGAATGAGGATATCCCTAGGTAAAATGAAAGGATGGTGTCGATTGGGAAATCAACACAACCTGCCTCTGATACCAAATTGATGTAGGGGAAATCCTTGAGATTCGTCACGGAGGCCACGACGACGCTAATGACACGATCTACGCTCTCTAACCCACACGCTAACGAAAACGCAGCCACAGCAATTATTTTTATTTATCGATCGTGCTAACAATACGGATCGCCGTTCCGCAAATAGATCGAATGTTGGCTATAGGACAAATTCTTTCCGGCTAAATGGGATAATATTGATCTCGAACGAGCTTTGGGTTGTACCAAAATAGATCCACCAAGAACAAACGATTCGAAAGATGGTAGGATCTATCCCAACAAAAGAAAAGCGAGGATCGCCAATCCTCTTACGAATCTTTCGGAAAACCAAACGAAAAATACCAATCTATTATTTGATTAACCGCGAAGAAAAACAAATCGGAAAATAACGCAAAAAGTCGTCCACCACAAGAACTATCTAGAGAAAGAAAACTCTTGGTAGAAATTTTCGTTACCCCTCTCAGATTTGTAGATCCGTGATGCGTGGATTCACCAAGTTTGATCGCTCCTCCGTTGAAAGTCCACGGGAGACGCGCTACGGATGATGAACGTGCTAATCTTCTTCACTTCACGCCGTGGAGGAGTTCCTAACTTCTTTCCTTGCAAAATATCCTCTCATGCATGGGCTGAAACTCCTTGGAAAGATTAGATCTCGTTTGGCCGAGAGCAAGAGGGGAGGAGGGCGGCCGAGCACTATGAGAAAAGGGCGGCCGAGAGCAATAGGGGGGGGGGGGGAGGAGAGGCCGAGCACTAGGGAGAAAGAGGAGGGCTTGGGGCCGGCGGCTTGGAGGAAGAAGGAAAAGAGAGAGGGGGGAGGCAATGAGAAGAAAGAGAGGGAAAATTAGGTTAGGAAAAATTCAATTTTGATTTCAATATTAGTCTACTACCAAATGAAGAGTTCAAGGCCTTATATAGGCTTACATCTCAAAGCAAATAACATGTGGCTAAAGGCACACCACATAAAGAAAAATGCAGAAATTAAATAATGTTTTAAAGAGCCAACATGAAACGGCTATTAGCACACCAAAACTAAAAATATCAAATATGAGTCTTGTTGCGAGGACGAAGCCTGTAGCCATGATCGCTACGACGTCGCACGTCCTTTGCCGGTACATCTTCAACATAGTCATGCTCCAGTTGGCCGTCACCAACACCGTCGCCAACACCGTCGCCATCACCGTCGCCATCACATGTATATCTAGAATAGTCATCTACAACCACAAAAGTGTAGACCTTCCTACCTAGACTATGAACTGGCATAGGAACAAAAAGATCCATATGTAAGAGGTATAAACACCTCACTGAATCCTTGTTTTCAAGGCTATGAAAGGAGGATTTTGTCTGCTTGCCCTTTTGACAAGCTGAACATATCCCTTACTTTATAAACTTAACATGAGGACCATTCCTCACTAATTCTTTATTAAAGAGTTGGCCAATTGTCTTGTAGTTAAGATGGGCCAGCCTCTTGTGCCATTTGACACAATGAGATGCATTATCATCAGCTACAAGACAAAAAGGAGAAACCTTGTTCTCACATACAAAGTCAAGACAATAAACATTTCTTTTGCTGTATCCAGTCAATATGACCTTTTGATCACTTGACCTCTTGATATGACATCCATTCTTAACAAATGAAATGTCATATCCAAGATCACTCAGCTGACTTATGCTTATCAGGTTGTGTTTCAAACCTTTTACATAAGCCACTTGAGTGATGATAATTTGGTTTGAAGAAATGTTACCAAATCCTTTGATGATTCCTCTTTCAGATCCACCAAAGATTACTTTAGGTCCATTCTTGATAGGTATGTACTCCTTCAGCAGCCCCTTTGTTCCAGTCATGTGCCTAGAACAACCACTGTCCAAGTACCATAAAGGGGCATGGCAACTTGGACTTTCCTGCAATACAAAATTACTTTCCCTTAGAACCCAAGTAAGTCTTGGGTCCTTGGTTTAGGTTAGCATCATTCATATCAAACCTACCAGCAGCTCTTCTAACTGGTAGACTGTTGTTCTTCCTAACACTTATGTTATGCCAGCAGTCTAAGGCAAAATGGCCTATCTTGCCATAGCACCAACATTCATACCTATTGTATCTAGGTCTAGATACATTTTTGGCAGAAAAATTTCTGTTCTGAGCTGGTGCTGCTGCAGCTACACCCACTGATTTCTTATAACCATGGAGTTTATGAACATGGACTGACTTATTAGCATAAACATTCTTGTTCTTCAGAACATCAGTCTTAATATGACCATGAATATTTTCAAGATCATATTTATTAGAAGGCACTTGTACCTTTCTAAACATAACAGGGACTTTAAGGTTTAGTGGTTGGACTGGAGCTTTGCCTTTTCTCTTGAATTGGGCAGCCCTAGTGTTACCCTTGAAGCCTAATCCCGCCTTACCCTTTTGAGCCACAAACTCATCTATTAAAGGTAAGACTGATTTTGGTTTAGAGTAACTAGCCACTAAATCTTTCTCTACTCTCAGTCTGGCCTCCAGACTTTTAACTTGATCTTTGTAATATGTGATTGTGCCCATCTGAATAATAGTTATATTTTTCAGTTTGGCAATCTCATTTAACTTTTGATCCAATGTTTTTTCTAACTCAGATGCAGCCACCTTAAGATCTGCAATCTCCTGAGACTGAGTTTTGGCTAGGTTCTTGCTTTTCTTAAGAGCCTGCAATAAGTCTCCATACTTATCTATCAACTGATGAATATCTCCTTCAGATTCAGATCCATCCTCATTACTTGATGCAGATGAATCTGATTCTGAACTGGTACTGTAATTTGAAATTCTAGAATTACTTTGTACCTTATTGGGACCAGGCTGATCCTGGCACTTGTTGTCTTCTGAATCAGCCATCAGTCCCATACACTGATGGTCTTCTTGATCATAGATGGAGTTTGGCAATTGCATAAACTCCTCTTCTTCATTAGCTGCATACAGTCCAATGTAAGCTTCAGCTTCAGATTCTGACTCTGAGGAAGATTTATCTGTAAGACTCTTCTCCTTCTTAGCAACAAAGGATTTCTCCTTCTTGCCCTTTTGTTGAGTCTTCTTTCTGTCTGTTGACTCCTTTCTCTTATCTGGACATTCAACCACCACATGTCCTGGCCTATTGCAGCAATAGCAAACAATCTTTGATGTTGTAGCTTTGCTGGGCTTTGATCTGCTCCTTTCCTTTCTTGATGATTTTCCCTTCTAATAGTAATCATTAACTGGCTGTGATGTGGAGGGCCTTGACTTCCGCTGCTTCTTCTTCAAGAACCTCTGAAAATGCCTTATAAAGGCAGCAAAATCTGCATCTAAATCACTGCTTTCTGAGTTCTGATTGTCTGAATTTTCTGAGTTATCTTCAGCAACTTCCTTAGGAGGTGATGGAGACATTCTCCTGATCTTTCTAGTGGCTTCAATCTTGAAGGCCACTGACTTCTCTCTATGCTCTCCTTTTGTTATTTTTTCTTCCTCCTTCCTAGCCATTAGTTGCATTTCATATGAGAGCAATTTTCCAAATAAGGTTGGAGGAGAAATGTCTGCTAGTTTGGCCACTTCTCTTATGGCACAAATCTTGGTATCCCAATCCTTTGTCAAGGATCTTAGAAATTTGTCATTTAGCTCATATGTACTGAAGACCCTTCCATAGGACATCAATTCATTCACTATCCTGTAGAATTTCTTGTAGCATTCAGTTATGTTATCAGACTTCCCTTGTCTGAAACTCTCATATTCTTGATTAAGCATAGATTTTCTGTCTTGTCTAACTTCTTCAGAACTCTCCATGTAGACAATCAAAGTGTCCCACATTTCCTTGGAGGTTTTGCAGTGAATCAAATTTTGGAAAGTAGAATCATCTATGGCACTCACTATGATATTCTGAGCTCTCTTATCCATAGTTGCCAATATAATCTCATCCTTAGTCATTTCAGAGAAATCTTTAGGAGTTTTTTCATTTGCATCTAGAGCAGACACATTCATTGGGATATATGGACCTTCTTTTACTGTAATATAGATCCTTGGATCAGAAGCCTCCATAAACAACATAACCCTTTCTTTCCAGATTCAAAAAAATCTCTTTTCTGCAGATGGGTAATTTCATTGACCCTAGTTCCTTGTGATTCTCTCCAGAACCCATTTTCTAGATTCTTGATTCTGCCTTTAGGGATCTAACTCAGACTATTAAGTCCTTCTTTGAGTAACCTCCCTCTGATACCACTTGATAGTTTTACTTTCAAGACCACCTAAACACCTAGAGGGGGTGGGGTGAATAGGTTCTAATACTTGTTTTAACTTAAGGCAGAATATAACTTCAGGTTATAATAAAATTCAGAAAACTCTGCAGCCAACACAGCACAGTAATCACAAACATATACACATTACAGATTGCACACAGATTTATAGTGGTTCCCCAAGGTCTGGGTACATCCACTTTCCCCCTTCACCTATCTAGCAGTGTGCTAGATTCGGCCTAACTTCCTCCTTTATCTCAGATCCTCAGATCCTACAACTTAGAACCCTGAAAGGTTCCTACAACTCAGAACCCTATAAGGTTCTTACAGCTCAGGCTAACTAGCCCTACCTCAGCCTTGCCACAAGGCCTACAACTCAGAGAACACATTCTCCTACAACTCAGGCATAAACAACCCTATTACTCAGAGAATACCTCTCCTACACTCAGCCTTTATAAAATAGGCTTACAACTCAGATCTATAAATAGATCCTACAGAATTTGAAAATGAAGTTATATAATATCTTACCCCTGTTGAGAGAGAAGGGATAAGACTGTTCTTGATCAGCTTCTTGAAAAGGCTGATGGATGAAATCAACTGGATCTTAGCTTTCTTCAAAGCTTCTTGAATCTGAACTTAGTTAGAGTTGATTTCCTTTGGAATATACTGCTTCTTAAGAAACCTGTGATAGCTTCCTTCTTGTCTTCAAATGGCTGGATCTCTCTCTATCCACAACCCTTGATGATACTTCTGAATTCTTGAATGAATTCAACTTAGACTGAATCTGAGTGGATGTTCACTTCAGAAAGTCTTCTTAGATCTTCTCTCGAAGATCTTCTTCTGTGCCTTGCACTTTCTTGATTAGAGATCTTATCTCACAACAATGATCAATCAATCAGTTTCTATGTATATTTTATTCTTCTGAATCTGTCTATTTATAGACTTCATCCTTGGTAACCAGCTGATCCGGCTTCTAACAAACTTCTGACAAGTCTGACAGCTTCAGTCGACCTATTGTAACTCACAGCTGTCAAGTCTTCAAACAGATCTTGTGCCTTTGTCTTTGTCAGCAAAGTGTCAAGACTGTTTGTTAGAAAGTGTCGAGACCATCTGTCAATATATGTCGACATAAGTGACTTAGGTGTCGACACAGCCTTTGAAGATGTCGACATGTCTGCCTTTATGTCGACTCAGCTTCTTGATACTACATCTTGAGAATGTGTCGATACTGAGTATTTGTGTCAACACAAACACTTCACCATTCATCAGCAACTAACTTAGTCTAGACTTTGCTGTGTGTCGACACAAGTCCTGTGTGTCGACACAGTTGATGTAGACTCAGAATATAGTGTGTGTCGACACAGCTTCCAGGTGTCGACACAGCTGTTGTCGACTCTGCCTCTGTGCGTCGACACAGTTTTCTGGTGTCGACACAAATGTTGTCGACTAGCAATTCTGTGTGTCGACACAGCCTCCCACTGTCGACACAGTTTATGTCGACCAAACTTCTGTGTGTCGACACTGCCTCCAGGTGTCGACACAATTGTTGTCGACTCTTTTTCTCTGCGTCGACACAGCCTTCTTCAAGTGTCGACACAATCTTTCTGAAGTGTCGACAAAATTTCGTCTGGTGTCGACACATGGACTTAGAATATTTTTCCTGCATTCTAGTACATTCTTAACCTGCACATATAAACTCAAAATAACATCAAATACACCTTGATGTATATCATTGAGCTAAGTTAGGCTTCTTCAAATCAGGTACAC
This sequence comes from Platanthera zijinensis, assembly GCA_039513925.1. Classification (NCBI taxonomy): domain Eukaryota; kingdom Viridiplantae; phylum Streptophyta; class Magnoliopsida; order Asparagales; family Orchidaceae; genus Platanthera; species Platanthera zijinensis. The sequence goes on along the minus strand of CM077094.1, from coordinate 20,592,857 downwards.
ATTTTCCAATGTACCAAACAGCTTTCAAGATCAATCACAGATGACACAGTTGATTTATAGTGGTTCCCCGATCTTGGGTACGTCCACTATCCCTCCCACCTCTCTAACAGTGTGTTAGGTGAGGCACAAAACCAACACTCGGCTCCTAAGAACTTACTGCACAGATCCCGCAGGACCTCTCAGTCTTCTCCAAGACCTACCACTCAGGTACTAAGCCCTACCTCAGAACCAAAGGATCCTACAACTCAGGCTTAAGCCCTACACTCAGATCCAAAATGGATCCTACTCTAAGATCAACAAATGATCCTACCTCAGTCTTTATAACACAAGCCTACAACTAGGATTCACACAGGAATCTTATCTCTCAGCCTTTCTAGATCAGGCCAACACTCAGATTGTAACACCCAAGATTTGATAGAAGAAATTTGTCACTATCGCCAGGCGATACTAGATAACGCCTAATGGCGATAACAATGTAGCGTTCGGGGAGCTGCAGTCAATGCACTCAACGCATTCGACGAATCATCGAAAGGATATCACGGGCGACAGTGAGTGTCGCCAGGTGATAGTGCCACTTTGTGTGAAACACGTGTCGGATTGGCTGTTAAGCGGCCAATAAACGGTGGATGACCGGGTCAAAGCGGTCAAAGCAGTGAACTCGATATCACCAAGTGGCGACAATCGATATCGCTAGGCGATATCACCAAAGTTGACCAGTCAACTTATTGGGTATTGCATCCACAATAACCCAGATTTGCATGAAGTCACCCTTGAACTAAGATGAATTAAGTTGTATTTGATATCCTTATTTTAGCTGTGTGTTTGCAGATTACCATTTCTAAGTGTAGACCAATGTCAGTCTACAGTGGGTCATGAATAAAAGACCATACAGTGTAATCCCTCACTGTGTGACCCAAGGTGCTGACTCATGTATAGCCTCTCAATTGGGATACACTTCATATTCAAACCTTGGATCATGGAATGAAGATTGGACTCTTGAAGGCAAGAGAAAGATTTCTTCTAAAGTTCAGTAAATTCTCTAAGTCCACTTCTCGAGAAGTCCTCTTAGTTCTCGAGAAGTCCTTAGAGTTCTCGAAAAGTTTAGCTTCAAAGTTCTCGAGAAGTTCTTAGAGTTCTCGAGAAGCTTAGCCTCTTATTTCTCGAGAAGTCCTTAGAGTTCTCGAGAAGTCCCAGCTTTTGGTTCTCGAGAAGTCCAGACAGGTTCAAGAATTTTTCTAAGTCAGAGTTCTCGAGAAGTCTTATTAGTTCTCGAGAAGTCTTCTTTGTTCTCGAAAAGTCTTTGCCAGTTCTCGGGAAGTCTCAACTATAGTTCTCGAGAAGTCCATCTTGTTCTCGAGAAGCTTGGCTTAAGTTCTCGAGAACTGCCCCCTATTTCTCGAATAGTCAAAAGTTGCCTCAGAAATCTCTCTAAGTGTTAGTTCTCGAGAAGTCTCCATAGTTCTCGAGAACTAAGGCTTTAGTTCTCGAGAAGTCCAGAATTCTTCTAAGCAGTATAGTTCTCGAGAAGTACTGATAGCTCTCGAGAACTCAGTTTCTAGTTCTCGAGATTTAAAGCTACTTCTCGAGAACTGTAATTCAAATTTTTTAGAAAATTATGTTAAGTCCAGATCGGCCGAGATTTTCAAATGACTTGACATGATTGGTCCACGTGTCGTCATTAATGTCTTTTCTAGCCATTAAGGGTAATCCTATATAAATTCTAATCGTTAAGACAAAATCCTAACAATTACAAAGAGCGGAATTCAGCACATTCTAAATTTCTGGATCGGCCTTCTCTTTCAAAAAAAAAAACACGTTCTGAAGCCACCGCCGCCGCTCACTAGTAGATCGATCTTTTTACTTTCGATCCAAGAAGACTTGCTGTTCAAGGGATCATCATCTTCTCCTTGATCGAGTAGGTCAAAGATTTCTCAGGTCATATCGTCAAGTCTTCTTCAACCATTTATAAAAGAGCCGCCAATTCAAGAAGAAGACCTAGTGCTGAATTTTTCCAGATCTGAGAAATCTCTGTTTGTATTTTTCCAAATCTTGTTGATTATCTTGTAGGAGATTATTCTCCGAGTGTAGGAGCGTTGTTCTCCGAGTTGTAGGAAGTTTTGTTTATCTACCGAGTGTAGATCATTCAGATCGAGTTTGTAGGAACTTGGTTCCGAGGCATAGGATTGTTTTCAATCCGAGTTAGTGGAGTAGCCGATTCTAGTGATTTGCTAGATCGGTGAGGTAAAGTGGACGTACCCAAGATTGGGGAATCACTATAAATCTTCTTGTCTTTCTGTGATTGCTTGATTTCTTGTGCTAGATTATTAAAATTTTTATTCCGCAAATAGACGCACGATTCACCTATTCAACCCCCTCTAGGAGATTTAGGTTGACAACTTTACACTTTCAATTGGTATCAGAGGGAGGTTGGTCGTTAAAAGGTTAACACCTTGATCAATTTCCTCTCGAAAGTTGTCATTTGGTTATTCAAGCAATGAACAAGGTCAAAGATTTTGCCAAGCTTCCCCTGTGCATAAAGAATAACTTTCCCATGTAGAAAGAGAGAATCAAATTTTTCATGGAAGCTGTGGACCCCCAGATCTTCATGATTGTTAAATAAGGTCCTTATATCCCCATGACTACCTCCACTATAGATCCAAACAAGAAGGTTCCTAAGAAATTGATGGATCTAGATAAGGACGAGATTACACTTGTCTCTTTGGATAAGAAAGCTAAAAATATTATAGCAAGTGCCGTCGATGACTCGATGCTGCAGAATCGGATTCACTGCCAATCGACTAAGGAGATGTGGAAATCTCTAGTTACTCTGATGGAAGGTACTGAAGAAGTGAGGGATGATAGAAGGTCCATACTGAACCAAAAATATGAAGCCTTCAGGCAAGGGTCAAAAGAGACCATTGCAGATACCTTTGAGAATTTCTTCAAGATAGTAAAAGGCCTAAGAGTGTATGGCCGAGTCTTCACCAATGGGGAGCTGAATGATAAGTTTTTGAGGTCTCTCACAAAGGAATGGGACAACAAAGTCTGTGCCATCCGGGAGTTTGGCAGACTAGTTGAGACAGGCCCACATAATCTATTTGGGAAGCTGATGTCCTATGAACTGCAGATCAATTCCAGAAAAGCTGAAGAAGAGAAAAGTCGCTTCTCTTCAAAAGAGAAGTCGGTTCCATTAAAGGTTGACAGTTCAAGGAAGGGCAAAGCTGCCTCACCAGCACCTTCTCAAGAAGTAAGTGAAGAGGAAAGCTCTGATCCAAGCACCTCTGGCTTAGAACTATCTGAAGGAGAGTTCTCGTTACTCTCTTGGCAGTTCAAGAAATTCTTGAACAAGAAGAAGCAGTGGAGAGGCAAGGATGCCTCATACAGAAGATCATGACATGACGGTGATCAGCGAAAGAAAGGCTCGGGTAGCCATGACAGGTATAACTCTAAATAGAAAAAACAGATTTCTACTGACATTGTTTGCTACTACTGCAACAAACCAGGTCACGTCATAGATGACTGCCCCCACAAGAAGAAGGAATGTGGCAGAAGATGTAAGACCCCCCCTCCCGGAACACAAGACACGGTACGAGAGGGGTCTTATGCCTAGAACAGCCATCTTGCAGTAACACTAGCACTCAGGCTAGCCTGTACCACAAGACGCCTATTCTCCCGGAATCAACCAATATCAACACATAATTGCCAACCCAACCATAATAATATAAGAAAGTCAATCCACACGAAGCATATATCCATAAGCATAACAAAAGAGAAGCTAAACAAGCTTCTACATAATCAGAGTACGAAATTATAATTGCCCCGAAGGGCTACAACAAAATCACTCTCACTCACATCTGTAACCGACGGTACCATCCCTTCAGGCCCTGTCGTCCTAGCCTGGCTTTCCAGCTGCATAGCCTGCTGCTCTACCTGCGGGGTTTCCTCCTAAAAAGGAAGACGTAGCAACCGTTAGTCATAAAGACTAAGTGGCTTCACATTCGCTCCCCCGGCGACTCCTCGGCGCCGGGCGGAGAAAGGAACGGGTATAATATATAAATAACAATAGTACAACAGGTGAAGTGAGTATACATATCATAAGCAGCAACAACAGTAGTGTATAATAAACACGCTCTTATTTTACAAATCTACTATCTACAGCAGCAAGAGAGTATATAGTTATAACAGTAAGTAACTCAACTTATATGGATGCCCATACAAGCATATAAGTTGAGGGTCGTTCAGCAATAAGTAACTCATCGTATAGGAGTGCCCATACAAACTTATATGATGAGGGTCTTATGTATGCAATGAAGTATAATGTTATGAATGCAATGCAATGACACACCCATGATCAAGCACATGCAATCGCTATGTCGACACAGACTTATAGTTCCCACTATTCGAAGCAGGTAGCTAACCTCTCAGGCGTCAACCGTTGTGGCCCAACGGTGACAGTAGAGCGGGCATCTCCACTACTAGGCTGGTCTCCACACTACCTGACCTAGGCCTCCGTACGCATCAATGCTAAGGACACAACAGCGGAGCTCACATGCGTACTACGGCTCAGCGGGTTCTCTTGGGTAAGTGAGCACCAAGATCCTAGCCCTGAACTGGCCTATGCGTGACACGGAAGGAGCCTCGGAAATGAACACGAGGACCAAGCCCAACCGTTCACTTGGCACGGAAGGAGCCTCGGGACGTGAACACCGAGGACCAAGCCCAACCGTCCAAGGTCTAGCTGTCGACTCCCATCGGTGTGACGATTGGCGAGCCCGTAGACCTGCCACACTATCCTTAACCCGGGATTACGACACCATGTGTCAACTCACACCACATGTAATTTCATAATATCGTGGCATGGAAGGAGCCTCGGGACGTGAACACCGAGGACCCAGCCCAACCATCCATCAAATGCGGAAGGAGCCTCGGGACATGAGCACCGAGGGCCAAGCCCAACCGTCCAACTTTACTCATCTCAATCTTATTCCAACTAGTGACAGTCAACACCACACTTGTTACTTCCACCATGCTACCTGTAGGGAGACAACACTCTAAGCATTGGATTACTAATTCCCTTTTATCCATCCAACATATATCATGGCCATAGTTAAATCATTTATACATTTATCCAATTATATCTACCCATTTATATCAGGTTCTTTCCTTCAATTAAACTTGTCCACAACTCGTTATATGAATTTAGATTTATAACCTCAACTTATCACGTCACTATGATTATTATTTCAAAAGAGTCCACCCAAGCCTCGAGTTGGATCGCAACATTGAATTCCACCACATCGCATTCCACGTTACACAGCCCAGAATTTAGGTGCAGCCTTAATCCGGGCAGCAACTTCGACCAAGGATTCCCGAGGCTATAGAAATCCGACGAGTGCATGTAAGAACTCGTTGGAAAGATAATTTCAAGGGCTAAACCTTTCGTGTTTAGTCAAAAGCCCAGATTTGATCGCATCACACCAGAAATTCACTCGAAGCCTGCTGCGTACAGGATACAGATTTCCTGGGTGGAATTTCCCCCAATTACAGCAGATTCGAATAGACTTTCCCGTGGCTACAGGTATCGCCTGGGAACGTGCAACCACTCGTTAGAAAGATAATTTCGAGGGATATGACTTTTGTGTTTAGTCGAAAACCCAAATATGACTAGAACACCCCCGAAATTGGCCACGAAGGTCGCTGCGTGCAGAAAACAGATTTCTGCACGCATCATAAGGCGAGATGAACGGCATCCGTTCATCTTCCTCCTTGCACCAAACTCCCAAAATCTCCTCCAGAAAATCGTCCACCCTTATTCGCCCTCACGAAGCCATATTTATCTACGAATCCTTCTCTCATCTTCACTTTGAAGGATGAAGAGGTTGGAGGGGGCTAAAGCCTAGAAAACAAACCTAGGCATGGCTTTCCTAGGAAATATCCTCCTCACCATCAAGACTCTATGGAGTCGATATCTCTCCTAGAATATATCTACAGATCTAGCACCAAGAAAGAGGGGAGGAAGCTCACCTCGTTTCCAGCGGTACCACCGTTCCTGGCCATGGATCAAGTCGTTCTTCTTTGCGGCATCTCTCGCTTGGTGCGGTTGTTTTTCATGGCAAAGGAAGGAGAGGGAGAGAGAGAAAGAAGGCCGCCTCCAAGAGCTCCGCCTGCTTCCCTCGGCTCCGTCGGTTTCGCGAGATCCACGATGACGGCAAGGGTCGATCGGTGCAAAAGCTAGGGTTCGGCTTTAACTCCCTTTTATAAGCCGATGTATTAGGTTACCTCTTCTGCCACGTGTCAGCGCCTCATTGGACCGCCCATAATGGGTCATATTGAAGTGACCCGGTCCAAGGAACCATCCAGCGCGAATACTGAAATCCGGTTCGGTCCGCCTGTACAAGCCGGCGAATCTGCCTGGGCGAAGAAAACGCACAAGTCAAATTCGGCGGGAATCATCTGTCATTCCCGATAATCGGCGAGAATCGTCAGGCATTCTCGACGAATTCGTCGGGTATCAACAATGATACCCGACGATTTTCCCTTAGCCTAACTTATCGGAAATCTGGCGTTGAGTGCGTTGAGTATTCTCAGCAATACTCGACGATCGACGAGAATCACCAGGCATTCTCGACGATTTTCCCTTAGGCCATGCTTATCGGAAATCTGGCGTTGAGAGCGTTGAGTATTCTCATCGATACTCGACGATCGGAGAGAATCACCAGGCATTCTCGACGATTTTCCCTTGGGCCATGCTTATCGGAAATCTGGCGTTGAGAGCGTTGAGTATTCTCATCGATACTCGACGATCGGCGAGAATCACCAGGCATTCTCGATGATTTTCCCTTGGGCCATGCTTATCAGAAATCTGGCGTTGAGAGCGTTGAGTATTCTCATCGATACTCGACGATCGGCGAGAATCACCAGGCATTCTCGACGATTTTCCCTTGAGCCATGCTTATCGGAAATCTGGCATTGAGAGCGTTGAGTATTCTCATCGATACTCGACGATCGGCGAGACTCACTAGACATTCTCGATGATTTTCCCTTAGGCCATTTCCTTTCGATCCGTTAGATATCACTCAACCCTACACTCCATCCAACGCAATTGACACCTTTTGCCAGTGCGCCCCGAGCTCGAGTCAAGTCTCTTGACTCAAAACTCGTGCGAGGGGCCTAGCGTGAATTAGGACGTTACAGAAGAGAGGAAAAGAAGTCCTCATACCACAAGAAGAGGACAGAGAAGAGCTTGTTGGCCAAGAAGGGAAAGACTCTCATCGACTCCGACTCATCTGAGTCGAGTGAAGAAGAGGAAGCCTACTTTGGGCTCATGGCTCAATCGGATGACGAACAAGAGCCCCAGTTTACTGGGGAGGTAAAATCTCACACTCCTCTCTCTGAATCTGAAAGTTCCGAGCATGATCATGAGGACAGCTCTTCTGACGATGAGTCATAACTTATGGCCCAGTACAAGGAGTTGATCAAGACTTACGACAAATTTCGCCGAGTCGTGAAAACTCATGCTAAAGAGATTAAGTCTCTAAAGGCTATTGAGAGCAGCTTGAGAGAAGAAGTCGTTAAGACTGACTCTCTTCAAGAGAACTTCAATTTTGCTATTGAAGAATACAATCAAGCTCTTAAGCACCTCGACCTTAAAGAAGCAATCATCAAAGAGTTGGAAAAACAACTCGAGGATGGGAAGAAACTTGTTGAAAGTTTCTCTAAGCCTAAGACAGTTCTTCCACTCGTTGCTGAATTCTTAGCTAAGGCCCAAGGAGCTGAACTAGGCCATGTTGCCGCTCCTAGTAAATCTTCTAGGAGAAACAAAAAGGCTCAACGGAAGAATAAGGCCGTCATGAAGGCCTTGGCCAAAGAAAAGGGGAAAGCCCCTCATGATATGACTGTCTTTAAGAAAGTTATCTTTCCAACAAATAAGTTTGATCTGGACTCGTCCTATGGTCACTTGACCAGGCCTACTTATGTAGAGCCAAAGTCTCGGTACCAAGGATGGACTCGCCCTCGAAACTTTGGTGAGAGTGTCTTTAAGGCACCTTATGAAGAAGTGATTCTTCAGGACTATGGTCCTTATAATCATGTCCACGACTTCAGGAAAGCACCTAAAGTAAAGCTCGTTGGGGAAAGGCCTTCAAAGGAGAAGAAATAATGTGACTACCATCACTATGAAGCCTCCTCCTCCAAGTGTGCTATCGCTTCTAGATAACCCTCTCAAAAGGTCAAGCAGGAGTACATAAGGCAAAGATACAACAGTTTGAATGTTGGTGCTGTGGCAAAATTGGTCATTTTGCCATCGATTGTTGGTTTAATACCAGGAAGGTTACTACTCCTCAAGTTGGCAACATGACATTGACCACTCAGAATGCCAATCTTTGTAGGGGGAGTGTTCTAACCCGATACCAAGGACCCAAACATGTTTGGGTTCCTAAGGCAAAGTGATCATGAATGCAGGTATGTCCAAAGGCCACCAAAATGCCAATCTGGTACTTAGATAGTGGATGCTCTCGGCACATGACCGGGACAAGAAGCCTACTTCAGAATTTCACTCCAGTCTACAACGGACCAAAGGTCATCTTTGGAGATTCAGACCGAGGGATAACTAAAGGCTACGGTATGATCACTAACAGTAGTGTATCCTTTTTGGATGTAGCTTATGTGGAGGGATTGGAACACAATCTCATAAGCATAAGTCAACTGTGCGACAAAGGATACATAGTTGAGTTCCACGCTGACAAGTGCTTGATAAAGTCTGTTGACAATATGGAAGCAATTCTATCAGGCACTTGAAGCAGGAACATATTTTGCATAAATTTCATTTGTATAGATTCTTCTACACCAGTGTGTCTTTTGGCAAAAGATAGTGCGTCTCTTGGTGACCAATGGCACAAGAGGCTAACACATATTAATTTTAAAACTATTAATAAATTATTCTCCCAGAACTTAGTACGTGATGCCCCAAATGTTAAGCACGTCAAAGAGAGACCTTGCCATACATGCGTAAAAGGCAAGCAAACAAGGGCTACCTTTAAAAGCATAATAGGCAAAAACTCTAATAGGTGTTTACACCTACTTCATATGGACTTATTCGGTCCACTGCAAATTAGAGGCTTAGGAGGTAAGGATTATACATTGGTTATTGTTGATGACTACTCGTGTTTTGCGTGGGCGTTCTTTCTGAAACACAAGTCAGATACCTTCGATATCTTTACAAATTTTGTCAGGCAGGTCTAGAATGAATACAACTGTTCTGTAGTCAAAATCAGAAGTGATAATGGAACTGAATTCAAATTTGGGGCCATGGCAGAATTTTTTGAAAGCCTAAGTATCTTTCATGAGTTTTCCTCTCCTCATACTCCACAGCAAAATGGAGTAGCTGAGAGAAGGAATAGAACACTCATAGAGGCCTGCAGAACAATGTTGAGTGATGTATCACTACCGGAGTACTTCTGGGCTAAAGCCGTCAACACTGCATGCCACGTGCAAAATCGAGCCCTCATAAACAAGAATCATGATAAGACATCTTATGAACTTCTAAAAGGCAGGAAACCAATAGTTTCATATTTTAGAATTTTTGGCTGTTAATTCTTCGTGCTTAACAATGGTAAGTATCATACTACCAAGTTTAGTGAGAAAAGTTTTGAAGGTATTTTTGTAGGATATAGTAGCCATAGTAAGGCATACAGGATTTTCAATAGAAAAATTCTGGTTGTAGAGGAATCCATACATGTTGTATTTGATGAGACGAGCTTGCTGTAAGGTGAATCGTCTAGTGTGCTTGTTAAAGCTGCAGGTACAAGGCTTATAGAGATCAACTTGGATGAGTTGACCAAAGGTAAAAATGAAAAGTTCATCAAGATCACCTCTCCAACCCCTATTGGAGAGGTAGAGGATCAAGATGAAAATATTGTCCAAGTTGATGAAGTCACTCCAGTGGCTGAAGAAGTTCTAGATACGAGGAATCTAAATCTTAGACATCTGAAGGATTACCCAATGGACCAGATCATAGGAGATCCCCGGGATGGTGTCAGAACTCGTCGAGATACAACTAACGAGAATTTATATTTAAGTTTTCTCTCACAGGTTGAACCAAAGAAGTTTGAGGAAGCAAACTCAGACGCATCATGTATCTTAGCTATGGAAGAAGAATTGAATCAGTTCAAGTGCTGCAAAGTTTGGATGCTTGTTCCAAGACCCAAAGGTAAGAATGTCATCAGAACAAAGTGGGTCTATAGGAACAAGATGGATGAGTATGGGATATTCATCAAGAACAAATCCAGACTCGTCGCCAAAGGATACCGTCAAGAAGAAGGGATCGACTTCGACCAGACATACGCTCTAGTGGCAATACTGGAGGCCATCAGGATGTTCCTAGCTTATGCTGCACTGAAGGGGTTCACTGTCTATCAAATGGATGTGAAGTCCGCCTTCCTAAATGGTGACATAAAGGAAGAGGTGAACGTGGAACAGCCCTCAGGTTTCGTTGATCCTAATTTTCCTGAGTATGTTTATTTATTATCAAAAGCGCTGTACGGTTTGAAACAAGCTCTGCGAGCTTGGTATGAAATGCTATCTACCTTTCTCCTCGAGAACAAGTTCACAAGGGGAAAGATAGATAAGAAATTATTTCTTAGGGAAATTAAAGGCAAGATTTTGCTAGTGCAAATCTATGTCGATGACATTATTTTTAGTTCTATAGACGACAACCTCTACAAAAAGTTTTCTAAACTTATGCAAGGGAAGTTTGAAATGAGTAGTATGGGAGAGCTGAAGTATTTCTTAGGACTTTAAGTGAAACAATCTGAAGATGGAATTTTCATCTCTCAGACTAAGTTCACCAAGGAGTTGATTAAGAAATTCGGAATGGAGAGTGCAACCTCTATGAGGACTCCAATGGCCTCAGCTGTCTCTATACAAGGATGAGAAAGGGAAACCTTTTGATTAAACCAAGTACAGAAGCATAGTTGGATCCTTGCTCTACCTTACTGCCAGTAGACCAGATATAATATTCTCTACATGTGTTTGTGCTAGATTCCAAGTGAACTGTAAGAAATCTCGTTATGCTGCTGTAAAGCGGATTTTGAGATACCTTAAAGGTACACCGAATCTTGGCTTATGGTACCCAAGAAGTAATGACAGCGAACTAATTTGGTTTTCAGATGCAGACTTTGCAGGTAGCAAAGATGATAGGAAAAGCACTTCCGGGACATGTCAGTTCCTAGGAAGAAGGCTTATATCATGGAGCATCAAAATACAAAATTGTGTCGCAATCTCAACGACCGAGTCAGAATACATTTCTGCCGGCAGTTGTTGTGCACAGTTGCTGTGGCTAAAGAATCTGCTAAAAGATTACAATATGAAGGTCAAAGACATTCCATTGTTCTGTGACTCATCCAGCGCGATCGCAATCGCAAATAACCCAGTCTCACACAACCAGACAAAGCACATCGAGCTCAGATATCACTTCATCCGGGAGCATATGGAGCAAGGAGATGCGGATCTGCAGTACGTGTCAACAGATCAGCAAGTTGCAGATATTTTCACAAAGCCGCTGGACGAGACTAAGTTCAATTTCTTAAAAACTGAACTTGAGCTGCTGAACAAAGAAGAATAGAACAAAGTGGAACAGTTCAAGGCTCAAGAATCTAGGACTCTTCAAAAAGGTCAGAAATTTCTCAAGAGCAAGGTAGCTCTCGAAAACTAAGTATACCTCTCGAAAAGTGAAGTAACAATTCTCAAGAACTTAAACTACATCTCGAAAACTTCTGATCAGTCTCTCGATAAGTCTATTAAGCTCTCGAGAACTATATCATACTTCTCGAAAAGTATACTGACAGCTCTCGAGAACTAAACCTACTTCTCGAGAACTGCCCGTATTCTTTTAGACTTATGCTTAATTTCTTTTATTTTCGAAAACCCGCTTGATTTCAGTCCTAACCTTAGCTAAATTAGACACTTAATTGACATTACTAGGATTATATATATATATAAAGTTTTAGAAATCAATAATCAACCGATATTTCAAATTTCATCTTCTCGAAAACTCTTTGTCTTCCGCCGACAGAAAGCCTCATCGCAGCCATCGTCTTGCGCTCCGTCCGTCGCCGCCATCAGCATCCATGGCGCAGAGTTCGAAGATAGGAGTCAACAGTGAACTTGTCGTCGCAGGGATTGCAGACATTTCAGATGATTTCCAGAACTTGCTCCTTCTCCTGGAAACTTCCAGACTGATGTTCGTTCTCTCAGAACCCTGCAAGATTGTTCTTCCAGATGTAGAGGAATTCTTCCGGAATGCCAAGGTGAGGTGAAATGGTACAATGTTGAAAACTAAAGTCAGAGGGATCAAAATCAAGTTGGATAAAACCAAAGTTTCAAAGCTTCTGAAGATGCCCGTTGTGGATGAAGAGGATGACCTAACACTTGAAGATTATGATAGAACTTACTCCTTCTGTGGAGTTTCTGAGGAATTCAAATCTTTAAGGAGAAATCTCTTTAATGATGTAGGAAAACTTCTGGTAGATATAATTGGAAAAATCTTATGGTGCAGGACAGGGTCTATTAGTTTAATAACAAATGATCTATTTGGTGTTATGACAGCTATTATCTGTAGAAAGAAATTTCAATATGAAATGATGATATTTGAATTGATCAGGGATAGTATTCAGGCTCCGAAGTTTGCAAGGATAATCTCTTTGTTGCTGAGTGAGATTGACCCAGTCACCTTCAAACTTTCCAAAGGCACTCCAGTTCATCACTTGAAGAAGATTTCATTAGCCTCCATCCAAAGATGGGAACTCAAGCTGAAGAATTCCAAGCAGTTAGCTAAGGAACTTGCAGCTTTTGCCTCTGAGGTCATGACCCCATATCCCTCCTCTCATCATGTTGCTGAACCTTCTAATACAATAACTGAGGGGGAGCCTGCAGCCTTTGTTCCTACTGTCAGACCTACTCCTTCCTCTCCAGCCAGATCAGCTAGCAGATCTCCTCTATGAAGCCCAGTGAGATCTCCAATCAGGAGCCCTGTGGCAGATTCTCTAGATGCCACCCTATCAGATGTTCTAGGACAAGAAACCCTCAAGGACACAAGTGCAGCAATTGACAACATGATTGAAGAACTCATTTCAGATGAACCACTTCCTCCCCTTCACAAAGAAACCTTTGCAGAACCATCAAAAGAATCTTCTCCACCACCCTCAACTCAAGCTACTCCACCTCCTTCTCCCTCTCCAAGGAAAGAATCTACTCCACCAGAGACCATTCCTCTCACTAAAGAGGATGCGCAAGAACCTGAAGAGGTGGAAGCCCCTCTCAGGAACCTTGACTTCTCCCTCCCAAGATTTGTTGATGAGGAGGCTGATATAGTATCTCACACTATAAGAGCCTAGAGCTCTATGGTAATAGAAGAAATTCCTCCATGGAAAGCACCTCCTCCACCTCAGATTGCTACATCTAGTACCCCTCCTACTGCCATTATTTCTGCCACTCCTGCTGCTGCTGCTGCTGAAACTGTAAGTTCAGATATTCTATCTAAGATTGAAGGTATGATGGCTGCCCAAAGGCAATATTTTGATGAATCTCTCAAGTCAGTCAAAGATCAGGTCACCTCTCTAGAAAAGGAAATGAGCAGAGGATTTGCAGAGATCCAACACAATAAAGATTCTCTTAAAGGGCTGTTCAAAATTGGTGGCAAAGCCATTGACCACACCATTACCAGTATTGGTCAGGTCATGGACCAGTCTGTCACACTGGCAAATAATCAAATTCAGTTGGAAAAGAAAGCTCAAGAACATGTAATGAAAATCTGTGAGGAAGTTGGTACTTTCAAAGAAGACACCATAACAAAGCTTTGTGTATAAATCAGAAAGGGGGAGAGTTTAGTGAAAGAACAAGTGGAAAAACTTACTGCGGATGCAAATTCTCTCTGGAATGAGAAATTGACTGAGATAAATAAGAATGTTTTAGAACAAATCCAATCAGTGAAATTCCACACTTATGACACTGTAGTGTGGATGCACAACCAGATATTCTCTGACTTTCAGGCTGATCCTAATCTTATTCCTCATCACCTGAACCCCCTTGCTGAAGGTCAATCCAGCCAGATGCCTCAACCTCAGACGCCTACTTTTTCTCCAAGGCTAGAAGATAAGGATCTTCCTCCTACTTCCTATGACCAGGTTTGGGATGACATTATTCCTAAGGATTTACTAGAGATTCACACCTCTAAGAAGAGAAAGTATGGAGAAGGTCCATCTGCAAGCAAATCTGTTCCTCAGCCAGATGTAGAGAAAAGGAAAGCAAAGGAGTTTACTGAAGTTTGTAGCCCCACTTCTAAAAGCTTAATTCTTGATACTCTTAAATTGGTAATGTACTACAATGAGAACAGAAATCTCCACTACAGCTCATCTGAGTGGGAATTATATGAGAAGTCCATGACCAAGAGAAGGATATATGATAGAGAATTTGGCAGGAATAATCCCAAAGCTCTTCCTAAGCCTCCAAGGTACTACCCTAAACCCTTTAGCTATCAAAGGAGACAACAAGAGAAGCAGGACAGACAACATCAAAGCAAAGAATGAACTCTTGTTGATTTGTTTTGAGAATTTGGATAAAATGGTTGTTGATTAGAAATCTAAAACATTACATATATACAATCTCTAGTTTTGCCTAATTATGTCTTTAGTTAATTTATTATTGCATTTAGATTCAGTTATTCATTTCCAGTTCTTTCTTATTTGTCATAATTCACCTTAGTGTAGATGGTTCTGACTTCTACAAATTGGGGGAGATTGTTGGGTATTGCATCCACAATACCCCGATTTGCATGAAGTCACCCTTGAACTAAGATGAATTAAGTTGTATTTGATATCCTTATTTTAGCTATATGTTTGCAGATTACCATTGCTAAGTGTAGACCAATGTCAGTCTATAGTGGGTAATGAACACAGGACGATACAGTGTAATCCCTCATTGTGTGACCAAAGGTGTTGACTCATGTGTAGCCTCTATATTGGGATACACTTCATATTCAAACCTTGGATCATGGAATGAAGATTGGACTCTTGAAGAGAAGAGAAAGATTTCTTCTAAAGTTCAGTAAATTCTCTAAGTCCACTTCTCGAGAAGTCCTCTTAGTTCTCGAGAAGTCCTTAGAGTTCTCGTGAAGTCCCAGCTTTTGGTTCTTGAGAAGTCCAGACAGGTTCAAGAATTTTTCTAAGTCAGAGTTCTCGAGAAGTCTTCTTTGTTCTCGAGAAGTCTTCTTTGTTCTCGAAAAGTCTTGGCCAGTTCTTGGGAAGTCTCAACTATAGTTCTCGAGAAGTCCATCTTATTATCGAGAAGCTTGGCTTAAGTTCTCGAGAACTACCAGCCCTATTTCTCGAATAGTCAAAAGTTGTCTTAGGAATCTCTCTAAGTTTTAGTTCTCGAGAAGTCTCCATAGTTCTCGAGAAGTCAGTTAGTTCTCGAGAACTCAGCCTTTTGTTCTCGAGAAGTCAAGAATTCTTCTAAGCAGTATAGTTCTCGAGAAGTCTTGATAGCTCTTGAGAACTCAGTTTCTAGTTCTCGAGAACTAAAGCTACTTCTCGAGAACTGTAAGTCGAATTTTTCAGAAAATTATGTTCAAGGGATCATCATCTTCTCCTTGATAGAGTAGGTCAAAGCTTTCTCAGGTCAGATCGTCAAGTCTTCTTCAACCATTTCTGAAAGAGCCTCCAATTCAAGAAGAAGACCTAGGGCTGAAATTTTCTAGATCTGAGAAATCTCTGTTTGTATTTTTCCAAATCTTGTTGATTATCTTGTAGGAGATTATTCTCTGAGTGTAGGAGCGTTGTTCTCCGAGTTGTAGGAAGTTTTGTTTATCTTCCGAGTGTAGATCCATTTGGATCGAGTTTGTAGAAACTTGGTTCCGAGGCGTAGGATTGTTTTCAATCCAAGATAGTGGAGTAGCCAAGTCTAGTGATTTACTAGATCAGTGAGGTAAAGTAGACGTACCCAAGATTGGGGAACCACTATAAATCTTCTTGTCTTTCTGTGATTTCTTGATTTATTGTGTTAGATCGTTAAAATTTTTATTCTGCAAATAGACGCACGATTCACCTATTCACCCCCTCTAGGTGATTTAGGTTGACAACTTTACACTTTCAATTGGTATCAGAGGGAGGTTGGTCGTTAAAAGGTTAACACCTTGATCAATTTCCTCTCAAAAGTTGTCATTTGGTTATTAAAGCAATGGACAAGGTCAAAGATTTTGCCAAGCTTCCCCTGTGCACAAATAATAACTTTCCCATGTGGAAAGAGAGAATCAAATTTTTCATGGAAGCTGTGGACCCCTGGATCTTCATGATTGTTGAAGAAGGTCCTTACGTCCCCATGACTACCTCCACTATAGATCCAACCAAGAAGGTTCCTAAGAAATTGATGGATTTAGATAAGGACGAAATTGCACTTGTCTCTTTGGACAAGAAAGCTAAAAATATTATAGCAAGTGTAGTCGATGACTCCAAGCTGCAGAATCTGATTCATTGCCAATCAGCTAAGGAGATGTGGCAGTCTCTAGTTACTCTAATGAAAGGTACTGAAGAAGTGAGGGATTATAGCCATTTCTCGAGAGTTCTTGTCTTGTTGTTCCTGAGTAGTGCATTCTTGTTCTCGAGAAGTACTTTATAGTTCTCAAGAAATCCATACTAATTCTCGAGAAGTCCTTCATTTGTTCTCGAGAAATCCTTCTTCTGTACTCGAGTAACCCTTCCTCAGTACTCGAGAAATTCTTACCTTTTTACTCGAGTAGTCTTGACTTGCTGGTCTCGAGAAGTCCCTCTTAGTTCTCGAGGAGTATGTTTCAGCTATCAGGAGTTGCATGCTTGTTCTCAAGATGGTCGTTAGTTTTCGAGAAGCCTTCTTCAGTACTCGAGTACTGCATACCTTTTACTTGAGAAGCTCGTGAGAAATCGTCCTTTGTTTCGAAAAACCCGATTCAGCCGACCCCGGTTCATTTCTTAAGTGTGGTTATCCTAATATTACACTTATTATATATATACCTACTTATTTTTCTTCCTCTTTAAGCCGACCGAATTTCTGTGTATCTCCAGAACTAGAGCGGCGTGAGTGAGAAAGGGAGAGGTATTCATCCGGTGGCCACTGACGACGCTCCGGTGCTCGAGATTTCCAACCGATCATAGATACAGAAAGCTCTTAGCGAGAGCTTCGTCATCGTGGTAAAATCTTCTCCTTTTCTTGAGTTTTTCTCGTTAGGGTTTTTGGCCCAAACCTTTATTTCGGTTGTTTCTTATTAGATTCCGACTTCCCTCGTCTTCTTTAGCCCCGATCTGCGACAAGAAGTGATTTGGAGAGTTTTTCTTGCAAAACCAAGGCAAGTTTTGGTTTTCCCTCTTTCCCTCTTTCTCCGATTTGATGGTAACTGTCAAGATTTTGTTCTTAAATCTTTCTGCACTTTTGTCATTCCAATTAGTAGATATGTTTAATCTTCCCTTGGAATCCACTTGAATTTATAAATTCTTGTCATGATAATTCAACCTTGTAGCATTTTAGTGATTTGATGAAATGTTATATTGATGGCTTTATTCTCCCCTATCTATTGTGTAGAATGTGTTAGAATTTATCTAGGAGTGTAAATCCTTCCTAAAGGTTGATCAAACGCTTCTTAATCTATAAATTCTAGTAGAATCCGATGTGCTCAGTCTTGAGATATATCATGATTTCTCTGGTTGTGGGAGTTAGTGGTCATAAACACCTCCGCGATGTCTCAGATTTGTATCATGGTTTTCTTTTATTGCGGGTGTTAGTGGGCGAATCCACCGCCGCAAGGTTTGTTTTTTTTTCCTTTATTAGTACCTTGTGGAACTCTACCGGGTGTTTGGGCGTCTGCGGTGAATGGTGGAGTGTATGAGTCTTCCCCAGAGTTAGACGGATATTATATATCTATGAGGGTGTGTCCAGATGAGTGACCACCTCGCCTGTGTTTTTGGGTAGATTTGACCACATGTGGCTAATAAAGTTTTGAGTATTCTTTCTTATGATTTTATCTTACTTTCCACCTTTTTAGCCTTGTGCATATGGTGTGATTTGTTGTACATGA
The DNA here is from genome assembly GCA_039513925.1 of Platanthera zijinensis. Lineage (NCBI taxonomy): Eukaryota > Viridiplantae > Streptophyta > Magnoliopsida > Asparagales > Orchidaceae > Platanthera > Platanthera zijinensis. The sequence continues at coordinate 20,574,760 of CM077094.1, read as the reverse complement.
CGATTCATGTAAGTTCTATGTTTCTTATTTTGGTACTTTACTTATGTACTTTACTTCAATACTTTTGGTCTTAGATTGGTACCCATTTTGACCATTATTTACTTTTTGGCTTACTTTTCTGCCACCGCTTGTACCTTCTTGCTGAGGTGTCTTGTGTTTGGAATGCCTCAGGTTCAGAGCTTTAACAGGTAGTGTAACGCCCCTAGTTTTTCTAAGATTATTTAATCTTTATTTGGTGTTACGTTATCGCGTTTCCGGCTTGTGCCATTGTTAGAGTGTGGTCTTAGCTCTTTAGGACTTCTTAGTGGCTTGTTTGTAGCATATTAGCAAGATTCCCTAGCGAGCCGGAGTCTATTTTTGTTACTCGGTGGAGCCCCTCCGGAAATGCTTGTGTTTTGTCTTCGGGAGGTGTCAGCCCGAGTTTTGTTTATCGGATGTTGATTCTTACTTCGCCATTGGATTCGTAGCATGGGTATTTAGCTACGGTGTGAATTTCGTCAAATTCCGAGATAGTTGGGTTTTCGCGTCGTTTTGACGTTTTATGTAAGTAATCAATATAATATTATATTCTATTGATTTCTACTATGCTAGTGGCTGAGTTTTATAAGATATTATTATGCTAGCTGTTTTAATATAAGTGACTATTATAGTATAGTGGCTAGTCATGTTAAGAGTGACTGCATTTTATATTACTTAAGTTATATTATATTATATCTAGCTTGAGTTGAGAGTGAATAGACTTTATATATAACTTATTTTAGTTTTATCCCATTCATCTTCCCCAAAAAGGACGGCTAGCTTCCAGTGGAAGGAGCTTGTGCGACGGAAGAACTGGAGCTTCCGGCCGCCGATTTCTTGTGTTTTAGAGCTCGAAATTCTTGTTTGAGGGTGGTTTACGACTGCTCTCACCTAGATCTACCTCCATAAGGAAGGAATTTCTAGTTTCTTGGATTTTTGGGGGTTAGGGTTTGCGGGTTGACTTCATTTTCTATCTAAAAGCTTCAGATTTCCTTGGCTAGCTGTTCTTGCTGCCAGATCTGACTGGAGGAGTTGTGCTGGCCAAGCTTTTATGGAATTGAGGCAAGTGGTTCTCTTTTGCCCTTGCCAAGTTTGACTTTCTTCTGTTTTCTTGTGTTATAGCCATTTATTTCCTTTCTTAGAACCTAGGGTTTGCTGGAAAATTACCCAGTTCAATTTGTTATAGGTAGAATAATGTTTCAGTTGGTTGGTTTAGGCTTGGTTTTGGGATGGATATGTTCAGTTAGTAGTTGTAGAGTCAGTGGTAGAAGGTTTCCTTCCAGTTGGCTAAGTTTAAGAGTTGAATCTTTCTAATTATTACTGTTGCCATACCTCTCCCAGCTCAGTTTTAATAAAATAAGTTTTTTTTCTTTTGCCAAGTCTCTGTCTAGAAGCGTTGAGTGTATCTTAGTATATAAGTCCAGTTTTTAGGCTAAGTGTAAAAGCATTGAGTGTGGTGGACACACTCAACGCCTAGCTGTTTTGGTCTGGAGTCTAAGTAAAAAACATTGACAGCGTTGAGTGAGGTGAGCTCGCTCAACGCCGTCTGCCTTGATAGTTTTTCTAAGCCTTTTGGCATTGAGTGAGTTTAGCTCACTCAACGCCTTCTAGCCAATCAGACTTTTCAAAGCCTTTTGGCATTAAGTGAGTTGAGCTCACTCAACTCCGTATTGTCAGTCAGACTTTTCTAAGTCTTTTGGCGTTGAGTGAGTTGAGCTCACTCAACGCCGTCTTGCCAGTAAGACTTTTCTAAGTCTTTTGGCATTGAGTGAGTTGAGCTCACTCAACGCCGTCTTGCTTGTCAGACTTTTCTAAGTCTTTTGGCGTTGAGTGAGTTGAGCTCACTCAACGTCGTCTAGCCATTCAGATTTTTCTAAGTCTTTTGGCGTTGAGTGAGTTGAGCTCACTAAACGCCGTCTAGGCAGTCAGTTTCTTCTAAGTCTTTTGACGTTGAGTGAGTTGAGCTCACTAAATGCCGTCTAGTCAGGCAGATTTTCTAAGTCAAAAGCATTGAGTGTGGTGAAATCACTCAATGACTTTGGCTATTTGGCATTGACAACGTTGAGTGTGGTGAACTCACTCAACTCCGTCTGCTTAGCTTGATAGTTAAGGCAAAAGCGTTGAGTGTGGGGAGCTCACTTAACGCCTTTAGCTATTTAGCATTGAGAGAGTTGAGTAAGAGATTTGCGGCTAAGTGTTTTGGCATTGAGTGAGTGGTACTCACTCAACGCGGCGTCGAGTGAACTCGACGCTTTTCCTGCTTAATGTTTTAGCATTGGGTGAGTGGTGCTCACTCAATGCGGCGTCGAGTATACCCGACGCGGCGTCGAGTGTACTCGAAACTTTTCCTTTAGACTTGTAGTTTTTTACCGAGTCTCTTAGTGTGGGTTTTTATAGGGTTTAATGGTGTTTTCAGCTAGTTTTCGAACGCCGAATCGTGAATCATGGCAGGTGGTTCCTTTGATTTTCTTGAAAGGGATGTTTGGTGTTGAGCCGTGGCCAACACCATTTTAGCCCTGGCTTGGGCCGGTGTGTTGGACCCCAAGGCTGCATCGGTGGCCCTTAGTTATTTGGATCTGGTTGTTTGGATGAGGACTGTTTTTGGTCACCAACCCAGATCCATGGTTTTACCACTGCTAATGATTCACAGGTTAGGACTGTTAGTTCCTTTCTTTCTATATTATTTGGGCATTTTGTGGCTTTGTTGTTCTGCAGGTTTTAGCGGAGCATGTTGTTATTCTCACACTTGGTGCACTTGGATTACTCTTTTTCTTTGAGTACTTTACTTTTGATGTCAAATTTTCTCCCTTTTGCCGAATTTATCAGCATTCTTTTGTAGGGTTTGGTAAACCCCCCTTTATTTTATTGCTTATGATTTACTGCTCCTTTACTGCTTGTTTTTCTATTGCGTAGGTGTTTTTCTTTGAATTCCTCAGGTTCAGGGTTGTAGCCGATTTAGCGGCTAGTTTTCTTTTGGAGCTTGCTAGTGATCTGCTGTTTTGATGAGGGTTCTTTCCCTCATCTTTGTGAGGTAGTTCTTTTCTTATTTCCTTTCTGTATAGACTTACATACTCACTAGTAGGTTCGTGTCAGGTTGTTGACGCCCACTGGTGGTTTTCCTTGTGATGCTAAGTATGTGACTTAAACTGCTAGTTTTTGCCTATTTTTGAAGGTTGTTTACTTGCTCTCTCTGATTGTTTTATGCTAAAGTGCATGTTAGATATTTTTAACCTATAAAACCCCTATCGATATTACTTCATACATATCATATTTTTAAAACTAAAGAACTATTTTCTAAACTAACGTAAAGACTATCTTCATACTATACTAAACTTAGAGTCTTGTATACCATGTGTTGTCCTTCGTGGATGCTTACGCTCATGTAGGATGTCAAACCATCTTAACTAAAATATTTTTCCATAGCGTATAACTATATTTTACTAGTGGACTTGTTGATCCACTGTGCCAAGGGATACGACCATCTAATTTTAATGATTTCCTTCATGATAACTTATGAATTCTGTATAACTTATTTAGGTTGGTGCCTTGCCTGAGCATCTGCAGTTATCCCTTGCATGGCGTGGTATCACGACGTATATTTTCTCTTACTCTGATATAATTTTATTGCTGAGAAAATGCGGGTTATGACAAGGCAAACATATGCTAAAATAGCAATTTTGAAAGGGAAAGGAACTAACAATCCTAACTTGTGAATCATTAGCAGTGGTAAAACCATGGATCTGGGTTGGTGACCAAAAATAGCCCTTATCCTAACAACCAGATCCAAACAACTCAGGGACCACCGGTGCAGCCTTGGGGTCCAACACAGCCTTCCTAAACCGGGGCTAAAACAGTGGTGGCCACTGCTCTACACCCAAACATCCCTGTCAAGAAAAACCAAAGTAATCACCTGCCATGATTCACGATTCGGCCTTCAAAACTAGCCGAAAATAGCACCAAATTGAAATAAAACCCACACTAATAATCTCGGGAAAAAACACCAGCCTAAGGAAAAGCGTCGAGTCCAATCGACGCTGCGTTGAGTCCACTCGACGCTGCGTTGAGTGAGTACCACTCACTCAATGCCAAACACTAAGCAACGCACCGTCGAGTAAACTCGATGCCTTCCCTGCATAGTATTTGGTGTTGAGTGAGTGGTACTCACTTAATGCGGTGTCGAGTAGACACAATGCTTTTTTCCTTAGGCTGGTGTTTTCTCCCGAGATTGTTAGTGTGGGTTTTATTTCAGTTTGGTGCTGTTTTCGGCTAGTTTTGAAGGCCGAATCGTGAATCATGGCAGGTGGTTACTTTTGTTTTTCTTGATAGGGATGTTTGGGTGTAGAGACGTATCCACCACTATTTTAGCCCCGGTTTGGGCTGGTGTGTTGGACCCTAAGGCTGCACCGGTGGTCCCTTAGTTGTTTGGATCTGGTTGTTTGGATGAGGGTTGTTTTTGGTCACCAACCAAGATCCATTGTTTTACCACTGCTAATGATTCACAGGTAAGGACTGTTAGTTCCTTTCTTTCCATATTATTTGGGAATTTTGTGGCTTTGTTGTTCTGCAGGTTTTAGCGGAGCATGTTGTTATTCTCGCACTTGGTGCGCTTTGATTACTCTTTTTCTTTGAGTACTTTACTTTTGCTATCAAATTTTCTCCCTTTTGCCGAATTTATCAGCATTCTTTTTTAAGGTTTGGTAAACCCCCCTTTGTTTTATTGCTTATGATCTACTGCTCCTTTACTGCTTGTTTTTCTCTTCCTGAGGTATTCTTTCTTTGAATGCCTCAGGTTCAGGGTTATAGCCGATTTAGTGTCTAGTTTTCTTTTGAAGCTTGCTAGTGATCTGTTGTTTTGCTGAGGGTTCTTTCCCTCATCTTTATGCGTTAGTTGTTTTCTTGATTCCTTTCTGTATAGACATACATACTCACCAGTGGGTTCGTGTCGGGTTGTTGATGCCCACTGGTGGTTTTCCTTGTGATGCTAAGTATGTGACTTAAACTTCTAGTTAATTTTTGCCTATTTTTGATGGTTGTTTACTTGTTCTCTGGGATTGTTTTATGCTAGGGTGCATGTTAGATATTTTTAACCTATAAAACCCCTACTGATATTACTTCATACATGTCATATTTCTAAAACTAAAGAACTATTTTCTAAACAAATATAAAGACTATCTTCATACTATACTAAACTTAGAGTCTTGCATACCATGAGTTGTCCTTCGTGGACGCTTAGGATCATGTAGGATGTCAAACCATCTTAACTAAAGTATTTTTCTGCAGCGTATAACTATATTTTACTCGTGGACTTGTTGATCCACTGTGTCAAGGGATACGACCATCTAATTTGAATTATTTCCTTCATAATAACTTATGAATTCTGTATAACTTGTTTAGGTTGGTGCCTTGCCTGAGCGTCTGCAGTTATCCCCTGCATGGCGTGACATCACGACACGTATTTTCTCTCACTCTAATATAATTTTATTGCTGAGAAAATGCGGGTTGTAACAGCTAGTGGAGCTAGTTTTGGAGTTCATGTGCAGCAGTGTTGGCTGTGGTTTTGACCTCTCTTTTGCGAGGTTGTTAGTTGTTTTAGTTTTCTTACTTAGTTCAGACATACTTATGTTTTATGTGGGTTCATGTCAGATTATTGACGCCAACAGGATAGATGGTATTGGATACCTTGCTAGCTACTAGTTGTTTTCTTTGTGATGGATTACTTGCTCTCTGGAATGTTTTATGCTAGGACTGCATGTTAGATATTTTTAACTTATAAAACCCTATTATTAGTATATCATACATGTTATCTCTTTCAAAATGAAGTCACTACTTTCTGGTTAGAGTAAAGACTTTTAGTTTTACTTATTATAATTCTAGGGTCTTGCATAACATGAGTTGTCCATTGGGGACGTTTACAATTATGTAGGATGTTTAACCTCATAAAATAAGTATTTTTCCGCTGCGTATAATTATTTTCCACGTGGACTAGATGGACCACTAAGCCGAGGGATACAAATAACTGTTTAACTTAAACTAGATTTTTCTCTAAATAACTTAAAAATCTTTCTTTATGTGTCAAGTAGGTGTCTTACCTGAGCGTCCGCAGTTATCCCCTATTGACGTGGCATCATGACACACATTTTCCCTTACTCTGATATATCTTTAATGTGGAGAAAATGTGAGTTATGATAGTTGGTATCAGATGGAGGTGGGTTTGACAAGTTGGTCGAACCAGCCAATTTGATATAGTTTTTGTTTTCCTTACATTCATTTTCATACACATATCGATGTGTCATCAGTACGTCTTAGTCGAAGTATAGTCACTACACTCATAGCATGATAAGAAGTATACATGACATATTATGTAGTATGGGATGCATAATATGTGTTTGTATATGGATCCACCATTGGAGGCAACATGTGACGGTTATGTACTATGGGATGCATAACCACCATCCCATGGATGCCCATTAGCACATTTTCTTTTCTCATGGCAGGTGATGTTATGTAGTATGGGATGCATAACATTTCATGTGTATGCCACTCATAGCATGCATTAAGGCCTTTTTAGAATGCATAGCACTGCATACGTAGCATATCATCGTATAAGCACGCATGCTAAGTTAAGGTTTACATGATGAAACATGTACACACATGATTTTAAATAAGAATAAAGAATCCATGCATTCATATCATAGGCACATGAGTGAATATGATGAGAGGATATCATCCTAAGTAGGAAATAACATCATTGTAAAGTCCCAGAGCAAGTTGCAGCATAAGCAAGTGTCTTTTAAGTATGGTCTGAACAAAGTTGTATGGCCTAGTCGTAATCTAGGATTTTTATGAGTTATTCATTTCCCCTTTTAGAAATGTCGCCAAAGCGTCCTGCGATGAGGTCAACTCCTCAATCAGAGGGTGAGTCGTCAGGTGCGCAAAGTGATGCATTGATCAAGAGTCTGCGTTAGAGCAATGAGGCTCTGTCGAGACAATTAGTTGCGATGCAATCGCAAAATCAGTCTTTGTTGTCTGCCGCTCCTGCGAAGCAACCCTTAGTGCAAGATCCTGTTGGAGCTCAAGCCATACCCAGTACCCCTTGTTGATGCGTGAAAATGGCACCTCCTAGTTAACGGGTGTTCAAATCTCACGGGGGGATGAGGAGAAGGGGAAGAGAGACTGCCGAGCAGCTGGTTACTCTGAGTCACAAAGGAAGATAGAGAGAAAAAAGAAGACAGGGCCGCTTGCAGCGGCAACAACAGACTTAGGCTGCCACGGCCTGAATGCCTCTCTTGCGACGTGCTTTCCTTTGATTACCATTCAGTACTACAGCTTGAGTTACACCTTTACGTAGAAAGCAAAATAAATGGTACAAAGGGGGAAGCTGACGGCTAAGGAAGAAAGATGCCAGAGGCCGTGCAGTATGACCAGAGAGGTTGGCAGACCGCACGGTTTGCTGATCCCACAGCTTGATTGAGCAAGCCGAGCGGACTGCGCGATCAGGCCAGGAAGAGAACAGGAAAGGTCGTGCAGACTGAGAAGTTCGAGTCCGCAGGAATTGATGCCTGGACCTTGTCCACTCCACCGTGCTTGCTGAATGAGAGGTATGGGGGCCTATTTATAGGCTTGAGGAGGTAACGGTCTTGGTAACATCACCCCCGGTAGAACGATAAAGTATGCGAGTAGAATAAGGTGTCCGCCAAGTCCGCGCCTTGCCGAGAAGTTAGGGACTTGTTTACTTGAGCTGATATGCTGCTGGCGGACTGGGATGAGTCTACTTCGGCTATACTGAGCGAGCCCGCGTCAAGCAGTGCGAGCTGAGGAGTACTCTACCCGCTGTTGGGAAGAAGCGGGCACTAGAAAATAGGAGGGCTAGATGGAGGACTATCGAACGAGTCTGCCCAGCCCGCTGCGGTGAGGAGGCAGATCGCCGGCTGCCGAGCTGGGGTAATCCTGGCGGACTGCGCAACGAGTCTTCCCTAGCTTGCGACGGATGGGTTGAACAGGTCGCCTCCAACTGGAGGCTTCCACTTAGTAATGAGGGTTGGCGACCTGGCGGATTGAAGAGTCTAGGTCGCGCATGCTGACTAGCGGCATGGAAGCAGGTTGCCACTGATGTTTGATGAAGTCCACCTTGCGGATTGGAGTTGAGTCTGCATAGTATGACACAGTCTAGCATAGAGGTTGGCCATATTGCCGTCTTTCCAGGAGGGCTGAGACCGAGTCTGTCTATTGTCGGCATACTGAAGAGTTGGTCGCCATTTGGATGTGCGAGCTTGAGAGCTAAAGGGAGGAGCGTTTGCCTCCCTTAGGCGACTAAAGATTGAGTCAACCACCTTCTGTTGAATAAAAGGATTAGATCTCCCCTTCTGGTGGAGTAAGTAGCTACTGAGTGGTCTTGGCAGATAGGAATGCGAGTCCGCCGCTTAGTTGGGTAGTTCACGCCTGGGAGAAGAATGAACCATGGCGCAGTTAGCCGATCTAACCGCGCGGCCTGCAGGGCGGACTAAGGAAGCAGTCCGCAGCCCCTACAGAACGAGCGGTTGCTGTGTGACCTAGGCAGTCTGGCTAGGTAGACCGCCCTAGCCACGCTGCCTGAGCGGACAGAGAAGTCTGGCCGCGACTTGCGAGCTAACTAACTTGGGAAGGATCACCGATTTCTGGGGTTAACATAATCCCTGCACTTTTTTAAGTCCCGAAGGGAACTTCGAGAAAGTAAAAAACCCACGAAAAATCATGATCCATCCCTCGGAAAAACAAGAGGCGGGGAGAGATAGAACCTGATGTCTCTCCTCAAAAAAAGTTTGCCAATGCCTATCTTTTTCCTGTAAAGGAAAAGTTAATGCAGGCGAGAGGAGGTACATCTTGTACGTAACTGGGTTGCTTTTGCAAAATGAAGGATACGTGAATGTCTTAAATTGAGCTCTGCAAAACAAAGATGAGAGGAAAGCACAGAAGAATGAGAACTTGCAAGTACCTGAAGGAGGCTTGCAAGCACCTGTTATCTTTTGCAAAAGGAAGAGTAAGTGGCTGATATGAAATAAAACTAAGTTGCAAGTACCTGGACGGAACTTGCAATTATCTGTTAATCTCTGTAAAAGAAGGGTAAGTAGCAGGTATGAAATAAAACTAAGTTGCAAGTACCTGGATGGAACTTACAAGTATCTGCTAATCTCTGCAAAAGAAGAGTAAGCAGTAGATATGATAGAAAATTAAACTACAAGTACCTGAAGGGAACTTGCTAATATCTGCTAATCGCTACAAAAGAAGAGTAAGCAACAGATATGATAGAAAAGTAAACTACAAGTACTTGAAGGGAACTTGTTAATATCTGCTAATCTCTACAAAAGAAGAGTAAGCAGTAGATATGATAGAAAAGTAAACTGCAAGTACCTGAAGGGAACTTACAAATATTTTCTAATCTCTACAAAAAAAGAGTAAACAACAGATATGATAGAAAAGTAGACTGCAAGTACCTGAAGGAAACTTGATAATATCTGTTAATTTCTACAAAAGAAGAGTAAGCAACAGATATGATAGAAAAGTAGATTGCAAGTACCTGAAGGGAACTTGCTAATATCTATTAATCTCTGCAAAAGAAGAATAAGCAACAAATATGATAGAAAAATAAGCTGTAAGTATTTGAAGGGAACTTACTAGTGTTGACTGTTGATACGTTAAGATACAATTGGATAGCAGAAGAGATACCCGACAAACTCTGCTATTAACTGAATAGAGATTAAACCACGATAGTGATCGTCTTTCTTGATCAAGTATGATGCTTTTAATATGAAATCTAGACCATCCAGGTGAAACCATCTTGATTAGACTTCAATAAAATGGCTTGTCAATAAATAGAAATAGATTCCTTGATTGAATAATAGATGCCAAGAACAAGCATGATCAATCCTCAGCGGATAGAGTATATAAGAAATCACAGGCTGCCACGCGAAGTGGGCATGATTGCCTGGAGAAGCTTTTGGTCTACCACTAAGAAGTGGATTTGATTGCTCTAAATAAAAAAGATAAGGCCACCACGCGGAGTGGATCTGATGCCAAACTGGAAATAGGGCTACCACGCAGAGTGGGTTTAATGCCACAAGTTTCCTTAAACAATTGAAAAGCAGACTTGGTTGTCTCTTTGGAAAATGGATGACCACTTTGAAAGTGGGTTTATTGCCTCTAAGAACTTTTAAGCGACCACACGAAGTGGGTTTATTGCTGCAAGAAGTTCTCTTTTCCAAATCAACCAACCATGCCAACAATAGAAGGAATAAATGCTATGGTAACACAAATTTTACCACTAATGAATTTGAGAGTAAGTACTCAATATTACAAAAGAGGATTTTACAATGATGCTTTCAAGCAATATATTCTTGCAACTTGCCTTCTTTCAGCAATTTCTCTACGAGCTTATGAAGAGCTCGACATTTCTCTGCATCATGACCCACACAAAAGTGGCATAAATAGAATAAACCTTTGTGACACTGATGTCCAGGTCGCAGTAGAGAGGGCCTAATGAAATCTGGCTCCTGTTGAATAATTTGAAGAACTTCTTCCATAGAAATAGTCAAGTTTTTATACTTCCTTTTAGGTTCAGCTTGCTTATATTGGCGAGAGGCATAGAGCTCTCTATCTGAAGTATGAGTTGATATATTAGAGTTATCAATACCTAACTCTGAATGCTTCGACTGTAGAAGATGTTGCGGTGTGGATGAATTCCCACGATCATAATATACTTCACGATGAGACACCGGGAGATTAGGATCCCGATCACATAGTAATAGGTTGCTGTTATGATTAAGAGGTAAATAATTGTGAAGAGGTCCACTATCCAACTGATGAGATGAAATATTTTTTGGCGCTTGAGCCATCTGATTTAGATGAGATATATAGTCAGAATTCATGGCTTCAGCTCCAACAAACCTATTTGCATAGGTGTCAGGCATTTTTATAGTGACTTTGAATTTAAGAGGACCTTGCCGAAGTCCGCTTATGAAAGCATATTTGTAAAAGTCTTGATGGACATCAACACCATCAAGAGTTTCCTTTTGGAATTGATCGATGAAGTGAGCATAAGACTCATCATCTCCTTGCTTGATCTGAAAAAGAGTTCATATGTCTTTCTTTCTCTTCCTAAAGGTTCAAAAAATTGAGAGGAATTCTCTTTGAAGATTGCTGAAGCAAGTTATTGATAGAGGCGGTAGATGGTAGAACCACTCCAACACTTGAGCACAAAAGATATGATAAAGAGCTTGAATTTGATACCATCTGATAGAGCTTTTAATGAAACAATCGATTCAAAAGCTTGTAAGTGAGAAACTGGATCACTCATCCCCGAGTATACTGGCGGACGAGGTTCTTTGAATTCATATGGAACAACTTCCCTATTAATATGAGGTGTGAAGGGGGAGGAAACATGCTCTTCTCGTGCAAAAGATGTTAGTACATTTGCTATATGAAGATAAGCATTCATGTTACCTTATGAAGCTTGCGATAAGAGATGCGAGCTCCTTAGATAGTAGGAGATCATAGTTGCTACTTGAGACGTACACTTCTGAATTATTAGAGGTGTGCTCGAGATCTTTTAGTTAAAAATCCTTGAAGTCGGGGACCGCTGAAAGAGAAAAACTTTAATGACTTCCAAATGGAGTGGAATTTGGCAATCGAGGGACAAAAATACGTCCGAATTGGTTTCCTATTTGCCGGGGGGTAGATATCCTCGAGCCGGTTACGACAAGCTTTGAACTATTGAAATCGGACATCCAGATAAAAAGTTATGGCTGTTTGAAGTTAAGGTTTATTCTTAGCTCAGTCTCATGTCTTCATTGCAACTTTTATTCATCAACCGCTCAGGATCTGAAGGTCGCGTGTTAACTGTTGATGCACAAAAATTACACTGCCTAGTTAACGGGTGTTCGAATCTCACAGTGGGGGGGGGGGGGGATGAGGAGAAGGGGAAGAGAGATTGCCGAGCAGCTGGTTACTCAGAGTCGCGTAGGAAGATAGAGAGAAAAAAGAAGACAGGGCCGCTTGCAGCGACAACAGCAGACTTCGCCCGCCGTGGCCTGAATGCCTCTCTTGCAGCGGGCTTTCCTTTGATTACCATTCTGTACTATAGCTTGAGTTGCACCTTTACATAGAAAGCAAAATAAAGGGTACAAAGGGGGAAGCTAGCGGCTAAGGAAAAAAGATGCCAGAGGCCGCGCGGTTTGACCAGAGAGGTCGGCAGACCGTGCGGTTAGCTGATCCCGCAGCTTGCTTGAGCAAGCTGTGCGGACTGCGCGATCAGGCCGGGAAGAGAATAGGAAAGGCCACGCGGACTGAGAAGTTGGAGTCCGTAGGAATTGATGCCTGGACCATGTCCACTCCACCGTGCTTGCTGAATGAGAGGTATGGGGGACTATTTATAGGCTCGAAGAGGTAATGATCTTGGTAATGTCATCCTCGGTAGAGCGGTAAGGTGTGCGAGTAGAACAAGGTGTCCGCCGAGTCTGCTCCTTGCCGAGCAGTTAGGGACTTGTTTACTTGAGCTGATCTGCTGCTGGCGGACAGGGATGAGTCCTCTTATGCTGTACTGACCGAGCCCACGTCGAGCTGTGCGAGCTGAGGAGTAGTCCGCCTGCTGCTGGGAAGAAGCGGGCATTGGGAAACAGGAGGGCTAGCTGGCAGACTACCGAACGAGTCCGCCCAACTCGCTATAGAGTGGAGGCAGATCGCCGGCTGTAGAGCTGGCGTAATCCTTGCAGACTGTGCAACGAGTCTGCCCTAGCTCATTACAGACGGGTTGAGCAGGCCGCCTCCTACTGGAGGCTTCCACTTGGTATTGAGGGTTGGCGACCTGGAAGACTGAAGAGTCCAGGTCGCGCATGCTGACTTACGGTCTGGAAGCAGGTCGCCATTGCTGTTGGATGAAGTCCACCTTGCGGGTTGGAGTTGAGTCCACGTAGTATGGTATAACGGTCCAGGCCCGCCAACCCTGCAGGACCCAGCTGGCACCGCCATCCTACCAGAGTCCAAGCCCGGGCCCACTACTGGTAGTCAGCCTATCACATCAAGCCTGAAGACCATGCACCCCAACCCCTGTCCGCGCCTGTTTTTCAACAGCGGTAGGTTGTAGCCACTGGGGATCGAACCCAGGAGCTTGATAAGAGACTCTTTACCACAGCTCTGATCACCAACTGAGCTGCAGCTCAGTTGGTGATGAGAGCTGTGGTAAAGAGTCTCTTATCAAGGTCCTGGGTTCGATCCCCAGTGGCAACAACCTACCGCTGTTGAAAAACAGGCATGGAGAGGGGTTGGGGTGCATGGTCTGCTGGCGCAAAACCGACAGCCACCTTAGGGTGCATGGTCTGCAGACTTGTAAGACCCCCCTTTTTTTTCTTTTTCAACCACCGGGGTCTTAGCCCAGAATTGCCGCTTTGCGGTGGAACCGACTCACGGGAAGGCTGCCACTACAAAACGGCAATTCTGCCGGCCCTTTTTGATCACAAAGAGAGAGAAGTAAATATTACACTGAATGTAAACAGGTCCATAGAAATACATATGAATAAAATCACAACAAGTCCATCAATATATAATAATAGAAAGTACTGCAAAAGAGAAGTTTAGATGAAATATAGAAAAACGGGCTCGAGCCCGGTACATCAGAGTCCTCACTACAAATCACTCATCGCAGAAGCTATAAAAATACTAAACACTCACGAAGCTGGTCACAAGTACTCCGATGCTAGACTGGCCCACCGCCATGCGCACCGTACTCCGCTGGTGCTGGTCCCTGTGCTGCTGGTCCCTATCTCCCATCCGGAGCTCCTGTAATGTTGTGGTTCAAAAACCATTAGTCATAAAAACTAAGCCATATCATCCCCTACCCCTTCCCCCACGGCTCCTAAGCACCGAGCGGAGAGGAGGAAAGTGAAGCTACAATGGTGGAGAATAATCAAACGGATGATAGTGGAACTAGTCTAACAATTGTTCATGGTGTATAAACAACTAATAAAATTAGAGTACATCTAGCAGTTCTACGGTAGTAAGTAGTAAAATAGACAAATAGAAAGCAAGTAAGTAAATAGTAAGTAAATAGTAAGTAACCTTAACTTATATGAATGCCCATACAAACTTACAAGTTAAGGGGTCTTTTGCAAGGCTCCCATCATATAAAAAGTCCCATACCGATTTATACGTTGGGTTGTCGGTTGTATGCAAATATGAGTGTAGTGGTATGCTATGCCATGATTCATGCAAGTGCAACTCACGTACACGAGTCTATGCGCACAGACCTTTAGTTCCCCCTATTCGGGCAGCTAGCTTCACTCCTAGGATATAAACCGCCCATCCCGATCCAAAACGATAGTCTTGGGCACCCCATGATAACGCAAAAAATGCTCAATGAACCTCCGTACTAATACACTAACCGGAGCGTCCTTCGCTAGTGGAATGAATCGAGCCACCTTTGTTAGCCTGTCCACTATCACCCAGATTGAGTGTTTCCCCGCACGGGATCGAGGTAGCCCATGTATGAAGTCTATGGCTATATCCTCAAATTTCCACTCCGGCACTGGAAGTGGCTGCAGCAAGCCTGCCGGGTTCCTACACTCTGCCTTTACGAGTTGGCAGGCCTCGCAATGCGTCACAAAGTACGTAATTTCCTTCTTCATACCCGTCCAGTACATCGTCCTCTTCAAATCTATTACCATCTTGGTGATCCCCGGGTGTACCGAGTATCGGCTGCAGCAAGCTTCCGTCATAACATCCTCCCGAATCTATCCTCCTGCCGGTATGTAGACCCTGCCTCTGAAACACAGAAGCCGGTCCCTCAAGGAGTAATCTCCTGTCGTGCCTTCCTCCAAGGCTCGGAACATAGGCTCAGCTCTAACATCCAGCTTCTGCCCATCTATGATGCGGTCCCGAATATCATCAGTAGTAACCATCGACCCCAGGTACTCCATGTATAACTCCGGGTCATCCTTGGACACTAGTGATATCTGCATCTCCTCAAATGATTTAACCAACTCAAAGGCCATCAGCTGCGGGCCATCTCCTGACGTACTCGCTCTCCGACTCAAAGCGTCTGCGACCACGTTTGCCTTCCCTGGATGGTAGTGCATGGTATACTGGTAGTCTGACAGAAACTCCACCCAGCGTCTCTGCCTGATGTTTAACTCCTTCTGTGTATCTACGTATTTCAAGTTCTTGTTGTCTGAGAAGATATCGCAATATACTCCATAGAGATAGTGTCACCAGATCTTAAGAGAAAAAACAATTGCCCCCATATCCAAATCGTGCACGGGGTAGTTCTGCTCATATTGTTTCAACTGACGGGAGGCGTAAGCTATAACGTGCCCGTTCTGCATCAGAACGACACCCATCCCCTGATAGGAAGCATCTGTGTACACCTAGGAATCCTTCCTTCCCTGACGGAAGAGCGAGGATGGGAGCCGAGGTAAGATGATCCTTCAGCTCCTGAAACGCAGATTCGCATCGTGGTGTCCAAATAAGAGGGGACTCCTTCTTTGTCAGAGACGTAAGAGGGAGGGCAATCTGAGAGAACCCCTTTACAAACTTCCGGTAATAACCGGCAATGTAACGCCCCCGAATTTTCGATGATTTATTTTAAATCCTTTTTCGGCGTTACGTTGACGTTTTCCGTCTCGAGCCGTTGTTAGAGTACCTCGTTAGGTGTTCTTAGAGGTTTAGCCTGTTTGCGGGTTTCCCCAGCTAGCCGGTGTCTGTTTTGGAGACCCGGTTGAGCCTTTCAGGGAATTCTCGTGTTTGGCTTCGGGCGAGGTTAGCTCGGGTTTTGTTCGTCGGAAGTCGTTTTTGACTTCACCGTTGTTCTCGTAGCCCGGGTATTTAGCTACGGTGCGATTTTGGTCGAAATCCGAGGACGTCGCGTTTTCGCGTCGTTTTGGCGGTAGTTATGTTTGCGAGTCGTCATTTTTCTATGTGACGGCACGTCTTTTGGCGCATGTGTCGCGTGGCGCGCGACTCGTGCGAGCCGGTGTGGTTTATTGTTTGGTGTGCGCGTTGCACGTGTGAGGTTAATTATATTAGCGCGTGATTTATGCATACCAGTAGTTATGTACGTGCGCGTGTGCGTGCGTGCGGAGTAGAAATTGTGTGCGTGGAGGTATGCGTGTTCGTCCGTAAATGCGTGTATTTGTATATATATATGTGGGAGAATATGTACAGGAATGTTTGTAATTAGTTGATTAGGAGTTATTTAGAGTTATAGTTTAGCATTGGGTTTTAATTACTTAGTATTGATTATTGTATATATGGTATTATTAGTTTTATTTAGTCAAATTAGCTTAGGTTTGTTATTCCCTCCCCCAACCCGTGTAAACCAAACAAGGGAAAACCGCCTCCCTCCAGCAATTAGATTAGTTTAGTGTTAACTGTTAAGTGTAATTTATATAACTTAAGATATTAAATTAGGGTGCATTCATTCTCTCCCACTTACCCGTGTAAACCTGGACAGAGAAAAACGCAAACCAAAACCAGCCCTGTTATAAAAAAAAACGCAGACAAAAAAAAAATCAAAACCATCGGCCTTCCTGTGCGAGTCTCAAAGCCCGATCGGAAGAAACCCAAGCGGCAGAACCCTAGCCGCCACCTCCTGACCGCCGCCGCCGGTCATTCCCGCCCCCAAATTTCTGCCCGAGGCCGGATCCGGGCTCCCCTAGGCGAGATCTTCGTTCCGAGGTATTTTATTCGGAGTTTCACCGTTGTTTTCTTTTGAGATTCGGTAGAGTTTTTACCTCGTTTCTTCCTAATATTGATGCCATGCTTTCTATTTGATGGTTAAGAACCTTTACGTGCTTTTGGGCGTCCGCCATAGCGCCGTTGTGCTGGCGAAATTTTCGGTGATTTAGCAAGGCAAGTGTTTCTCCTCTTTTCGCCGTTTGGCCTCCCTTTTTGTTCAATTCCTTGATAATTTCTTTTAGTCGTGCATCTTGAAATTGATAATTTAATTTCTCCTAACCCTAACCCCTACTTGTAGCGCGCTAGAAAAATTAGGATTTCTACCCTCCCGCTAGTAGCTTCCGATTTAGGACGGCGTCGCGGTAGGTGTGTCGCGTAGATATGGGTTAGCGTCGGGTTTAGTTTATGTTAGGCCTAGGTGTAGGTCTAGGTTTTGGGATTTTTTTGCCTAGCTTGCCTATTTGAGGCGTTTAGGTGTGATTGTGCACGCACGGCCTGTGGTCGTGCGTCTAGTAATCGTGCGACCCGATGTCGGTGCTCGTACGCTAGGCTTAGAATCGAGTGAGTGTACTCACTCGCAGCGGCGTTGCGTAATCGCAACGACTAATCCCTTAGCGTTGATTTCTCCCCGAGTGTTTTGCTCGTGTATCGAGAGTCCCTTGTCGGCTGTTACCTTTCGAAGGCCGAATCGTGGGTTGTGGTCAGTAGTGGTGGTGGATGGCTCTTTTAGGGGTTGTGTGGCGTGATGTAGCCTTGACCACACTCTTTACCTTGACCCGAGTAGTTTCTGGGCAAGTGAGTGATGGGTCTTTTGTGCCTTCACGTGTCAACCCTTGAGCAATTTGTTGACTCGGAATTAGTGGTTGGGCGATTTGGAACGCTTTCAACCTGATTCCAAGTTTCTTGTTTTTGCTACTGCCGCCTCTCACAATTTAGGATGTTAGGCGTTTCTTCCGTAGGTGTTGCAGTATTTTTGGCATCATGGCCATGTTGACTCTGCAGGTTTTTAGGCAGAGTAGTTGCTGTTTACCCGCACTGGTGCAGGTTTGCTTTCCGCCCTTCCTTGGGCATTGTTGTTCTACTCTAGTTGTACTCCATTTACTTTACTTTACCTGTTTTTTCCTTACTTTCCTTTTTAGCACTTGCATTCCTTGCTCTGAGGTGTTCTATTTTTCTTCTGAACGCCTCAGGTTCTGGGCGGTAGCCAGTAGGTGGCTGTTGCTGTGGTGCTGTTGGAGGTCCTTTTGTTGCCTGTTGAGACTCTCTTGAGTCATTGTGAGGTAGTTTTACTGCACTTTCTACAGACATACATACTTGCCAGTGGGTTCGTGTCAGCTGTTGGCGCCCCTGGTAGTTTTACCTTTTTGTACTAGATATGTTTTCTTCTTACTGCTACCCTTTCTGGGAGATAGTCTATTTGCTCTGGGAAGTTTTATGCTAGGTTGCTAGTTACTTTAAAAGCTAAAAGTAAAACTATATTATGTATAAGCACATGATCAGCATGATTTCTAAAAAGAACTCAATTAACGTACTTTCATAATTACGTATAACAAATGATTTTTTCTATATATGTATAAATTAAAACTAGAGTTTCGGTTCAGCGTAAGGCCCCTTCGGGATCTCTTATGCGCTCATTTAGGATGTTGACGTAAATGAAGTATCTTCCGCTACGTATAAAAATCAGTTTTGAAACCGTGGACTCTTTGGTCCACTGAGCCGAGGGATACGGCCAATAAATAAATCAAGTTTTTATAATCAAATAAGTCATGATTTGAAAGGATTTGGAGCGTCGCCTGAACGTCGGCAGTTATCCCCTGCTCGACGTGGCATCACAGCGCGTAGATTTTCTCTTACTCTGATTTAATAAATAGTGAGAAAAATGCGGGTTGTGACAGTTGGTATCAGAGGGAGGTTGCTTGACAATTGGTCGGGCAACCTTCCTTTGTTCGTGTTAGATGTTTAGAGTCATATCATACACACACCGACATGTCATCGACACATTTTGGCTGAAGCACGAACACTGCACTACACGCATAAGCATAACATGAAGTATACGGGGCATATTATGTAGTATGGGATGCATAATATGTGTTCGTATATGGATCCACCATAGGGGCTACATGTGAGGGTTATGTAGTATGGGATGCATAACCTCACCACATGACTGCGACTAGCACGTTTTCTTTTTAGTCGCATGGGAATGTTATGTAGTATGGGATGCATAACATTTTCATGTGTACTCCGCCATGGCATGCACTAGGGCCTTTTTAGAATGCATAGCATAATCATGCATAGCATAACATCGCATAAGCACAACGCGCCAAGCTAAAGACGTGCAGGATGACATGTGTACACACATAGTTTTTGAGTCAAAATAATATAAATTCATGCATTCCCGATCTAGGCACAAGAGTTAGTGTGATGGTGGTGAACCATCTTAGGCTAAGCATATCATTCCTTTTGTATTAAATAAAATAAAATCTCAGAGCAAATATAGCAGTAGAAGATCATATTTATGTATGTATTGTCTGTACCTTTTGTCTAATCCTAGGAGTTTAGCTAAGTTCTAATCGTTTGTTATGTTTTAATTTTCCTTATAGTATGCCGCCGAAGCGTAGAGTGACGAGGTCGACTCCCCAGTCTGAGGGTGAGTCCTCCGGTGCTCAAAGTGATGCGTTGGTGGAAAGCCTGAGGCAGAGTAACGAGGCCTTATCAAGGCAGGTGGTGGAGTTGCAGGCCCAGATGCAGTCCTTTTTATCCGGAGCGGCGGGTCAGACTCCGGGAGTTCAGGACCCCGCCGTGGGTACAGCTGTCCTAGCCCCTCCTGCCCCCCCCCCCTGCTCCTCTCGTGCCTCCAGTAGTGGTGCCCCCCGGGATGGCTTTCATCTCCCAGTTCCAGAGGCTGAGCCCTCCCACGTACGATGGGAAGGCGGATTTCATGGTATTGGACGACTGGCTGATCACTATGGAGGAGATGCTTCACTATTCAGGTATCTCAGATGATCAGAAGGTGATGTTAGCCGCCTATCAGCTGAAGGGGCTAGCGAAGAGCTGGTGGATGCGAGAGAAGGAAGGCATGGTGGGAGAATGTACTTGGGCATCCTTCAAAGAGATCCTGATGAGGAAGTTTCTACCGTCAGTAGAGCGAGACAGGCTGATGAATGACTTTATTCATTTGAAGCAGAGGCAGCTCTCCGTCAGCGATTACGAGATTGAGTTTAGCAAACTCAGTCGCTTTGGTCCTAGCTTGGTGAGCTCCGAGGAGGACAGGGTGAAGCGGTTTCTTGGTGGCCTCAGGAGCGATGTCCAGCAGCTAGCGGTCGCCCACGGAGCGGTGACTTATGCAGGGGCAGTTGAGGCCGCTTTGAAGGTAGAGGCTATCGAGAACGCGAAGCAGCGTGGGCAGCAGGCGAGAAACGAGAAGAGGAGGTCAGTTGAGGAAAAGGGTCCCCAGGTTCTTGGTGCTGCTTCTGAGAAGAAGAGCAAGGTAGTGTGCAGTTTCTGTGGCCATCCGGGCCACCCAGCTGAGAGGTGCTTCAAGAGGGCAAGGGTCCAGAAGAAGGAGCATGTGCATGCTATCCAGGGTGCTCCTAGGAGGGATGTTCCTTGTCCGGTCTGCAAGCGACCCGGTCACGATGCTGCTCAGTGCTGGTCCAAGGACCGTGTTTGCTACCAGTGTGGCCAGAAGGGCCATATAAAGTCGAGGTGCCCTCAGGTTCAGTCCGCTCTTCATGCAGTTCCGCTTCAGGCTTTACTTCCGCCTCAGCCGGTGGACAAGGGTAAAGGGAAGCTGAATGTGGTATCTTCAGCGGAGGCTGAGACTTCGACGCAGGTCATTTCAGGTAAACCCCCCCCCCCTCGCTTGACTTTCTCTTTTGTAGCAGTTTTAGTGTTGCTATTGTTTTGTTAATTGCTTGTGCGTTTAATATTTTGTTGGTGTATAGGGAAATTTAAGGTAAGGAACCGCTGGGCCCGCGTCCTTTTTGACTCAGGTGCTACCCACTCTTTTGTGGCTAGGGCCTTTGTCGAGCGGTGCCAGTGGGTTGTTGATCGTGTTGGTGGTGCCTTTAGCGTCAAGTTCCCCTCGGGGGAATCCGTGATATCAGATCAGGGCATTCTGGACTGCCCTATTTTGTTGGGGGATTATCTGGCCAAGGCTGATCTGAAGGTGTTGGACTTAGAGGATTTCGATGTCATCCTGGGTATGGACTGGTTGTCCCGATATGATGCAGTGATTCAGTGCAGGGGAAAGCGCTTGGATTTCAGGAAGGACAGCGGTCAGCCCGGGAGTGTTTTCGGTGATTCGCGTCGGGACTCTCCGGCGATTTCTGCGGTATGTGCTCAGAGGGTTTTTCCTGCTAGCTGTTTTGCTTGTTTAGTCTCAGTGTTGGGGACTGTTAGCAGTGTGCCGCTTTTGGATGAGATTCCGGTTGCGCGAGAGTTTCCTGGCGTGTTTCCTAGCGATCTTCCCGGTCTTCCTCCAGACAGGGATGTGGAGTTCGTGATTGATTTGGAGCCTGGTACGCGTCCGATTGCCAAGGCGCCGTATCGGATGGCCCCGCGAGAGCTGGAGGAGCTTCGTACTCAGCTTGATGAGTTATTGGAGAAGGGCTTCATAAGGCAAAGCTCGTCGCCCTGGGGTGCTCCGGTTCTCTTTGTAAAGAAGAAGGATGGTTCGATGCGCCTTTGTATCGACTATAGAGAGTTGAACAAAGTCACCATCAAGAACAGGTATCCACTGCCCAGAATCGACGACTTATTTGATCAGTTGCGTGGCAGTTCAGTGTTTTCGAAGATAGACCTCCGTTCGGGTTACCATCAGCTTAGGATCCGAGAGTCGGATGTTCCACGGACGGCTTTCCGATCGAGGCATGGTCATTTCGAGTTCCTAGTCATGTCTTTTGGGCTGACCAATGCGCCTTCAGCATTTATGGACATGATGAACCGGGTGTTCAAGGACTTTCTGGACAAGTTTGTCGTCGTGTTCATTGACGACGTTTTGATTTATTCTCGGAATGCGGCGGAGCATGATCAGCATTTGCGGTTGGTGTTATCCGCCTTGAGGGATCATCAGTTGTATGCCAAGCTGAGCAAATGCGAGTTCTGGTTGCCTCAGGTTTCCTTCCTGGGTCATGTGGTGAACAAAGATGGTATTTCAGTGGACCCGGAGAAGATCTCAGCAGTGATGGATTGGAGTAGGCCGAGCGCACCCAAGGAGATCAGGAGCTTCTTGGGGTTGGCCGGCTATTATAGGAGATTCGTCGAGGGCTTTTCTACCTTGGCAGCGCCCTTGACAAAGCTGACGCAGAAGCATGCGGCGTTCGTTTGGAGTGATAAGTGCGAGGAGGCCTTTCTGGAGCTGAAGAGCCGGTTATGTTCTGCCCCTGTGTTGACCTTACCGGCGGAGGGACAGGACTATGACGTTTATGTGGATGCCTCGCACGTTGGACTCGGTGGCGTGTTGATGCAGGAAGGGAAGGTGATCGCTTATGGGTCTCGTCAGTTGAAGATTCATGAGCGGAACTATCCTACGCACGACCTCGAGTTCGCAGCGGTGATTTTTGCCTTGAAGCTGTGGAGACACTTACTTTATGGGGCCCAGTGCAGGATCTTTACCGATCATAAGAGCCTGAAGTACGTGTTCACTCAGAAGGAGCTGAATTTGCGCCAGCGGCGGTGGCTTGAGTATGTTGCTGATTATGATGTTGAGATTCAGTACCATCCGGGCAAGGCCAATGTGGTGGCCGACGCCTTGAGCCGGAAGACGGGGAAAGTCTTCAATCTCACCGCGGATCGTTTAGTGGAGGAGTTTCTATTGATGGATATCACCGCAGGACGCTGTGAGTTGCAGAGCAGTTTGGTAGTGGCAGAGCCGTCATGGATTTCTCTCACCAGATTGCACCAGAAAGAGGATCCGGATTTGTTGCACTTGTACCTCAGAGCTGAGAGGGGAGAGTTGCCAGATTTCTCCATCGACCAGGCGGGTACTTTGAAGTACCGCGGCAGGTTTTGCATCCCCGCAGTTGGAGACATCAGAGTATTGGTTTGCAAAGAGGCTCACGGATCCAGTGTTTCCTACCACCCGGGATCTACGAAGATGTACCATGATCTGAAGCAGATCGCCTGGTGGTATGGGATGAAGGGTGATATAGCTCGTTTTGTCTCGGAATGTTACACTTGCAGGCGGGTGAAGGCCGACCATGGGAGGCCTGGTGGCAAGTTGGCACCTTTGGAGATCCCGACTTGGAAGTGGGAAAGCATCTCGATGAATTTCATTACAGGCTTACCGAGATCTCCGAGAGGGTTTGATTCTGTTTGGGTGATCGTGGACCGATTGACGAAGTGTGCGCACTTCGTACCTTATAAGATCGATTACTCGATGAAGAAGATTGCTGAGTTGTACCTGGATGAGGTCGTCAGATTGCACGGCGTTCCAGTTAGCATCGTTTCAGATCGAGACTCTCGGTTCACATCGCGTTTCTGGAGGAGTTTGCAGGAGGGTTTGGGCACTGATTTGAGGTATTCCACAGCTTACCATCCGCAGACCAACGGGCAGACCGAGCGTGTGAATCAGATTGTGGAGGATATGATCCGTTGCTATATTCTTGATCATGGAGGTGCATGGGATGAGCGTTTACGACTCATGGAATTTGCCTACAACAACAGCTACCAAGAGAGTCTACAGATGGCTCCCTTCGAGGCGTTGTATGGGAGGCGCTGCAGGACCCCTTTGTTTTGGGCCGAGGCCGGTGAGAGGCCTGTTTTGGGTCCTGATGCACTCGAAGAAATGGAGGTTTCCGTGAAGCTCATTCGGGAGAAGCTTCGAGTTGCTCAGGAGAGGTATGAGAAGAACGCCAATCGGCGTAGGTCCGATTTGGAATTTTCAGTGGATGATTTGGTCTTCTTGAAGGTGTCTCCGATGGTAGGAGTGAAGAGGTTTGGCAAGAATCGGAAGTTGGATCCGAGATTTGTGGGCCCGTTCAGGATTGTGGAGCGTATTGGTGTGGCTGCTTATAGGCTGGATCTGCCAGCTAGCTTCCCGGGGGTTCATAACGTCTTTCATGTGAGCCAGTTGCGGAAGTGCGTGCGGAGCAGTGGGCAAGTCTTGGACGCTGTGCCCCAGTTGGAGCCCAATCTCTCGTATGTCGAGGTGCCGGTCCGCATTTTGGAAGCTCAAGCTCGAGTGT
This sequence comes from Platanthera zijinensis, assembly GCA_039513925.1. Lineage (NCBI taxonomy): Eukaryota > Viridiplantae > Streptophyta > Magnoliopsida > Asparagales > Orchidaceae > Platanthera > Platanthera zijinensis. Next base: position 20,550,857 of record CM077094.1, on the reverse strand, counting down.
TGCGGACGAAGTCTATTCCTATGGTGAAGGTTCTTTGGAGGAACCAGGATTTGGAGAGCGCGACTTGGGAGCTAGAGTCGGCTATGAGGGAGGCTCACCCTCATTTGTTCCCCTGAGTTGTCGGGTACGTTCCCTTTCTAGTAGTTTGTTTCTTTCCTTCTGTTGTAGGAGTAGTTCTCGCAAAGTTTCGGGTCGAAACTTTTTGTTAGGGGGAGTGACTGTAACGCCCCCGAATTTTCGATGATTTATTTTAAATCCTTTTTCGGCGTTACGTTGACGTTTTCCGTCTCGAGCCGTTGTTAGAGTACCTCGTTAGGTGTTCTTAGAGGTTTAGCCTGTTTGCGGGTTTCCCCAGCTAGCCGGTGTCTGTTTTGGAGACCCGGTTGAGCCTTTCAGGGAATTCTCGTGTTTGGCTTCGGGCGAGGTTAGCTCGGGTTTTGTTCGTCGGAAGTCGTTTTTGACTTCACCGTTGTTCTCGTAGCCCGGGTATTTAGCTACGGTGCGATTTTGGTCGAAATCCGAGGACGTCGCGTTTTCGCGTCGTTTTGGCGGTAGTTATGTTTGCGAGTCGTCATTTTTCTATGTGACGGCACGTCTTTTGGCGCATGTGTCGCGTGGCGCGCGACTCGTGCGAGCCGGTGTGGTTTATTGTTTGGTGTGCGCGTTGCACGTGTGAGGTTAATTATATTAGCGCGTGATTTATGCATACCAGTAGTTATGTACGTGCGCGTGTGCGTGCGTGCGGAGTAGAAATTGTGTGCGTGGAGGTATGCGTGTTCGTCCGTAAATGCGTGTATTTGTATATATATATGTGGGAGAATATGTACAGGAATGTTTGTAATTAGTTGATTAGGAGTTATTTAGAGTTATAGTTTAGCATTGGGTTTTAATTACTTAGTATTGATTATTGTATATATGGTATTATTAGTTTTATTTAGTCAAATTAGCTTAGGTTTGTTATTCCCTCCCCCAACCCGTGTAAACCAAACAAGGGAAAACCGCCTCCCTCCAGCAATTAGATTAGTTTAGTGTTAACTGTTAAGTGTAATTTATATAACTTAAGATATTAAATTAGGGTGCATTCATTCTCTCCCACTTACCCGTGTAAACCTGGACAGAGAAAAACGCAAACCAAAACCAGCCCTGTTATAAAAAAAAACGCAGACAAAAAAAAAAATCAAAACCATCGGCCTTCCTGTGCGAGTCTCAAAGCCCGATCGGAAGAAACCCAAGCGGCAGAACCCTAGCCGCCACCTCCTGACCGCCGCCGCCGGTCATTCCCGCCCCCAAATTTCTGCCCGAGGCCGGATCCGGGCTCCCCTAGGCGAGATCTTCGTTCCGAGGTATTTTATTCGGAGTTTCACCGTTGTTTTCTTTTGAGATTCGGTAGAGTTTTTACCTCGTTTCTTCCTAATATTGATGCCATGCTTTCTATTTGATGGTTAAGAACCTTTACGTGCTTTTGGGCGTCCGCCATAGCGCCGTTGTGCTGGCGAAATTTTCGGTGATTTAGCAAGGCAAGTGTTTCTCCTCTTTTCGCCGTTTGGCCTCCCTTTTTGTTCAATTCCTTGATAATTTCTTTTAGTCGTGCATCTTGAAATTGATAATTTAATTTCTCCTAACCCTAACCCCTACTTGTAGCGCGCTAGAAAAATTAGGATTTCTACCCTCCCGCTAGTAGCTTCCGATTTAGGACGGCGTCGCGGTAGGTGTGTCGCGTAGATATGGGTTAGCGTCGGGTTGAGTTTATGTTAGGCCTAGGTGTAGGTCTAGGTTTTGGGATTTTTTTGCCTAGCTTGCCTATTTGAGGCGTTTAGGTGTGATTGTGCACGCACGGCCTGTGGTCGTGCGTCTAGTAATCGTGCGACCCGATGTCGGTGCTCGTACGCTAGGCTTAGAATCGAGTGAGTGTACTCACTCGCAGCGGCGTTGCGTAATCGCAACGACTAATCCCTTAGCGTTGATTTCTCCCCGAGTGTTTTGCTCGTGTATCGAGAGTCCCTTGTCGGCTGTTACCTTTCGAAGGCCGAATCGTGGGTTGTGGTCAGTAGTGGTGGTGGATGGCTCTTTTAGGGGTTGTGTGGCGTGATGTAGCCTTGACCACACTCTTTACCTTGACCCGAGTAGTTTCTGGGCAAGTGAGTGATGGGTCTTTTGTGCCTTCACGTGTCAACCCTTGAGCAATTTGTTGACTCGGAATTAGTGGTTGGGCGATTTGGAACGCTTTCAACCTGATTCCAAGTTTCTTGTTTTTGCTACTGCCGCCTCTCACAATTTAGGATGTTAGGCGTTTCTTCCGTAGGTGTTGCAGCATTTTTGGCATCATGGCCATGTTGACTCTGCAGGTTTTTAGGCAGAGTAGTTGCTGTTTACCCGCACTGGTGCAGGTTTGCTTTCCGCCCTTCCTTGGGCATTGTTGTTCTACTCTAGTTGTACTCCATTTACTTTACTTTACCTGTTTTTTCCTTACTTTCCTTTTTAGCACTTGCATTCCTTGCTCTGAGGTGTTCTATTTTTCTTCTGAACGCCTCAGGTTCTGGGCGGTAGCCAGTAGGTGGCTGTTGCTGTGGTGCTGTTGGAGGTCCTTTTGTTGCCTGTTGAGACTCTCTTGAGTCATTGTGAGGTAGTTTTACTGCACTTTCTACAGACATACATACTTGCCAGTGGGTTCGTGTCAGCTGTTGGCGCCCCTGGTAGTTTTACCTTTTTGTACTAGATATGTTTTCTTCTTACTGCTACCCTTTCTGGGAGATAGTCTATTTGCTCTGGGAAGTTTTATGCTAGGTTGCTAGTTACTTTAAAAGCTAAAAGTAAAACTATATTATGTATAAGCACATGATCAGCATGATTTCTAAAAAGAACTCAATTAACGTACTTTCATAATTACGTATAACAAATGATTTTTTCTATATATGTATAAATTAAAACTAGAGTTTCGGTTCAGCGTAAGGCCCCTTCGGGATCTCTTATGCGCTCATTTAGGATGTTGACGTAAATGAAGTATCTTCCGCTACGTATAAAAATCAGTTTTGAAACCGTGGACTCTTTGGTCCACTGAGCCGAGGGATACGGCCAATAAATAAATCAAGTTTTTATAATCAAATAAGTCATGATTTGAAAGGATTTGGAGCGTCGCCTGAACGTCGGCAGTTATCCCCTGCTCGACGTGGCATCACAGCGCGTAGATTTTCTCTTACTCTGATTTAATAAATAGTGAGAAAAATGCGGGTTGTGACAGGCAAGTCCTAAGAAACTTCGAATATCCGAGGCTGACTTTAGTGGTGGCTAATCCCGTACTGCCTGGACCTTCGCCGGATCCACTGCTAGACCTGCTCCACTGATGACATGGCCCAAAAAGGCCACCTCCTTTAGCCAGAAGTGGCACTTGCTGTATTTGGCATACATCTTATGCTCCTGACCTTCTCCAAGGTCAAGGCCAGATGTCTCACGTGCTCCTCCTCCGTCCTTGAATAGATAAGGATGTCGTCGATGAATAAGATAACGAAGACATCCTGATACTCTTTGAACACCCGGTTCATCAAGGTCATGAATGTGGAGGGTGCATTCGTGAGCCCGAAAGGCATCACGGTAAACTCGTAGAAACCATATCTACTGCTGAAGGCCGTCTTCGGGATGTCCTCCTCCCGAATGCGAAGCTTGTAGTACCCCGACCTTAGATCCAGCTTTGAGAACCAATGGGCTCCCTCCATCTGGTCAAATAGCTCATCTATCCTTGGCAAGGGATAAGTATTCCGGACCGTCAACCTGTTCAGGGCTCGGTAATCTATACACAGCCGAAGGGTTCCATCGTTCTTCTTGACGAATAACACTGGAGCTCCCCATGGTGAAGAGCTAGGACGAACGAACCCGACCTCCACTAACTCCTGAAGCTGGCTTCGAAATTCCACCAACTCCTTTGGGGCCATTCGATAGGGAGCTATAGATACCGGCTTAGCCCCCGGTATAAGCTGAATCTCGAAGTCCTTCTCTCGGTGCGGGGGTAGCCCTGGTAGCTTCTCCGGAAATACGTCGACAAAGTCTCGCACTACTGGAATATCTGAAATGGAGTCCTTGGCCACGACCGCCTCAAAAAGGACCTGATAAACCTCTCCCTCTGTAGATGGGCCTTAACGGCCTACACAGATGATAATAAGGTATGGGGTGCTGGTATAATACCTTAGATAACAATAAAGGAGTCCCCGTGCCTCACGGTGATCCTCTTTGCCACGCAGTCGATCTGGGCATGGTTCCAACACAGCCATGTCATTCCCAGGATCAGATAGTAATTTGGCATCTTCAGAATCGTTGGTTGTGCCTCAAACGCCTTCCCGCCGATCTCCTCTTCCATATTACAATGAGTAGAGGTCATTATCTCTGATCCATCGGGTAGGCGCACCCTCATCATCTTTCCGGTGAACGGCTCCATGCCTGCTAATCCTTTTACGAAATCTTCCGACACAAACGAGTGCAAAGCACCGGTGTCGAAGAGCGTGTGAGCGGTCTTGCCGCTAATGAAGACTATGTCTGAGGTAATTAAATGTCTTAGTATTCTTGTTATAGTTGTCTTCTCTTAATTTCTAACTAGGTTATATCTAGAAAAACTAGTTCATAGGAAGAAACTTAAAAGTACTGCCATACCTGCGATAACCTGTTCCTGGTCTCGAGACTGTGTCAGGTCTAGAGCATACACTTGCTCCCTCTCTGGCCTGTGGCCTCGGTCCTGAAATCATTGTCCTCAATCCTGTCCTCAGTCGCCAAACTATCGGGAAGGTGGGGCGCCATGATGTGCTGGTGGGGTTGCTCGCCTCATAGGGCAGTTCCTCTTGATGTGCCCTGGCTGATTGCACTGAAAGCATACCGGTGCCTGCTCTGCTGTCCTTGGCATCTCCAACATCTATAAAGGCTGGGGAGCCAATACCCCCTGACTCCTCTGCTGCTGCAAATCTCATGACGAGGTTGATCCCCGTTCCTTCTCTCTCCAATTACCTGCCCTCGAGGGCGTTCTCTACGACCTCCAATCACTGTATCATCAGCCGGTCTCTTCTGGCTCCTAACTATAAGCTGATCCGCTTCTCTCTTCTTAGCCATCTCCAGAATCCTGGCCAAACTCCCCTCTGAGATGAGAGGAGGGTCTATCTCATGTCGTCTTGCAGCCCCTTGTAAAACCTCCGGGCATAGCCAACGTCATCCAACTGATAAGTGTCCGCATAACGGGCCAGGTGAGTAAACTCCTGATAATACTCCACCACAGTCCTGTTCCCCTTCCTCAACCGCAGGAACCTATCCTCCAGCTCGTCCCTCGCCGACTGAGGTACGAAATGTCCCAAGAGCGCTGCTCTGAACTCCTCTCAAGTAATATCTGTGCAATCCATACCCGTAAAGGTGGTGTCCAGCTGTGACTTCCACCACCTCTTTCCATGTGACTCCAGGCAGGAGACCGCCAAAGCAACTTCCTCCTCAGTGGGGCATCGGATCCCCGCAAGCATCTCATAAATGGTATCTAACAACTCCTCAGTGCATACTTCCGATTCCGTCCCCAGGTAGGATGGAGGGGAAAGTCCCCGGAAGACGCTCATCCAGTTGGCCCCAGGGTTTGGCTGTGGAGCCGGGGCTTGCTAAGCTCTGAAGGCCTCTAAAATGGCCGTCAGCGTTTGCCCCATCTCCGTCTCCTGGAACAGAGCTGGGGCCGGCAGAGGTGGGACCACATTCGGAGCCTGAGGTGTCCCCTGCTGTGATGTAGGGTTCGTCGCAGGCTACAAAGAAAAAGATTCCATTTGTTAGAGAATGTATGAATGGAATATAGGAAAGGGGTAGGATGTTCTTTCACATGTGATTTCCCTTATGGGCACGTGCATCTCAGTATGTGATGAGAGCTGTGGTAAAGAGTCTCTTATCAAGGTCCTGGGTTCAATCCCTAGTGGCAACAACCTACCGCTGCTGAAAAACAGGCGCGGAGAGGGGTTGGGGTGCATGGCCTGCAGGCTTGATGTGATAGGCTGACTACAAGTAGTGGGCCTGGGTCTGGACATCTGGTAGGCCGGCGGTGCCAGCTGGGTCCCGCAGGGTTGGCGGGCCTGGACCGTTATAAGTGCCCATAAGGGAAATCACATGTGAAAGTTCATCCTACCTCTTTCTTATATTCCATTCATACGTTCTCTAACAAATGGAATCTTTTTCCTTGTAGCCTACGACAAACCCTACATCACAACAGGGGACACCTCAGGCTCCGAATGTGGTCCCACCTATGCCAGCTCCAGCTCTGTTCCAGGAGACGGAGGTGGGGCAAACATTGACGGCCATTTTGGAGGCCTTCAGTGCTTCGCAAGCCCCGGCTCCACAACCAAACCCCGGGGCCAACTCGATGAGCGTCTTCCGGGGACTTTCCCCTCCATACTACCTGGGGACGGAATCGGCAGTACGCACTGAGGAGTTGTTAGATACCATTTACGAGATGCTTGCGGGAATCCGATGCTCCACTGAGGAGGCAGTTGCTTTGGCAGTCTCCTGCCTAGAGTCACGTGGAAAGAGGTGGTGGAAGTCACAGCTGGACACCATCTTTGCGGGTATGGATTGCGCAGATATTACTTGGGAGGAGTTCAGAGCAGCGCTCTTGGGACATTTCGTACCTCAATCGGTGAGGGACGAGCTGGAGGATAGGTTCCTGCGGTTGAGGCAGGGGAACAAGACTGTGGTGGAGTATTATAAGGAGTTTACTCACCTGGCCCGCTATGTGGATGCTTACTAGTTGGACGACACTGTCTATGACCGGAGGTTTTACAAGGGGATGCAAGACGACATGAGACAGGCCCTCCTCTTTGTCTCAGAGGGGAGTTTGGCCAGGATTCTGGAGATTGCTAAGAAGAGAGAAGCGGATCAGCTTACAGTTAGGAGCCGGAAGAGACCGGCTGATGATACAGTAATTGGAGGTCGTAGAGACTGTCCTCGAGGCCAGGTTATTGGGGAGAGAAGGAACGGGGATCAACCTCGTCAGGAGATTGGGCAGGAGCAGAGGAGTCAGGGGGTATTGGCTCCCTAGCCTTTACAGATGTTGGAGATACCAAGGACAGTAGAGCAGGCATCGATATGCTTTAAGTGAAATCATCCAGGGCATATCAAGAGGAACTTCCCTATGAGGCGAGCACCCCCACCAGCACATCAGGGCGCCCGACCTCCTCGACAGTTTGGCGGCCGAGGATAAGATCAAGGACGAGGATTTCAGGACCGAGGCCACAGGCCAGAGCGGGAGCAAGTGTATGCTCTAGACCAGACACAGCCCCGGAACCAGGAGTAGGTTATCGCAGGTATGGCAGTACTTTCAAGTTTCTTCCTATGAACTAGTTTTTCTAGACATAACCTAGTTAAAAATTAAGAGAAGACAACTATAATAAGAATACTAAGACATTTAATTACCTCAGGCATAGTCTTCATTAGAGGCAAGCCCGCTCACACGCTCTTCGACACCGGTGCTTCACACTCGTTTGTGTAGGAAGATTTCGTGAAAGGATTGGCAGGCGTGGAGCCGTTCACCGGAAAGATGATGAGGGTGTGCCTACCCGATGGATCAGAGCTAATGACCTCTGCTCATTGCAATATGGAAGCGGAGATCGGCGGGAAGGCATTTGAGGCACCAGCGACGATTCTGAAGATGCCAGATTACGATCTTATCTTGGGCTTGACATGGCTGTGCTGGAACCATGCCCAGATCGACTGCATGGTGAAGAGGATCACCGTGAGGCACGAGGACTCCTTTATTGTTATCGAAGGTATTATACCAGCACCCCGCAACTTATTATCATCTGTGCAGGCCGTTAAGGCCCATTTGCAGGGGGGGAGAGGTTTATCAGGTCCTTTTTGAGGCAGTCGTGGTCAAGGAATCCATTTCAGATATTCCAGTAGTGCGAGACTTTGCCGATGTATTTCCGGAGAAGCTACCAGGGCTACCCCCGCCCCGAGAGAAGGACTTCCAGATTCAGCTTATACTGGGGGCTAAGCCGGTATCCAGAGCTCCCTATCGAATGGCCCCAAAGGAGTTGGTGGAATTTCGAAGCTAGCTTCAGGAGTTAGTGGAGGCCAGGTTCGTTCAACCTAGCTCTTCACCATGGGGAGCTCCGGTGTTATTCGTCAAGAAGAAGGACGGAACCCTTCGGCTGTGTATAGATTACCGGGCCATGAACAGGTTGACGGTCCGGAATACTTATCCCTTGCCAAGGATAGACGAGCTATTTGACCAGCTGAAGGGAGCCCATTGGTTCTCAAAGCTGGATCTGAGGTCAGGGTACTACCAGCTTCGCATTCGGGAGGAGGACATCCTGAAAACGGCCTTCAGCAACAGATATGGTTTGTACGAGTTTACCGTGATGCCTTTCGAGCTCACGAATGCACCCTCCGCATTCATGACCTTGATGAATTGGGTGTTCGAAGAGTATCTGGATGTCTTCGTTATCGTATTCATCGATGACATCCTTATCTATTCAAGGACGGAAGAGGAGCACGCGAGACATCTGGCCTTGACCTTGGAGAAGCTGCGGGAGCATAAGATGTATGCCAAATACAGCAAGTGACAGTTCTGGCTAAAGGAGGTGGCACTTTTTGGGCCATGTCATCAGTGGAGCAGGTCTAGCAGTGGATCCGATGAAGGTCCAGGCAGTACGGGATTGGTTACCACTAAAGTCGGCCTCGGATGTTCGAAGTTTCTTAGGACTTGCCGGTTATTACCGGAAGTTCGTAAAGGGGTTCTCTCAGATTGCCCTCCCTCTTACGTCTCTGACGAAGAAGGAGTCCCCTCTTATTTGGACACCACGATGCGAATCTGCGTTTCAAAAGCTGAAGGATCGTCTTACTTCGGCTCCCATCCTTGCTCTTCCGTCAGGGAAGGAAGGATTCAAGGTGTACACAGATGCTTCCTATCAGGGGATGGGTGCCGTTCTGATGCAGAATGGGCACGTAATAGCTTACGCCTCCCGTCAACTGAAACAACATGAGCAGAACTATCCCGTGCACGATTTGGAGATGGGGGAAGTCATTTTTGCTCTTAAGATCTAGCAACACTATCTCTATGGAGTACATTGCTATATCTTCTCAGACTACAAGAACTTGAAATACGTAGATACACAGAAGGAGTTAAACATCAGGCAGAGATGCTGGGTGGAGTTTTTGTCGGACTACCAGTATACCATGCACTATCATCAAGGGAAGGAAAACATGGTCGCAGATGCTTTGAGTCGGAGAGAGAGTACGTCAGGAGTAGGCTCGCAGCTGATGGCCTTGGAGTTGGTTAAATCATTCGAGGAGATGCAAATATCACTAGTGTCCGAGGATGACCCGGAGTTATACATGGAGTACCTGGGGTCGATGGTTACTACTGATGATATTCGGGACCGCATCAGAGATGGGCAGAAGCTAGATGTGAGAGCTGAGCCGATGTTACGAGCCTTGGAGGAAGGCACGACAGGAGATTACTCCTTGAGGGACGGGCTCCTGTGTTTCAGAGGCAGGGTCTACATACTGGCAGGAGGCCAGATCCGGGAGGACGTTATGACGGAAGCTCACTGCAGCCGATACTCGGTACACCCGGGGATCACCAAGATGGTAAAAGATTTGATGAGGACGATGTACTGGCTGGGTATGAAGAAGGACATTACATACTTTGTGACGCATTGCGAGGCCTTCCAACTCGTAAAAGCAGAGTGTAGGAACCCGGCAGGCTTGCTGCAGCCACTTCCGGTGGTGGAGTGGAAATTTGAGGATATAGCCATGGACTTCATACATGGGCTACCTCGATCTCATGCGGGGAATGACTCGATCTGGGTGATAGTGGACAGGATAACAAAGATGGCCCGATTCATTCCAGCGGCGAAGAACGCTTCGGTTAGTGTATTAGTACAGAGATTCATTTTGCAGTTTGTGCGTTATCATGGGGTGCCCAAGACTATCATTTCAGATCGGGACGAGCGGTTTACATCCTAGGAGTGAAGCTAGCTGCCCGAATAGGGGAAACTGAAAGTGAAGGGATAGATACTACTCTAGAGGGGGGGTGAATAGAGTTATCAAATTTTGCACAGACAAAACTTAATAGTCTACCCAACTCCCTTGGAGTGAAGTGCGGAATGAAAAGATTATAGATATTGATTTAACCTTAAAGCCTAACACAAGTGATGTGTACAAACACAAGCTAACTGTAATTACAGTTAAGCTTGGAAAAACCTAATCAGCAACTAGCAGCCTAGTTATATCTAATCACAGCCACAATGCAGGAATTAAACAATTGAATCCAGACGACACAAGGAGATTTATAGTGGTTCCCCAAACAACTTGGGTACGTCCACTCTTCTACCCACACGGTAGGAATCCACTCAGGTTTTTGATCAGGTGCCCTGCCACCAACAGAATCTGATTCAGGTAGATTCAGAAACCCTTTAGACTTTTGATCAGGTGTCTAAAAACCAAGCACAGGTTTTTGATCAGGTGCCCTGCCACCAAGGGATACTTTTGAAGGGAGTAATAACCCTGTACAGGAGGGGGAAGAAGGTTAAGATGTCTTCTCTATTTTTCAATAGATTAGAGAAGCACAAAACTTGCACTGAGCTAGAATGCTCTAAAGAATCAAGGCTCCCCCTGGCTCAAAGATGTCCAGGTGAAGTCTTGCTTCAGTGCAGAAAACTCTTTAGAAAATTCTGAAGGAAAAGCTACAGGAAGAAAATAAATGACAAAATGAAATCTCTTCAAGCAGCTATTCTTCTTCTTCTTCTTCTTCAAAGAATCTCTGAGTTTGAACTTCCTGAAAGCAGGAGAACTCAGGTGAAGAAGAGATGAAGATCTTAACACTTCTCAGTTAGATGGAGTTTGCTGAGAGCAGGAAGCTTGAACGCTTGAAAGCTTGAATGAACACAGGTTGGCTATTAGCTTCTGTTGACTAGCTTGAATCCTTCAGCAAAGGGTTCTTTTTATAATCATCATCAAGCAACGGCTCTCTTTCATTTGAATTATTTGTCTTCTTGTGAGCCTTGAGACCTGGGCTGTAAATATCAAAGAAGACAGAAATATCTCTGCAGCAAAACATTCTATAAAAAAGAATAAACCTCTTTCTAAGAAGCTGCAGGCTTAAATCAAATAATCAGAAGGACTAAATAAAGTCACATCAGAAATAATCTCTTTATAGCAAAGAAGAAGACTTTTCAGTCCAACGGCTATAAAGGGCTGTCAGCAGATAAAGTAAATTATAATGACAGCTAATAAGACAAACAACTTTATCTTAAAAGATTTGAACTCAGGCAAACAGAATAGAGCAAATAATGCCTGGAAACTTTATCATACAGCTTGAAATAATGTGCCAGAAAATGTATTAAATAATTAAATATAATAAATAAATACAAAATACAAAGGCAGGCAGAAAGCGTCGAACGACCTTCGGAGATCGTCGACCGACGCACGGAGATCGTCGATCTATCGGGCAGATAGTCGAACGATCCAGATAGTCGACCTATCGAAGAAGATAGTCGAACTACCCCGGCAGATAGTCGACCTATCAGAACAGATAGTCGAACTATCAGATAGTCGATCTATCTAGGACAGATAGTCGAACTATCAAGCGCACAGAGATAGACGACCTATCAAGCAGATAGTCGACCTACCTCAGAAAACAGATAGTCGACCTATCAACAGATAGTCGACCTATCAACGCAGAGCAGATAGTCGACCTATCAACAGATAGTCGACCTATCAGCGCAGAACAGATAGTCGACCTATCAACAGATAGTCGAACTATCAGCGCAGAACAGATAGTCGACCTATCAACAGATAGTCGAACTATCAGCGCAGAACAGATAGTCGACCTATCAAGCAGATAGTCGGACTATCAGCGCAGACCAAAGCGTCGACCAACTGATAGACGATCGTCGATCAGTCGATAGATGATAGTCGAACGGCGTTCGACTATGGTCGAACGAAAAAACTACTTAACCAAATTCTCAATTTGGAAAAGCGAGGACTCTACAGCTAGACTCCTAACCATTGACCATAGATATTTCTTGGGTCAAGGAGAAAAAAGGAGAGGACTGAACTCAAATCAAACTAGGGTACCAACAATCTCCCCCTATTTGAGTTAAGTCTCTCAAAAACTAAAAACAGCTAGCAATAGAATACTAAAGAATGATTTAAGCAAATAGATAACAATAAACTGGCAGATTATCAATCAGATAAATAAATATACCACAGCAGTTTAATTAAACTATTATGAATCTTTAGAGTCTGGTAAAGGATCAGAAGAACTAGAAACAAAAGAGATTTTTCTTAGAGGGTCATCTGATTCTTTCTTCGACATCTTTAGGTCCTGCGCACCAATGATCTTCAGTTCTGTAGTCCTAGGGACAACAGCTTCAGGGTGCTTTTCCATGTACTTTGACGGGTCAAACATCTCAGGATTTACCTGGAACTTTTCAAATTCTTTCTTTCTATAAGCTGACATGGTAGTAAAACCAGTTATATCTTTTCCTTCTGCTCTTGCTTTTCTTATCTGAGCTGCTCCTACAAGTTCTTGAAAGCGAGCCATCCTAAAGTTAGGATCGAGCTCAGGATTTTCATATACGGGCTCAGGAGAAGCAGCATCAGCTATTTCATCTTTTGATACAATTTCCTCAGTCTGTACTGGAGAAGGAGATGAAATTCTCTTCTTTGGAGAAGGAGGTGGGGAAAAGGTTGGTCTTTGTGCCACAGTCTCCTTCATTTGTCTTTGAGAACCATGAAATGATTTGCCTTGAGAGCTTTGATAACCTTGCCTTGGCTGGGGCTGAGCAGACGCAGATTTTCCAGAGGAGGCAATAGGATGAGCTGAAGGGTTCCCAGAGGCTCCTGCACCGGGAGGAGGAGGAGGACCTCTGGGAGTCCATCTTGAGACAGGACTATCATACCTCTTGGTTCTTTTCCTTTCTTTTTGCTGATTTTTCGAGAACCACATCCAATGCTGGAATTCCTTAGATTTGGGGTCAATGCCCTTCAAAATGTAATACGGAGTATCATTATCCTTGCTAGGAGGTGGAGGAAGAGCAGCTTTTCTTTTCTTTGCAGCAGATTTCTTTTTCTTTGACTTTTCAGAAACATCAGAATCATCATCATCAGAATGGGATGATGGAGGGTTCTCATAAGGATCATAGGCTTCTGAGACAGCCTTTTCTTTAAGCTTTGAAGCAGATTTCTCCTTTTCTTCTTCTATGGCATCCAAAGCCAGAAGGGAGTCTAAATCTAAACCTGGAGAGTCATCCCAGATGGATGACTTCTCAACTTGCAAATCTTTCTCTTTCTCTTTTAAAGATTGAATTCTTAGATTCCATGCAGCTCTTGCTTGAGCTTCTTCCAAACTCAGAACTGGAGAGTCAACTTTGACTTCCTCTTTCTCAGACTCATCTTCTTTATTATCTAAGAAGGATTCCAACTCAGGGTCTACTTGAGTAGCAAGAATACTTGGGTCAGCCTCAGAAACAACTGCTATAATTTGAGCAGCTAAATCTTCTTTAATAATATCTGTAAAATTATGAATATAGATCTGCTAAATAAACAGATATCATTCCTTCAATGTATTCACAGACTATCAAATTAATAGACTCATCAACAAAACGAATGAAAGAGTTACCTTCATATTTAACCATCTCCCAGCAGTCATTCAGATAAGAAGTTATAATTCCTTCCAGGAGTCTAACTATCACAGGAGAGGTTAGATCTTCTAAGCAGACTTTAACTGCAATCTCAGATAACAATATTCCATCTGCTATTTCTTTCTCAGACAAAACTGGAGCTAATTCTATCTCAGTCATTACAACATCTGGAGCTATTTCTATTTCAGCTGGAGGAGAGGCAGGGAGGACTGAGACATCTTCATGGAACATCTCCCCCTGCCTGATTTCAGTAGCTACTGAAACCAGGCACCTAGAGGAAGATGGCTCAGCAGATTTTGAGATGGATTGGATGGAGGCAGTCAAACGGTCAATGGAGGCGGCAAGGGGAGCGATTGCCTCGTCAATCATGGTTTTGATTGATGGGGTAATCAGTTCCACAATGCGGGAGATAATCTCTGGAGAGATTTCAAAAGATGATGGATGAGAGGTGGATGGAGCAGCAGCAGATATGGTAGGGGTGCTGGGATGAGAAATAATGGGGACAGGGGATCGAGCTGGAGATACAGCAGGAGAGGGAGCAGGGGATGGGGAATGAATTGGGGAATGAACGGGAGAATGAATTGGGGATACATGAGGAGTAAGAATTCTCTCTGATCCTAACAAATCGAAGCTAGGAACAGATATCCTAGCCAGATATGTATGTAGAGGAGAGGCTGGAGGGGAAGAAGGAACAACCGTAGTTGTTTCAGGGGCAGCAGAGGAAGAAAGTCTTACTTCAACTGAAGTTGATGGTACTTCAGCTGAGGCAGACGGCAATGCAGAGGAGGAGGAAGGAAGAGCTGAGCCAGCTTCAATAGGTTGAGGAGCGACTGATGCAGTCCTTGTGTCCTCAGATGGTGCTGGAGCAGATTTCACGAACGTCCTCTTCCACTTTGAGAACAGATGGGGATCCATCTTCTTGCTGGCATTGATGGTTGTTGCAGTAGAACTCAGCAGCTGGGGAAATCTTTCCTTCAGGAAAATACCTATAACCCTTCCTAGGGTAACTTCCTTTTTGCCATTCTTTTTCCTGATTAAATCAAACAGAACTGCAGCCCAATTGATCCTTTTCCGATTAACAATTGCACACATAAGTGCGAATTGCTGCCTTGTTATGTTATCATGGGCAGAGTGTTTGCCCAGAAGCACTTTTCCAACTATCTCAGCCAAAAACTTGATTTTGAAAGGGAAGTTTACCTTGAGCAGCTTGGTGGGAATGCCCTCGGCATGTCCCATCTCAACAAGCATCCTTCCGAACTCCTGAGCATCTTGCTCATAATCTTCGTCACCAATAACTAATCCAAACACATCAGATAGAACGGCCAGAGTCAGGATAACTTCTTCTCCGCCTATGGTACCAATCATCGATTCGTCTGAGGAAGACGACGTGAAAGCCCATTCTTTAATTTCTGGAATGTTAATCTTAATTCTTTCAGACATTAACTTCTCTAAACCTTGATCCCTGCAGAGCTGGAGAACTTCCACTATTCCGGCATCGCAACTGCTGAAAGCTTCAAAATCCACACTGAATCCTGCATCGAACTTGACGACGGCTAGAACAGCTGGGGAAACCGCCATTGAATCGCTGGAGAAACGCGAGAAGGAGGAGGAAGACGAAGGGGACGAAACGGCACAAAATCGCAAGCGGGAAAGCAGAATGTGAAAGGGCACGCTCCGTCGACGATAAAGCACAAGATCTTTTGACCTAGGTCGACTATCGGCTTTATATCTGACCGGATATAGTCGGTCTATTAAAAAGATCTTGACCCGATGGTCGAACGGTCGTTCGACGATCGGCTCAGAAGCAGAGTAGTCGGACAATCGTTCGACTATTTCTGGCTTCTCAAACAACAGGCTATCGTCATCCAGAGATCGACGATGTGCCCAACCTGTTCGACGATGGTCGAACGTCGATCGACGATCTTCAAACAGATAAGCTATCATTAACCAGAGGTCGACGATAGGCTTAAACCGTTCGACTATCTTCGAACGTCGTTCGACTATCTTCAAACAGATTTCAATATAGGCAGATAAAGTCACACTTAGTCTCGTCCATTGATCACGCCTAGTTGAACTAAAAAGAACAGATGCTTCTGTTCATCTAAAGGCTTGGTGAATATATCACCTCTCTGAAACTCAGTGGATATGAACTCAAGACAGATCTTGTTCTTTTCCACACAATCTCTCAGGAAATGGTGCCTAATCTCAATGTGCTTCGTTCTAGAGTGGTGCACTGGATTTTGTGCAATAGAAATAGCACTGGTACTATCACACATGATCTTGGTGTTCTTGTGTGAGTAACCATAATCCACAAGCTGGTTTTGAATCCACAGGATCTGTGAACAACAACTAGCAGCAGCTATATATTCAGCCTCTGCAGTTGAAGTTGAGACAGAAGCCTGCTTCTTACAGAACCAAGAGACCAATCTCTCTCCCAGGAACTGACAAGTTCCTGAGGTGCTCTTCCTGTCAACTCTGCAACCAGCATAATCAGAATCAGAATATCCAATTAATTCAAACTCTGACTCAGCTGGGTACCAAAGTCCTAGATTTGGACATCCTTTCAGGTATCTCAGGATTCTCTTTAGAAGAATCAGATGAGATTCCTTGGGGTTGACCTGGAATCTAGCACAAAGGCATGTAGCAAACATTATATCTGGCCTACTTGCAGTTAGATATAATAGGGAACCAACAATGGCCCTATAATTCTTTTGATCAACTGGCTTGCCGTGATCATCAGAATCAATAACTACATTAGTAGCCATGGGTGTAGGCATTGCTGAAGCATCAGCCATCCCAAATTTCTTTACCAATTCCTTGGCATATTTGGATTGGGAGATGAAGATACCATCAGCATCTTGCTTAACTTGGAGACCAAGAAAGTAAGACAGCACACCCATGCTACTCATCTCAAACTTAGAGTGCATCAGGTCAGAGAACCTTTTGCAAAGTTTGGGATCAGTGGAGCCAAAAATAATATCATCTACATACACCTGAACTAACAGGATTGTGTCCTTGTGATGCTTAACGAAAAGGGTTCTATCAACTACTCCCCTAGTGAAGTTGTGCTCTAACAGGAAACTAGCTAAGGTCTCATACCAGGCCCTAGGAGCTTGCTTTAGTCCATAAAGAGCTTTCTGTAACTTAAAAACATGAGAAGGCTGAGTTGAAGAAACAAACACCTGGTGGTTGTTCAACAAACACCTCTTCCTTAAGCTCACCATTCAGGAATGCACTTTTGACATCCATTTGGAACACCTTAAACTTCATGAAGGCTGCATAGGCCAAGAAGATCCTTATTGCTTCTAGCCTTGCAACAGGAGCAAAGGTTTGGTCATAGTCTATACCTTCCTCCTGTCTGTAGACCTGAGCTACAAGCCTAGCTTTATTCCTTACTATGATTCCATTTGCATCTAACTTGTTTCTATACACCCACTTGGTGCCTATGATCAGTTGGCCTTTAGGTCTTGGAACCAAAGTCCAAACTTTACATCTCTCAAATTGATTGAGCTCCTCTTGCATTGCAATGATCCAGTGGGGATCTAGCTCTGCATCTTTAAAGGTGAGGGGCTCAACCTGTGAGAGGAAACAAGCATGCATCACATCCTGTCTTAATTGATGTCTTGTTTGCACACCAGCTGATATGTCTCCAATCACTTGAGATGTATGGTGATCTCTAAGTGTGACAATATCAGCAGGTGGGATGTGATCTTCAGCAACAGTTGGGATTAATTCCTCAGGAGGAATTTGATCTACTGTTGGTGGAACAACAACAGCTTCAACAGTTTCAGCAATGTCTTCATCACTGTCTGATTCAGTGATCTGAAGAGTTGAAAGTTGATGGATTTCTTGAGGGGCATCATGTACCTGCAAAGAACTAGAGGAAGGAGAATTTTCTTTCTCCTTGTAAAACATCTGATGCTCATCAAATGATACATGCACAGATTCTTCTATCTTACAGGTTGATTTGTTATAAACCCTATAAGCTTTGCTTACTTGGGAATATCCAAGCATGATTCCTATTGAAGCTTTTGCTTCAAACTTTCTAATATATTCTTTATTATTATTATGAATATACACAATACAGCCAAAAACTCTAAAGTAATTAATTTTTGGTTTCTTTCCTTTAAGCAACTCATAAGGAGTTTTACACTTAAGTTTGTGTATCAAACTTCTATTCAAGACATAGTTGGCTGTACTAACAGCTTCTGCCCAATAGGATAGAGGCATGTTAGCATCTGCCAACAATGTGCTAGCAGCTTCAATTAGTGTTCTATTCTTCCTTTCAACTACCCCATTTTGTTGGGGAGTTCTAGGAGCTGAGAAGCTATGTTTGATACCTTCTCTCTCACAGAATTCTTGCATGAGAAGAGAGTCAAACTCAGTACCATGATCACTTCTGATCAAGGCCACATGAGTAGAGTACTCAGTCTGCACACAAAGTAGAAAGTCTGTAAGGGCTTTGAAGTTATCAGACTTAGTTCTCAAAAAGAAAACCCAACTGAACCTAGAGAAGTCATCTACAATTACTAATGTGTAATACTTCCCTCCTAAACTCTGTACATTTATTGGGCCAAACAGGTCCAAATGTAATAAATACAGGATCCTAGGAGAATCACTTTTGTTTACAGATTTAAAAGAATTCTTGGTTTGCTTGCCTAGCTGACAAGCCTTGCAAAGGCTCTCCTTCTTGTAGGGGCAAGAAGGTAAACCTCTAACAAGGTTGTGCTTAGATAACCTAGATATATTTTTAAGGTTTACATGACTAAGCCTTTTATGCCAAAGGGAATTATTATTAAGGGTTACTTCATTAAACAGGCAGATTTCAGATTGAGATGAATTAAAATCTACTAAATATATATTACCTATTCTAATACCTACTAAAACAACATTATTATTTAAAGTAATATTGCAAGAGAAATTAGAAAAAGAAACCTGGTAGCCAGCATCACATAGCTGGCTGACTGAAATCAGATTATGCTTTAGTCCATTGACATAAGCAACTCTCTTGAATGTAACTGCTCCAATTTTGATCTTGCCATAGCCTTCTGTCTGACCACAGCTGGAGTCTCCAAAGATAACCTTTGGGCCGAGCTTAGCTTTGAACTTTGACAGTAGATCTTTATTTCCTGTCATATGCTTAGAGCATCCACTATCCAAATACCACTTGTTTTGAGTGATTGGATAGGCCTTCACCTGCAAGACAATTATTTAGACAGAGTGGACCCAGGTAACCTTGGGTCCCTTGTTTTTCACATAAGAAAAACTGGAAATGTATGAAAATGCAGGCTGAGGGTGATAACCTAGTGGGTGAGATCTTCTAGGTGGGATTCTCCATGCTGATGATGGGTCAACAAACCTAGGGTTTCTATTCTCATTTAGGTTTCTATGGAATTGATTGTGATTTTGAAAATCATATTGAAAACGTCGATCTACGTTCGACGATGGGCGCTCAGATCGTCGACCTTCGTTCGACCATGGAGCTTCCGATCGTCGAGCTTCGTTCGACGCTCTTTGCATTTCTTTGAAAAACTTCTTTCTCTTTTCTCTCTTAGCCTTATTTAATGTTTTATTTACCAGATTTACTTGCTCAGTGTTCTTCTTTCCACTAGCTGAAATGAAGTTCACTGGAGTTGAAAGGTTATTTTTAAGGAGGACTGGGGGTTCACTGGGAGAAGCTCCTAAGCCTAGTTTATCATTACCTGACCTAGTGTTAGTCATGCTGGTAATTTCTAACAGCTTAAGGCTTCTACCATTAAGGGATTCTTCTAATCTCTTAGACTTAGCTAACTCTATTTTAAGAAATTTGATTTCTTCACTACAAGTAGTGAGTTCTTCCTTTAACCTAACATTTTCAGAGGCTATTGATTCAGAGTCAACTAACCTATTTCTAAGTTCTTTTATTTCCTTCTCTGAGCTAATTAAATCTAAACATAAAGATTTAAATTCTACTTTAAATTCTTCTGAAGAAAAATCATAAGAAGAAAGTACCTCATCTTCTGTAGGCATCTCTTCATCAGAATCAGAACTCTCTGCAGCAGAGTGGTTGCTGCAGGCATCTATTGCCATTAGGCAAACTTCTTTTGCCTTCTTCTCTTCCTCATCTTCACTGGAGCTTGATGAGGAGGATTCTTCATCAGAATCACTCCAGGTTTCAGCAATGAAACCTCTCTCCTTCTTCTTGTTTTTGTAGGAGGATGGCTTGGAGTGCTTCCTGTGTTGTTCTTTGTCTTTTCTCTTTTCCTTATTCTTCTCCTCTGGACACTCTGGCAAAATGTGTCCAGGCTTCCTGCAACCATAACATATAATTTCTTTAGCAGGAGAGCGATCATACCTTGGTTTGTCTTCATAGCGTGAAGACTTCTTTCTGAACTCCTTTCTCCCCATCTTGAGAAATCTCTTGGCAAACAGTGCCATAAGTTCCTCATTGGATTGGCTGCTTTCAGAAACATCTGCAGCCTTAAGAGCTAGAGATTGCTCTTTTCTTGTAGGAGTGGGGGTCTTGGCTTCAGCTTCTGCTTCTCTAGTCTTCAGCACTTGCTCAAAAGACTTGAGCTTGCCGAGGAGAGCTTCAGTTGAGATCTCATTTGTACTTCTGGCTTCTTTGATGGGCCAGATTCTTAGATCCCATGTGCTAGGGAAGCACATAAGAATCTTATCATTGACCTCTGTCAATGATATGTCCTTGTCCAGGGTCCTCAGCTCATTGATGATTGAGCTGAGCCTGGTGTACATAGCTTCAACTGATTCAGCATCAGTTTTCTTGAAGTTCTCGTACTGTGAGATCAGGTTGGACCTTCTGTCCTTCCTTTCATCAGCTGAACCAGTTACAATCTGGTTCAGTGTGTCCCACATGGCCTTTGCTGAGGAGCAATCAGCAACCTTCTGGAACACCTCATCAGACATAGTCTGAGCCAGTATGTTCATTGCTTTGGCATCAGCAATTTTGGCCTTCTTGTATTCATCATTATAATCTGGAGGAGGCACTGCACTCATATCAGATGATGAGGCAGTGGCAGCAGCAGGTGCTCTTGGGGGACCTGACAAAATAGAAGCAAAAATACTTTCATCAATAGAATTCATATAAAGTTTGATCCTTGCCTTCCAGATGCCAAACTTTGCTAAGTTGCATGCTGGAGGTCTGGTGCTTGAATAATCCTTAGACTGGGCCATGATAGTGAATGTCTATAAACTCTTGGTATCTATCAGGATCTTGTGACTTAGGTGTTAGCCTATTCAGTCAGTCAACCTCCCTCTGATACCAATTGAAAGTGAAGGGATAGATACTACTCTAGAGGGGGGGTGAATAGAGTTATCAAATTTTGCACAGACAAAACTTAATAGTCTACCCAACTCCCTTGGAGTGAAGTGCGGAATGAAAAGATTATAGATATTGATTTAACCTTAAAGCCTAACACAAGTGATGTGTACAAACACAAGCTAACTGTAATTACAGTTAAGCTTGGAAAAACCTAATCAGCAACTAGCAGCCTAGTTATATCTAATCACAGCCACAATGCAGGAATTAAACAATTGAATCCAGACGACACAAGGAGATTTATAGTGGTTCCCCAAACAACTTGGGTACGTCCACTCTTCTACCCACACGGTAGGAATCCACTCAGTTTTTTGATCAGGTGCCCTGCCACCAACAGAATCTGATTCAGGTAGATTCAGAAACCCTTTAGACTTTTGATCAGGTGTCTAAAAACCAAGCACAGGTTTTTGATCAGGTGCCCTGCCACCAAGGGATACTTTTGAAGGGAGTAATAACCCTGTACAGGAGGGGGAAGAAGGTTAAGATGTCTTCTCTATTTTTCAATAGATTAGAGAAGCACAAAACTTGCACTGAGCTAGAATGCTCTAAAGAATCAAGGCTCCCCCTGGCTCAAAGATGTCCAGGTGAAGTCTTGCTTCAGTGCAGAAAACTCTTCAGAAAATTTTGAAGGAAAAGCTACAGGAAGAAAATAAATGACAAAATGAAATCTCTTCAAGCAGCTATTCTTCTTCTTCTTCTTCTTCTTCAAAGAATCTCTGAGTTTGAACTTCCTGAAAGCAGGAGAACTCAGGTGAAGAAGAGATGAAGATCTTAACACTTCTCAGTTAGATGGAGTTTGCTGAGAGCAGGAAGCTTGAACGCTTGAAAGCTTGAATGAACACAGGTTGGCTATTAGCTTCTGTTGACTAGCTTGAATCCTTCAGCAAAGGGTTCTTTTTATAATCATCATCAAGCAACGGCTCTCTTTCATTTGAATTATTTGTCTTCTTGTGAGCCTTAAGACCTGGGCTGTAAATATCAAAGAAGACAGAAATATCTCTGCAGCAAAACATTCTATAAAAAGGAATAAACCTCTTTCTAAGAAGCTGCAGGCTTAAATCAAATAATCAGAAGGACTAAATAAAGTCACATCAGAAATAATCTCTTTATAGCAAAGAAGAAGACTTTTCAGTCCAACGGCTATAAAGGGCTGTCAGCAGATAAAGTAAATTATAATGACAGCTAATAAGACAAACAACTTTATCTTAAAAGATTTGAACTCAGGCAAACAGAATAGAGCAAATAATGCCTGGAAACTTTATCATACAGCTTGAAATAATGTGCCAGAAAATGTATTAAATAATTAAATATAATAAATAAATACAAAATACAAAGGCAGGCAGAAAGCGTCGAACGACCTTCGGAGATCGTCGACCGACGCACGGAGATCGTCGATCTATCGGGCAGATAGTCGAACGATCCAGATAGTCGACCTATCGAAGAAGATAGTCGAACTACCCCGGCAGATAGTCGACCTATCAGAACAGATAGTCGAACTATCAGATAGTCGATCTATCTAGGACAGATAGTCGAACTATCAAGCGCACAGAGATAGACGACCTATCAAGCAGATAGTCGACCTACCTCAGAAAACAGATAGTCAACCTATCAACAGATAGTCGACCTATCAACGCAGAGCAGATAGTTGACCTATCAACAGATAGTCGACCTATCAGCGCAGAACAGATAGTCGACCTATCAACAGATAGTCGAACTATCAGCGCAGAACAGATAGTCGACCTATCAACAGATAGTCGAACTATCAGCGCAGAACAGATAGTCGACCTATCAAGCAGATAGTCGAACTATCAGCGCAGACCAAAGCGTCGACCAACTGATAGACGATCGTCGATCAGTCGATAGACGATAGTCGAACGGCGTTCGACTATGGTCGAACGAAAAAACTACTTAACCAAATTCTCAATTTGGAAAAGCGAGGACTCTACAGCTAGACTCCTAACCATTGACCATAGATATTTCTTGGGTCAAGGAGCACAAAGGAGAGGACTGAACTCAAATCAAACTAGGGTACCAACAGAAACTAAAGGTCTGTGCGCATAGAGTCGTGTGCGTGAGTTTCACTTGCATGAATCATGGCATAGCATACCACTACACTCATATTTGCATACAACCGACACCCCAACGTATAAATCGGTATGGGACTTTTTATACGATGAGAGCCTTGCAAAAGACCCCTTAACTTATAAGTTTGTATGAGCATTCATATAAGTTAAGGTTACTTACTATTTACTTACTATTTACTTGCTTGCTTTCTATTTGTCTATTTTACTACTCACTACCGTAGAACTGCTAGATGTACTCTAATTTGATTAGTTGTTTATACACCATGAACAATTGTTATACTAGTTCCACTGTCATCCGTTTGATTATTCTCCACCATTGTAGCTTCCCTTTCCTCCTCTCCGCTCGGTGCTTAGGAGCCGTGGGGGAAGGGGTAGGGGATGATAGGGCTTAGTCTTTATGACTAATAGTTTTCGAACCACAACATTACAGGAGCTCCGGATGGGAGACAGGGACCAGCAGCCCAGGGACCAGCACCAGCGGAGTACGGTGCGCATGGAGGTGGGCCAGTCTAGCACCGAAGCACCTGTGACCAGCTCCGTGAGTGTTTAGTATTTTTATAGCTTCTGCGATGAGTGATTTGTAGTGAGGATTCTGATGTACCAGGCTCGAGCCCGTTTTTCTATATTTCATCTGAACTGCTCTTTTCCAGTACTTTCTATTATTATATATTGATGGACATGTTGTGATTTTATTCATATGTGTTTCTGTGGACCTGTTTCCATTCAGTGTAATATTTACTTCTCTCTCTTTGTGATCGAAAAGGTCCGGCAGAATTGGCATTTTGTAGTGGCGGCCTTCCCGTGAGTCGGTGCCACCGCAAAGCGATAATTCTGGGCTAAGACCCCGGTGGTTGAAAAAGAAAAAAGGGGGGGGGGGGGTCTTACAAGTGGTATCAGAGCCAGGTTTCGATCCTAGGACCTGTGGGTTATGGGCTCACTCCTAGGCGTGTATCCACACTACCTGGCCTAGCCCTTCCGTACGCCCCTTGAAGAACACAACCTAGAGTATCTGCGTACTTGTGCTGGCTATATCCACCAGACTTTATTTGGCTAAGTGTCCCACACCGTCGATTCAACGTACCGATGTCGGTGTGAACGACAATCAAATACCGAAGACCCACCACCTTATTCTATACTCAAACCCTCGAGCCCTCGGCTCCCCGGACTGTCCCGTCTGTACATCTACCTTATGAGCTACCGTCTGAATGGCAACCAAACCAACTTATTCTACCTCCCTAGCTACCGAGGTGTGTGAATGTGTAACCCTAGATATTCTAGTTGCTCTTTTAATTTATTTTTCCTACGGTTTACGTTAGCCTAGGACTGCCCCCGGTATTCCCTGTGAAGGGCTCTCAAAGGGCACTAGGAACTTTGATAGTAGCTGAAGCCCATCATTCCCATTCGCAAGGCACTTAATTTTATTGGTTATTACCCATTACCCGATCCCATTCAAATTACTTTGGATCTAACCTAGTGTATTGAGACTCTTCCTCTCCAACTGGGGTCGACGATCTTTCGTCGTTCCCGAACACCACTTAACCTAGCCAATCTCACACTCTACTCATCCTGACTTCCCATAATGAACTTAATTTAACTTAGCCTATCCAAACCAGTAAACTACAAAAATTCCATCTCCCCAAGTTCATTACCCACTCTAGTTCAGTTTCTGCGATTTTACTATATGCAGACCATTCTAAGCTCTATGAGGTATACAAGGGGAGGTACTCCAAATTGTCTTCCAAATCTCCTATAAAATTTACTGGAGGTCTATCATGACATAATTAGCCTAAATCCAGAAATTTATAATTTTTCTAATTAATCTGATATTTATTTAATTTTCCCAAAAGGTTGGCCATGGGTAATTTTAAACATGAACTTCATGATTTTCTCAAGTAATGGCTACCCAAAAATTATGATCACTAAAAAACATCAAGGTATCGTCAAATACTAATTTTCATGATTATACAGAAAGTATTTATCCTCTAATTAATATTTCCATTATAATCCCATTAATCCTATGTAAAGAAGGAAGTACTGAAATTACTCATCATAAAATTATAGAAAAATTACTAAATATTAAAATAGTACATAAAAGGTCATTGTGCAAAGATCATAATTTTACAGGCTTGCTAGACACCAAAATAGATTTAATTAAGTTTTCATGGGAAACAACACTTAATGAAGCAAGCCTTAGAATTAAACTTCTAAAAATACCATAAAAATTCACAGAGCTTTAAAACTTAATAAAGAGTCCTCTGCCTAAAGTTCATCAATTTTCAGAAAGTATTTTCTCCATAATAAATTTCTAAGAAAATAGCACAAACTACTATATTGTTAATTAAGTATCCAAAATAATGATCCTAAATTCATAATAAAATCTCCAGAGCTTATACTAACTTTAAAAACTACTTTACCCAAATCCCATCACTGTTTAGTGAGTTTTAGTGACATTTTCTATCTCTACAAGTTTTGGGCCCTAAACTAGGGTTAGGGTTTTGAGGGACTTAATTACTTAAAAATCCATTCATATTTCTACAAGAGGATTCTAGCTACCCTAGAATTCTATCTACCAAGTTTCAATTCATAACCAAGTCATTTGACCACTTGCCCTTCACAAACCACCAAGAACCATCCTTAGGGTTTGACCTTGGGTCCTAGGGCAAATTTACCCCAATCCATCTCAAAATCCATGAGAGGGTGATAGGAATCATGCCTAGTCAGTGGAAAAAAATCTCAGCCCTTGTTGAGGTGATCTGGCCACTCAAATCTCAAAGTGCACTTTTGACCTAAAAACCCTTTAATAGGGCAAAGATTAGGTTTGTCCATTTCCAATCTAAAACATCTCCAAATGAGATGCAAAATTATACAGTGCCATATGATGAACCCAGGGACCACTCACCAAAATTTGGGAGGGTTTGGAAGTCATTAAGCCCTCTAATTAATTTACCCTAAGATTATTAAATTTTTCTAAAAACTATAGAAAAATATTCTCCAAAAATTCCCATTTTTGGACAGGCCTTAGGTATAGCTAGGGTAGACTCCCTGCCTAAATTTCAGATAATTTGGTCAAGGGATGAAGGGTGCGCAAACCTTTTAGTCTCTGCCTAGCTCTAGGTATAGATCCCACCAAAAGAGGTGCCCTGGTCAAACCAGTTCACCAAATTGACCCAAATAAATTTTAAAAAAAAGTAGACCCATAGGGATACAAATTATATGTTGACCATATCTTCATATAAAGCCTCTAAGTATTTTTCTTAAATTTTCTAAAGTTGCTCTTATTTTGTACAGAAAATTCATATAAAAGAAAAGAATTAAATAGCATCACTAATCTTGAAGCAGATCCAACAGCGCTGGGTCATCTTCTTCCTCCAGCCAAGGGCTGAGATTAGCCAAGCCTGGAGTGCCTTACAGACGTTGCCGCCGGACATCCAGCCCCCTCCCTGGCCGGCCACCGCCACAACCACCTCCGTTGAGGTGGCGGGCATCGCCGGGCGGCGACGCGGCCGCCGGAGAGGCCGAGTCCGACGAACCCATGACTAGCTTATTTTTTTGCGGGAAAAAATGGGAAGAGGAGCTCTTCCGATCGGGCTCCATTGATCCCGATTCTTAATCCTAAAGAAGGCTAAGATCTACCCATAGAAAGAGAGGAGGGAGGACCTTATTCGCGGGCTGGAGGCGTGCAGATCGACGGAAAGCCATTTGCGCGGTGCTGGCGTCGCTCGGCTTTTGCAATAGCACGGTGGAAGGACTCGAAATCTCGGGTAAAGGCTGGGAAACCTTCCTCTTGGGCCTCTGATGCTGTTTAAGGGCTCGGTTAAGGAGGGAAAAGGCCAAAACTTTAATGGACATTAATGGTCCATTAAAGCTTGGCTCGGCCATGGTGGTGGGGGGCTAAAATGGTTCTGTAACAGCTTGCTAACGGCTGGAAACTCCTCCTCTTCCCTAGTGGAGTTGAATCCAGCCGTAAAAGGGGAGGGGAAGGGGCCATGGCATCAAGTGCCATTGATTGCCATGAGAGCAGGTTCTCGGCCATGGCCGTGACTCCTCCTTGCTTTCAAAACCGACAGCCATGTGGCATGACCGGTCAACACTTTTTAAAATAATACTTAATTGGGTCTTATTAAAAGAAACAGCATAATAATGCATTTGGGCCCACCATCTAGACCGGCCCGGTTCAGCTGAACCAGCACACAACCAAAAATCCTGCCAGAAAAAAAATTCTAAGTACAATGGCGTTGAGTGAGCTCAGCTCACTCAACGCCATCCAAGCTACGACATTGAGTGAGCTCTGCTCACTCAACGCCATCCATGCTGCGACGTTGAGTGAGCTCTGCTCACTCAACGCCATCTCGGATACGGCATTGAGTGAGCTCTGCTCACTCAATGCCATCCAGAATGGCCCTCCCAGACTATGGCATTGAGTGAGCTCAGCTCACTCAACGCCATCCAGATTATGGCATTGAGTGAGCTCTGCTCACTCAACACCATCTAGATTATGGCATTGAGTGAGCTCTGCTCACTCAATGCCATCCAGCCTACTCAAGGTGGCGTTGAGTGTAGTCTATGCACTCAACGTCGTCTAGCTTATGGCATTGAGTGAGGTAAGCACACTCAACGCCATCCAAACTATGGCGTTGAGTGAGCTCAGCTCACTCAATGCCATTCCAGGCCTCAGAAAGCCGGCGTTGAGTACAGTCCATGCACTCAACGCTGTCTTGTTTTTGGCATTGAGTGAACTAAGCTCACTCAATGCCATCTAGTCCACGACGTTGAGTGAGCTCAGTTCACTCAACGCCATCCGGAATATACCAGATGGCGTTGAGTGCAGTCAGTGCACTCAACGCCATTTAGCTTATGGCGTTAAGTGAGCTAAGCTCACTCAACGCCATCCAGACTACGGTGTTGAGTGAGCTCAGCTCACTTAATGCCTTTCCAAAGTCACAGGCGTGACAGATCGGTTACGGGTGTGCCAGGACCATGTTTAAATTTCTGAGCTCGCCGATCATTTTTTTATGGTCGACGATCGTCGAAGGGGTCACGCCCTAGGTCACGGGCATGACGGGTCGGTCACGGGCGTGACCACCCCTTGACTCAAAATCTTAGTCGATAAACTTTAATTCCTGGGTTTCCTAGGGTTTTGTTATGACAAAACCACTTCCAGGGGTTTATTTAGAAATGGGATGTTTCATATGGCGCGGTATAGCGTAGAGGTTAGCCAAGTTGCCGTCTCTTCAGGCGGGCTGAGACCAAGTCCGCCTATTGCTGGCGGACTAGAGAGTTGGTTGTAATTTGGATGTGCGGGCTGGAGAGCTTGAGGGAGGAGTGTATTCCTCCCTTAGGCGGACTAAAGACTGAGTCCGCCACCATCTGCTGAATAGAAGGAGAAGATCACCCCTTCTAGTGGAGTAAGTTGATACTGAGTGGTCTGGGCGGATAGGAATGCGAGTCCACCACTTAGTTGGGTAGTTCACGCCTGGGAGAAGAATGAACCATGACGCATTTAGACGATCTAACCGCGCGGCCTGCAGGGGAGGACTAAGAAAGCAGACCATAGCCCCTACAGAACGAGCGGCTGCTACGCGACCTGGGCGGTCTAGCTACGGAGACCGCCCTAGCTGCGTGGCCTGAGCGGACAGAGAAGTTTGTCCACCCACCCTTGGAAAAAGGGGGCTGATAGGCCACGACCTCTAGGGGGAACCTGGAGCAGGCCGCGACTTGCGAGCAAACTACCTTGGGAGGGATCACCGATTTCTAGGGTTAACACCCCTGCTCCTCTGGTGCCCCTAGTGATGCTACCGCCAAAGATGAATTTTATTTCGCATTTCCAGTGACTAGGACCTCCCACTTACGATGGGAGAGCCGACTTTATGGTTTTAGATGATTGGATCATCACTATCGAGGAAATGTTCTCGTATTCGGGGATTGTAGAAGCCCAGAAGGTAATGATTGTAACCTATTAGCTAAAAGGCCTGAAAAAGTGTTGGTGGATTTGAGAAAAGGAAAGCCTAAGTGAAGGATGCTTGTGGGAATCTTTTAAGAAGATGCTGCTGAAAAAGTTTGTACCCTCGGTCGAGATGGACCGTCTGATGAATAACTTCCTGCATCTGAAGCAGAGACAACTCACGGTGAACGAGTACGAGATTGAGTTTAGTAAGTTGAGCAGATTTGCTCCTGATTTGGTAGCTTCAGAGGAGGGGAGAGTGAAACGCTTCCCAGGAGGACTGAGAAGCGATTTCCAACAGTGGGCATGCGCTTATCGAGCTGAAAATTATGCGGAGGCAGTGGAATCTGCACTGAAAGTTGAGGCGATTGAAAATGCACCAGAAGTCTTCATGCCCCCAGGATCAGTCCCCACTGTAGCCTGCCCCGCTCCGGGCTCTTCCGCCACCACCAAACCAGGACAAAGGGAAATGAAAGAAAAATGCGGTGACCAGAGAGGAAGCTCAGACTTCTACCCAAGTGATATAAGGTTAGATTCTAGTTTATCTTTTACTCTCCATTGTTTGTCCTAGTTCTCATTCGTTTAGTTATGTACGCTACGGTTTTAGGGGAGTTTAAGGTGAAGAATAGGTGGGCGCACATTCTTTTTGATTCGGGTGCCACCCATTCCTTCGCGGTGCAAAGTTTTGTAGATAAACATCGTTTGAACGTGGATCAATTAGGAGTTTCCTTCAACGCCAAGCTTCCCTCCGGAGATCTGGTGATATCCAATCAAGGAATTCAAAGATGCTCTATTTATCTAGGCGATTTCCTAGCTTTTACGGATCTGATGGTGTTAGATCTGGCGCATTTCGACGTGATTTTGGGCATGCACTGGTTGTCCAAGTATGATGCAGTAATCCAGTGCAAGGCAAAGCGACTGGACTTCAAGATGGACAACGGCCAACCCATGAATTTCTATGGTTTTCAGGGCAAGGGTTCCCCCTTTATTTCTGCGGTACATGCTTTTCAAGCTCTAGAGTCTGGTTGCGAGGCGTATCTTGTTTCTATTTCTGCTTTGGAAATAGCTTTTGTTACACCACGTCTTGAGGATAACTCGGTGGTACGATAGTTTCCAGATGTCTTTCCTGATTGCCTTCCAGGACTTCCTCCTGAGAGAGAGGTGGATTTTGTGAGATACCTCGAGCCAGTTACTCGCCCTATTGCTAAGGCACCATACCGTATGGCTCAGCGTGAGTTAGAAGAGTTGCGTACTCAACTAGATGAGTTGCTGTAGTGTGGTTTTATTAGGCTGAGTTCTTCTCCGTGGAGTGCCCCTGTTTTGTTCATAAAGAAGAAAGACGGTTCCATAAGGCTCTACATAGATTATCGGGAGTTAAATAGGTTAACCATCAATAACAGATATCCATTGCCTCAGATTGATGATCTATTTGATCAGTTGTGTGGATGCGTTGTGTTTTCGAAGATTGATCTTCGTTCAGGCTACCACTAGTTGAGGGTCCGTGAGGCTGATGTACCACATAAGGCTTTTTGTTCCCGGCACAGGAATTTTGAGTTCTTGGTGATGTCCTTTGGTTTGAAAAATGCCCCCTCTGCTCTTATGGACTTAATGAATAGAGTGTTCAAAGATTTCTTAGACCGTTTTGTGATTGTGTTCATAGATGACGTTCTTGTGTATTCCCGCAGTGTTGAGGAGCATGCTCAACCATGACGCTTAGTTTTGTCAACCCTAAGGGAGCAAAAACTCTATGCCAAGCTGAGTAAGTGCGAATTCTGGTTACCACAAGTGTCTTTTCTGGGCCATGTTGTGAGCAAGGACAGTATTTTCGTAAACTCGACCATGATTTCTACGGTGATGGAATTGGAGAGACCTTCTACTCCTAAAGAGATTAGGAGCTTTTTAGGTCTGGCCAGTTATTATAGAAGATTCGCGGAAGGGTTCTCTGTGTTGTCTGCTCCTTTAACTAGACTTACACAGAAGAACATCGTGTTCATTTGGAACGATAAGTGTGAAGAAGCCTTCCAAGAGTTGAAGAAGAGATTGTGTACTGCACCACTTTTAACTTTACCTACTGAAGGAGTCAAGTACGCTGTGTATGTGGATGCATCACACATTGGACTTGGTTGTGTTTTGATGCAAGAAGGAAAGGTGATCGCGTACGGATCTAGATAATTAAAGATTCATGAAAGAAACTATCCTACACATGATTTGGAATTTGCTACTGTAATCAATGCACTGAAGCTTTGGAGACATTTACTATATGGCGCTCTGTGCAAGATCTATACAGACCATAAGAGTTTGAAGTATGTCTTCAATCAAAAGGAGTTGAATCTGCGCCAGCGTAGGTGGTTAGAGTATGTGACTGATGATGAAGTGGAGATCCTTTACCATCCAAGAAAGGCTAACGTAGTAGCCGATTCTTTGAGTAGGAAGACTGCCAAAATCTTAAATCTATCTATGCAATCCTTGGTGGAAGAATTATTGATGGACATTGAAGTTGGTAGTAGTACTGTGCCTGCTAGTTTGGAAGCAGAAGTGCCCTCTTGGATTTCTCTTACCAGAGTGCACCGGAAGGATGACCCTGATTTATTGCATCTCTGGAATAGAACTGAGAAGGGAGAACTACTTGATTTTTTTGGGATGAGTTTGATACTCTGAAATACTGTGGTAGATTTTGTATTCCCGCTTTTGGTGACATTCGGGCTAAGATTTGCAATAAAGCTCATGGTTCCAGTGTTGCCTACCATCCTGGTTCCACCAAAATGTTTAAGGATCTGAAGCAAATTGTTTGGTGGTCGGGAATGAAGAATGATATAACAAGGTTTGTGTCAGAATTTTACACGTGTCAGTGTGTTAAGGCAGATCATAAAAGGCCTGGTGGTAAATTAACACCGCTTGATATTACAAGTTGGAAATGGGAGAGTATTTCCATGGTTTTCATCACCGGTCTACCGAAATCTCCCCATAGGCACGACTCTGTTTGGGTGATAGTCGATAGATTGACAAAGTGTGCTCACTTTGTACCCTTTAAGATTGGGTAATCCATGAAGAAGATAGCTGAGTTATACCTTGATGAAGCCATCATATTACATGGAGTGCCTGTTAGCATTGTATCGGATCGAGACTCCAGATTTACGTCTCGATTTTGGAAGAGTTTACAAGAGGGGTTGCGTACCGATTTAAGGTATTCCACTGCCTATAATCCACAGACAAATGGTCAGATGGAAAGGGTAAATCAGATCAAGGAAGACATGATAAGATGTTATATATTGGATCACGGTGGGGCTTGGGATGAACGCCTCAGACTCATGGAATTTGCTTATAATAATAGTTATCAAGAGAGTCTGCAGATGTCCCCGTTTGAGGCCTTGTACGAAAGGCGTTATAGGAATATTCCTTTATTTTGGGCTGAGGTTGGTGAGAGAACACTACTAGGTCCGGAAGCCCTTGAAGAGATGAATTGTGCTGTGACTCATATTCGAGAAAAGCTCTGTATAACACAAGAGCGTTATGAGAAATTTGCTAATCGACGAAGTGTCAATCTGGAGTTTGACGTTGGGGACATGGTTTTTCTGAAAGTCTCTCCGATGTCAGGTGTTAAAAGATTTGGAATGAACCACAAGTTAGACCCCCGATATGTAGGACCTTTTCAAATTCTTGTGCGCATCGGAGTGTCAGCTTATAGGCTGGATTTGCCCGCTACCTTCCCTTGTGTCCATGATGAATACCATGTGAGCTAGTTTCGAAAGTGTGTTCGTAATGATCGTCAAGTCCTTGACCCGGTGCCCTAGATTCAGCCCAATCTTTTATATGTGGAAGAGCCTGTCCGTGTTTTGGAATCTCTAGATCGAGTGTTGTGGAGGAAGACCATTCCTATGGTCAAGGTTCTTTGGAGAAATCAAGACGTAGAGAGCGCGACGTAGGAATTGGAGTCAGTGATGAGGGAATCTCATCCTCATCGCTTCTCTTAGTATCTAGTATGTCTCCCTATTTTTGGTGAATATTTGTTTTTCTCATTTTGGTTTGATTTTGAAGTTATGATAAGTTTCAGGACGAAACTTCTTTTTAGGGGGAGTGACTGTAATGCCCCCGATTTTTCGATAATATTATTTGAATAAGTATTGTGTCCAGGATTTACGTTTTCTACGTCATGTTGACGGCGCTACAACGTTAGTGAATTTTCGCGTCCATTGGGTCTATTTGACTAGATTTTGGGATTTTGATTTGGATTGCATGTTTTCCCTGATTGAAATGGGTGCAGTTTTGAGATTTTTGGACTTGTCTAGTTTCAATTGCGATTCGAGCATTTTTTTGGAGTCTCGACGTGCATATGGATCTTTGTCATGATTTTGCTTGAGTAAGCATTTGATGATTATGACTCAAGATTGGTGCGTCGAATTCTAGGGTTGTCCTTGCTTGGGTCGGCTGGTTGCGTTTGGGGCTCTGTTTTGAACTCTTATTTTCCTTGTTCAAACTATTTGAATATGATAATTATTTTAATTATTTTAATTATTTTATTAAAGCCTTATGCTGCTTTGATTCTCGGGAAGCCCTCCTTAGGGTAGGTTTTCATTGACCTGAGACGGGAGATAAGTTTTTTGGGGCACTCCCTGGAGTTCTGCGAAGTGTTGATCGGAGGTCGACGATCGTCGAGCGGTTCTGGGTTCGACGAACTGCTAGCAAAATTCGTCGATCGGGTTTTTTCCTTTGTGTTCAGCGATAGTCGATCAGGGCTCGACGAAAGTTGACCGCGTTCTCCGTTGTGCTCGACGAACTCTGACCAGAATTCGACGAATGGAGTTGATCTTCCCTTTAGTTCTCGAGAAGTATCTTCTTGTTCTCGGGAAATTGAGTTTGTTCTCGAGAAATGCCTAGTCATTCCTGAGAAGTGCTGCCATTTCTCGAGAGGTCCTGTCTTGTTGTTCCCTAGTAGTGCATTCTTGTTCTCGATAAGTACTTTATTGTTCTTGAGAAATCCATCCTAATTCTCGAGAAGTCCTTCAATTGTTCTCGAGAAATCCTTCTTATGTACTAGAGTAACCCTTCCTCAGTACTCGAGAAATGCTTACCTTTTCACCCGAGTAGTCTTGACTTGCTGGTCTCGAGAAGTCCCTCTTAGTTCTCGAGGAGTATGTTTCAACTCTCAAGAGTTGCATGTATTGGAACACCCTATTACTAATTTGGGCAAGGATCACTATGTTCTTAGGAAATTATTTTGAACTTATTGTATAGTCTTAAAGGTAGATTAGAATGAGTCTAAGGGTTAGAACTTAGGTTTGGAAGCTACGCCCAAGACCTTATAAGATCAGAACTCAAGTGCTGACGACTAGGACAATTTTCGTCGAGCTCAGGTCGACGAAACGTCGAACTCAGTTCGACTATCTCTGAGCTGATTTGCAAAGGGGGAATGATTCAGTTGAGTTATCTGGAGAAGAGTTTGCAAGTATGCTTGATATAATGGGTCACTCTGCAGCAAACCCTAACAAGCTACTTAAGAAGAATCTGTCAGTTGAATATAGATTTTTAGCTGATGTTCTGGGTAAGGTACTGTTAGCCAAGCATTCTGCTCATGATACCATTTCAAGGTATCAATTTTGTTTGGTGGCTGCTTTAGTGGATAAGAAACACTTGGATTGGGGAGAGATTTTCTTTGATTTAATCAAGAAAAAGGTGAATAAGAATCTTGTTAATTTTGGGAGGATTCTAGGGCTGTTTTTGCATAACAGATGCCCTCAATTGCTTGTGTCCAGTGGGATGCACATTAATGCCTCTAAGAGGCTGTCCTAAGCCCTATTTGGTAAATGGGACAAGCAGATTGTCAAACAAAGCAGAGGTCCTGCAGCTATCTCAACTTCAGGCACCAGGACTATTCAAGTCACTTCCCCACAGGCAACTGCCCCATTGGAAGAACTGCCTGCCTCCTCCTCATCTCCACCCATTGTTTCTTCAATCACTACCTCAATCTCCTCCCCCATCACCATTTCATCTCCACTCTCAATTCCTTCTCCTCCTCCAGTAATTTCTGTAGACCTTTTCCATCCCCTACATTATTATCCACCACTTGATATTGACTCATCCATTCCATCTTTCAGTCTTCTGGATGATTCCTACATGGATGATTCCCATTCCTCACCTCTTGATCTCCCATCAACCTCTACCTCCTACCAACAACTAATCCAAGACATTCTTGCACAACCATCTTTCACCCCATCCATTTCCACTCCAATAACTTCCATCTCCACCATTCTCATTTCTCAACCATCCATCCTACCATCCACAACTTCTCTTCCCATATCTGCAGCTCCTTCTACACCAATCTCTGTCACTCTCTCCTCTACCTCTACTCAAGTTTCACTTGAGCAATTAGACCTTCGTTCCCTAGTAGATAGGCTGTATGGGATGTTGGCTCCCAGGCTAACACTCCTGCTGGAGACCTCCATGGCTCCACTCCTGAAATCCATCCAGGAGTTATCTGCCAGGCTCTCTTCCCTTTCTCCTCCTCAGGCAATACCTTCTGTGGGGTGCCTTGATCCAGTGTATACTGAATCTAGGCAAAGGGAGATGCCTCATGAAGAAGAGATGGTTCCTGCCTCAGAAGATTTCCTGCCAGAGATTCCAGTTACAGCTTCAGCTCCAGTGATTTCCTTCAGAACAGTTGACTTTAAGTCACTGCTGTCAAATTTTGATGCTCTTCACAGCAGATTTATTCCAGCTTATGAACCTGAAGACCTCACTATGGCCATTGTTCCTATTGCCAACTGTGAGCCCAGCCTGATTTCCTCATATATCAAGTCATTCAAGGCTGTGGAAAGTATTCATTCTATTGATGTTGTGGATACTGATGATATTGTTCTAGAACCTGCTGCTACTGATGATGTTGTTCCAGAATCTGTTGTTGAAGTTTCTATTTCTGTTGCTCCTATTGCCCCAATTGTTTCTACTGTTGTTGAGCCTGCTGCTATTGTTGTATCTGTTAGTGCTGCTTCTGTCACTACTACTGCTGCTGCTGTTATTTCTACTGATCAATCAAAACAACAAAAGGAATACTTTAAAAGGATCGATGAACTGTATGACAATCCTCAGAGTTTAGACAGTGACAAATTCCAAACTTATTATAATGACTCCTCTGCAACCATTGCAAGGAAGAGGAAAGCTAGAAGCAAAGCACTAAAGAGGGTACCTCTAGAGAAAGTGAAAGATGATAATGTTATTCCATACTACATTCTACATGATTGCTCCATCTCTTAACCTTGGATACAGTATTCAAAGAACAAGCTCAAGGCCATGAAGAAAAAGAGGAAGTATGATAAGCATGATAAAGGATCTTCTCATTTTAATCCTCCTCCTCCTCCTCCTCCAGATACAGGAACTGGTGGAAGTTCTGCTTCTCAGATCTCATCTGCTGCAAATCAAAGCTTCTCTCAATCTTAAGACAGATCTCAATCAAGAGTATATCAACATAGAGGTTATCATTCAAGGAGAGGTCAGTACAAAGATCATTCCAGAGGTCAATAAAGACAACATCCATATCAAAGGAAAGGATAAGGACCCATTGACTCAACTTCTGGTCCTTTCCCTTATAAGTTGAAAGATACTATTGCTTCAAGAACTCCTCCTTCTGATGATACAATGAATAGATATGAACCTCCAGTTCCCTTTGAGGATCCAGAAAATAATCCACTAGCTTGGACTGCCAGAATGAAAGAGCTAGCTGCTTTGGATCAGATAAAGAAGGCAATAGATCAAGGAAAAGACACTTCAAACAACACAACCTTATCTGAGCAATGAAAGAATGAACTAGAAAGATACTCATCCAGAAAATTCTTTGATCCAGAAAGCTATAAGAAGCTGCACCCAGAGGCTGTGGTTCATAGGCCAAAATCTCAAACCTCCTTAGGTGCTGATGATGACAGGAGATCTAAGAAGGAAGCTCTCAACCCTAACAGAGAAATCTTATTCAAGAAGGGCAATGAAAAGAAGTAAATGTGTAAGCTGACAATATATATCTAATTATGACATTCTGCTGTGATTCTATCTGTGCTTCTGCAATGCTGCAAATTCTTTTCTTCTGCTTGTTGTTTCTGTTTTTTAATTGTACCTGTATGCTTGTTATTTCCTATTTGTCATGTAAATAGTAATCCTAACCCAAATAGGGGGGAGATTGTTGGAACACCCTATTACTAATTTGGGCAAGGATCACTATGTTCTTAGGAAATTATTTTGACCTTATTGTATAGTCTTAAAGGTCAATTAAAATGAGTCTAAGGGTTAGAACTTAGGTTTGGAAGCTGCCCCCAAGACCTTCTAAGATCAGAACTCAAGTGCTGAAGACTAGGACAATTTTCGTCGAGCTCAGGTCGACGAAACGTCGAACTTAGTTCGACTATCTCTGAGCTCAGTTCAACGAGTCATCAAACTCGGTTCGACGATCTTCGAGATCAGATCGATGTTTCTGTCTCTAGCTATAATCCAATCTCTGAGCTCAGGTCGACGATAGTTGAGCTCAGATCGACGATTTCTGTCTCAAGTATAAGTTCAGTCTCTGAGCTCAGGTCGACGATAGTTGAGCTCAGATCGACGCTTTTCTGAAGAGATCGACGATTTCAGGAATTCAAATTCAGTCAGTTATGGTATTCAATCTGATTCATATCCAGCATTTATTTCAAAGGATTTTGTAGCCGTTTCAATTATTCTGGAGAAAGTTTCAAGGAAGACAAAAAGGAATGTCTCTTAGGACTTTCCTCCAGAGACAAATTTCATTTAAGGAAGTCATTTATGACTGTTTAACGGCTATCCAGAAGACTGAATTTCAATATATCTCTTTAGAATCATTTGAGAAAAATAGATGAGATATCAATCAACTAGAGACACAAGTCTACATGATTACTAAGTCAGAATTCATACTGAACACAAGGAATACAACAGTGAAGGAGATCAACACACAAAAAAGAATTCCCCTATTCTTTCAAGATCTCTTCTAATTCAAGTGTTCAAAGGCTTTATCAATCAAAGACTCCAGACACATCATATTTCAGCAACTGCTGAAATCATCTCTTGCTGGTGATCTAAAGTTACTGAAGACCTATCACCCTATGCAAAGCTCTTCTTCCTGAACAATTGCAGATCTCAGGGGGAGCTTTGACAACATCATCCACTAGTCTTCTCTTAGACTGTTGACAGAGAAGAACAACAACTTTTTTATTTTTCCTTACTCTGCTATAAAAGGGTTTCTCAAAACTCCCTTCAAAAGTTTTGTGGCTAGTTTTTGAGACCTTGTCAAAACTCAGTGGTGGCAAGACACTTGATCAAAAAATCTAGTTTGGTTTTGAGCACCTTATCAAAAGCTCATTGGTGCCCAGGACACCTGATCAACTATTCCTGTAGTGGATTCCTACCTAGGGTGGTAGAAGAGTGGATGTACCCAGGTTGATTGGGGAACCACTATAGATCCTTGTGTCTTCTGGATTGCTGTGTTTTTGCTTTGCTGTGTGCTGTGATTTTTTGCTTTCTTGCTATCTAGTTTTATTTATTATAAGCACATTACACATATACTTAAATCAAGTCTTCCACTACAAATAATTTTTTATCTGGAAAATTATTTTAATATACTCTATTCACCCCCCCTCTAGAGTAAAGGTAGATCTTACCCTCACTTTCAGCATGCTTATTCTCGAGAAGGCCGTTAGTTCTCGAGAAGCCTTCTTTAGTACTCGAGTACTGCATAACGTTTACTCGAGAAGCTCGCGAGAAATCGTCCTTTGTTTTGGAAAACCCGGTTCAACCGACCCCGGTTCATTTCTTAAGTGTGGTTATTCTAATATTACACTTATTATATATATACCAACTTCATCTAATTCCTCTTTAAGCCGACCAAATTTCTGTCTATCTCACGAACCAGAGCGACGTGAGCGAGAAAGAGAAGAATTCTTCCAGTGGCCGCCGATGAAGCTCGAGTGCTCGAGATTTCCAACCGATCATAGATCCGGAAATCTCTCAGCGAGAGCTTCGTCATCGTGGTAAATCTTCCCCTTTTCTTGAGTTTTTCTCGTTAAGGTTTTTTGCCCTAACCTTTATTTCAGCTGTTTCTTGTTAGATTTCGACTTCCCTCATCTACTTTAGCCCCGATCTGTGACAAGGAGTGATTTGGAGAGTTTTTCCGGCAAAACCAAGGCAAGTGGTGGTTTTCCCTCTTTCCCCCTTTCTCCGATTTGATGGCAACTGTTAAGCTTTTGTTCTTTAATCTTTCTGCACTTTTGACATTCCAATTAGTAGATATGTTTAATCTTCCCTTGGAATCCACTTGAATTTATAAATTCTTGTTATGATAATTCAACCTTGTAGCATTGTAGTGATTTGATGAAATGTTATATTGATGGATTTAATCACCCCTATCTATTGTGTAGAATGTGTTAGAATTTATCTAGGATTGTAAATCCTTCCTGAAGGTTTATCAACTGCCTCTTAATCTAAAAATGTCTAGAAGAATCCGATGTGCCGAGTCTTGAGATATATCATGATTTCTCTGGTTGCGGGAGTTAGTGGACGTAACCACCTCCGCGATGTCTGAGATTTGTATCATGGTTTTCTTTCATTGCGGGTGTTAGTGGGCGAATCCACCGCCATAAGGTTTGTTTTTTTCCTTTAATAGTACCTTGTGGAACTCTACCAGGTGTTTAGGCTTCTGTGGTGAATGGTGGTGTGTATGAGTCTCACCCACAGTTAGAAGGATATTATAGATCTATGAGGGTGTGTCCAGATGAGTGACCACCTCGCTTGTGTTTTTGGGTAAAGTTGACCACATGTGGCTAATAAAGTTTTGAGTATTCTTTCTTATGATTCTATCTTATTTTCCATCTTTTTAGCCTTGTGCATCTGGTGTGATTTGTTGTACGTGACGATTAACGTAAGTTCTATGTTTCCGATTTTGGTACTTTACTTATGTACTTTACTTCAGTACTTTTTGTCTTGGGTTGGTACCCCTTTTGAACTTTGTTTACTTTTTTGCTTACTTTTCTGCCACTGCTTGTACCTTCTTACTGAGGTGTTTAGTGTTTGGAATGCCTCAAGTTCGAAGCTTTAGTAGGTAGTGGAGCTAGTTTTGGAGTTCCTGTACAGCAGTGTTGGCTGTGGCTTTAACCTCGCCGTTGTGAGGTAGTTAGTTGTTTTAGTTTGCTTACTTAGTTCAGACATACTTCTATTTTATGTGGGTTCGTGTCAGATTATTGACGCCCACAAGATAGTTGGTTTTGGATACCTTGCAAGCTGGTAGTTATTTTCTTTGTGATGGATTACTTGCTCTCTGGGATCTTTTATACTAGGACTGCATGTTAGATATTTTTAACTTATAAAACCCTATTATTTGTATATCATACATGTCATCTCTTTCAAGATGAAGTCATTACTTTCTAGTTAGCGTAAAGACTTTTAGTTATACTTATTATAAATCTAGGGTCTTGCATAGCATGAGTTGTCCATTGGGGACCTTTACACTCATGAAGGATGTTTAACCTCATAAAAGAAGTATTTTTCCGCCGCGTATAATTATATTCCTCGTTGACTAGATGAGCTACTAAGCCGAGGGATACAGCTAACTTTTTAACTTATACTGGATTCTTCTCTAAATAACTTAAAAATCTTTCTTTATTTGTCAAGTAGGAGTCTTGTCTGAGCGTCCGCAGTTATCCCCCGTTGACGTGACATCATGAAACACATTTTCCCTTACTCTGATATATCTTTAATGTGGAGAAAATGCGGGTTGTGACAGAAGACTCCGCGTATAAATGAGTATTTTACGGAGTTTTCGGGTTATGCCTGTGAATTGGAGTAATAGGTAGTACTGGAGAGGATCTTCAGGAAAACCCAAGTAAAATCACAGTTTGGAGAAACTGTCGATGTCGCCGGGCGATAGTGGGTGTCGCCGACAGCGATAGCTCCCATAGAGCTATTTGTGGTGTGAAAGACCAGTTTTCTAGCACTGCAGGTTGCTGCAAGGTTTGGGTTTAGTTTGGGCTTAGAAAGAGAGCTTCTGGTTGCCCGCCAAGCAATCGTGACGAACGCTAGTACTAACTCCCTTTTTGATTGTGAAGCCAGTCCT
This sequence comes from Platanthera zijinensis, assembly GCA_039513925.1. Classification (NCBI taxonomy): domain Eukaryota; kingdom Viridiplantae; phylum Streptophyta; class Magnoliopsida; order Asparagales; family Orchidaceae; genus Platanthera; species Platanthera zijinensis. The sequence continues at coordinate 20,509,774 of CM077094.1, read as the reverse complement.
TGGCTAACAGTGTGGCTATTGTGAGCTACGAGCTCTTAAAGGTCTTCATGCCGAACGAATAAGGGGAAGCTTAAGCCGCGTCGGTGTTGACATTGAATCAGCGATTTGAGTAATGGGTAAAAGCTGAACTATGTCCGTGTTATGGTTGTCTAACTTGAGTGTAACGCCCCCGATTTTTCTGCGATTATTTAATTCTCGTTTGGCGTTATGTCGATGCGTTTTCTTGGCTTGTGCCTTCTGTGTAGTGTGGTCTTAACTCCTTAGAACTTGGTGGCCTATTTTGTAGCCTATTGGCAAGATCTCCCTAGCAAGCCGAGTCGTTTTGGGTGACCCGGTGTGGCCTCTCGGGGGATGCTTGTGTTTTGGCTTCGGGTGGGTATAACTCGAGTTATCTTCGTCGAAAGTTAATTTTGACTTCGCCGTTGCGTTCGTAGCAAGGGTATTTAGCTACGGTGCGAGTTTCGTCGAGTTCCGAGGTAGTTTGGTTTTCGCGTTGTTTTGGGTGTGCTAATAAATGCAAATTATAATTATTAGGCTAAGTGATTGGAACCGGCGGCTTAGGAGGCGGTTAAGGCTGAATAGGCGTGTTTAGATTTATTTAAAAGCCTTAAGCCAAATTTTGGGGATACCCTAAACCGTCATAAGTAGGTGCCTCAATTCTAGTGGGAGGATAAACGTGGGGATGGTTGGTATTCCTATGGTATGAAGGCAAGTCTGGATTTTGTTTAGCCATGGGATTAACATACCAATAATCTAAACGGGGAGCATACACGTCATAGGCCATAATAATGAGAACCGGAGAGAAAACTCACCCGGAACTGGTGCACGTGCAATGAATAATAAATCAGACCCTATATAAAATCCAACAGATGGATTTATTCCCGCTTAATAACTAAGGCAATAAAATATATTTTTTTGGATTTTCTTACTGAAAATAAATAAGAGATTATAAAAAAAAATTGAATTTTTTTTATTGCAAAAATAAAATTTAAGCGGCTATTGGCAGACCACAATTTTTTTTTTTGTTTTAATTTGGAGAAAAATTTGAAATTTGGAATTTTGAAATTTGAAATTTGAATTTTAAATTTTGAAATTTGAAATTGAAATTTGAAATTTGAAATTTAAAATTTGAAATTTGAAATTTGAAATTTGAATTTTTAAATTTGAAATTTGAAATTTTTAATTCAAAATTGGAAATTTGAAATTTTAAATTTGAAATTTAAATTTTAAAATTTGAAATTGAAATTTGAAATTTGAAATTTTAATTTTGAATTTTGAAATTTGAAATTTGAATTTTTAAATTTGAATTTTGAAATTCGAAATTGGAAATTTGAAATTTGAAATTTGAAATTTAAATTTTGAAATTTGAAATTGAAATTCGAAATTTGAAATTTGAAATTTTAATTTTGAATTTTGATATTCGAAATTTGAATTTTGATATTCGAAATTTGAAATTTGAAATTTGAAATTCGAAACTGGAAATTTTAAATTTGAAATTTGAATTTTTAAATTTTGAGAGGGGGAGGAGTGCCAATTAGGAAATTGACGAGAACCTCCCTCTGATACCAAATTGATGCAGGCCCATGGTTTCGACGGATTAAACTACGCGTTCTTAGATTCGACAATTAGCAAATCAAACTAAGTTACGCGCAAACATTCACAAGACCAATACAAGAATATCCGGACTAAATAAGTGATTTTAAAACTAAGTCAAAAATAATCCCCAAAAATTAATTAGTACGAGGGTTGCTTACCTGTTCCAATTTTCATGAGAATATTCGGATGATTTAGGCTTGAAATTTTAGATTTTAATTAAGCACAATATTCAATATAAATCAGGACCAAATACTAGCCTTCTGTTTCCACCAAAACTCACAATAGTTTAGAAAGAATCACACGAGAGATGGTATAGGAAATCGTTACCCAAAATCCCACGAGAATTCCGTCCACGAGATGGGTGGAGGATGCGCACACGACGGTGGTTGATTCTATTCCCACGCAACTCCACGGTTCCGCGCCGGATGATGAAAACGCAAGCCGTCTTCCTTCACAAAACCCTAGAAGAGGGAGTTCCTTGAAAAGTCCAGTAATTATATAGGGAGAGAGAGAAAAGGTGATGAGAAAATAATTTTCTCAATATGATGGGGGGTGGAGGCTAGGGGAGAGATATGGTGGCCGGCAGTTTTGTGGAAGGAGGCTGCTCGGGTTTTGGGAAAAAGGAGGAGGGTGGCCGGAAACGATCTTGGAGAAGGAGGAGGGAGGAGGAAAGGAGGCCGAGATAGAGAGGTGAAGGAGATGTGGCCGGCGGCCAAGAGAGGGGAGAAGAAAGAGGAGGCCGAAAATTGCCAAGAGGGGGGAAAAATTCACTTTGAATTTCGTAGGTTTTCTTTTTCATTCTTCACTAATGAAATCAACAACAAGCATGGCTTTAAATAGCCTTACACCACTCAATCTCCACCATTCATAAAATAGGAAAATAATCTAAACATATAATGCATAAAATAAAATAATACATGCATGAAATAAAAGATACTAAATAAAAGATACTCTTGAAATAATAAAATAGGACATAATAATAAATGATGAAATAATAAAATATATAATTATAATTATTTAATTTATAATTATATATTTTATTTTAAAATGGCAGCAGCGGACGTCGTGCAAAATATGTAGCGGCGTTGGCGAAGAACGTCGCGGCGTTGGCGAAGAAACGTCGTGGTAGACTCTCATCTTCAAGCTTGCGGCAACGACCGTCCCAATCCAAGCTCTTTCTATGTCGGGGATCAACGGCCGCATCAGCAACGTCGCCATCACTTCCCCTTCCCGAAAACCGTCGCCTGCTCCTGTTTGCGGAAAACAGAGGAAAACTGCCGGACCTGCTACCCCTTCGGACGGCAATTCCGGGAGTGTTTGTGGACGGATTTCGATTTCGAAAGCGGATTTGGATTGCTCTCTCTTAGAACTACATTTCTACGGTAATAGATTTGATTTTCGTAGGGTTTTTAGGATATTTGTATTTTCGGTTTTTGCTCTTTCCGCCATTAAAGCTCGGGATGTGCTGGCTAGGTCTTGCTCCTGCTGGTGCCGAGGGAGAGGAAAGGCTCGAGTGAAGCTTCGCTGAAGAACCGAGGCAAGTGGTTCTTGCACTTGCTGTTTTGATCTTCCCCCTCTTAACTACCCGGTTAGCCCTAGGATTGAAGCCAAGCTTTTCTCTTTTTGCTTGCAAAAACTCTGTGATTTAGTTTCCCTTTATGAGCCCCCCTCCTTGTGCTGTTTTTGCTCAACCCGCTACTTATTTTCACCATTTAGACTCCAGATTTTTATTTCTGGTTTGGTGCTTTTGCGGGTGGAGCCGAGTGAGAGAGAGGGAGGTTTCTATGGTAGTGATCTGGTTAGAACCGGTCTTGGTAGGCTCTCGGGATTTGGTGTTGAGTGTGGTGCACACACTCAAAGCCAAAAGCAGCCTGGGATTTGGCATTGAGTGTGGTGCACACACTCAAAGCCATAGTTTGGTCTATTCTTTTACGGCTAAGTAGTGAGGCGATTGAGTTAGAAAATTCGTCTAAGTCGAAATCGATGGGAATCACTAAGTGATTCTCGCCGACTTTGACGAGTATCATTAGTGATTCCCGCCGATTCGGCGAGAATCAATCGGCATTCCCGCCGATTCGGTGAGAATCAGTCGGCATTCCCGCCGATTCGGCGAGAATCAGTCGGTATTCCCGCCGATTCGGCGAGAATCGGTCAACATTCCCACCGACCTCTTCTGGATGGCGTTGGTTTAGGGTTTTCCTGCGGTTAAGTGCTTAGGCGTTGAGTGAGTAGACCTCACTTAATGCCATAGATGTTTTTGCGTTGAGTGAGGTTAGCTCACTCAACGCCACTGTCTGTTTTGCTGAAGGCGTTGAGGGAGTGGACCTCACTCAACGCCATAGCTGTTTTGGCATTGAGTGAGCTTAGCTCACTCAACGCCAGAGTTTTCTTGCGGGAGGCGTTGAGTGAGTGAACCTCACTCAATGCCATGGCTGTTTTGGCATTGAGTGAGGTTAGCTCACACAACTCCAGAGTTGTTCTTGCGGAGGGCGTTGAGTGAGCGAACCTCACTCAACGCCACGGTGGTTTTCGGCGCTGAGTTAGGCTAACTCACTCAATGCCAAGGTCTGGTTAGGCGTTGAGTGAGTGGGGCTCACTCAACGCCATGCCGTATTGAGTCATCTCAATGCTTTTCCCTTACCTTGATTTTCTCCCCTGAGTGAATTTCTTGATTTTTTTGAGGTTCCTTTTCGGCTATTTTTCTTGTTTTTTTTTCCAAAAGGCCGAATCGTGGGTCGTGGTTAGTAGTGGTGGTTTGAAGCTCTTAATTGGGGAGGTGTTGTGTAATTTTGCCAAGGCCACCCTTTTTCTTTTATTTTGCTCCAGGTACGGGCTGGGCAAGGGGGTGGGAGGTCCCTAGTACTTTCATATGTAGACCCCTGAGCTTGGTTTCTTGAAAATAGTGGTTGGGGGACTGAGTTTGCCTCCAATCTAGATCCGCGATGTTTTTTCTACTACCATCTCTCACAGCCTAGGGTGTTAGACGTTTCTTCCTTGGTAGATTGCAGCATTTGAGCTTATGGTAGCTTTGTTGACTCTGCAGCTTTTGGGCAGAGTTACTTTTGAGTCCTCTCACTTAGTGCACTTCCTTTTTACCTTGCCTTGGGCAGTTGTGACTGTTACTGCTTTGTTTTCCTCTTTTACGTATCTTCTGATTGACACTTTCGAGCAGTTTTCTAGTTTTGCTTGCTGAGGTATTCTTTCTTCTTTGAATGCCTCAGGTTCTGGATAGTAGCCGCTCTGTCGGCTAGTGGTGTTGTGCAGTTGCTGGTGGTCTCTGGTGCTATAAAGATCAGTTCCTTGTTTTTGCGAGGTAGTTTCGGTGTTGTTTTTCTTACAGACATACATACTTGCCAGTGGGTTCGTGTCAGTTTGTTGGCGCCCACTGGTAGTTTTTACCTTGATACTAGATATGTTACTTTTTTGCTGCTACCTTTATTGGAGATAGTCTACTTGCTCTTGGGATGATTTATGCTAGGTTGATAGTTACTTTTAAACCTAAAAACACTATTATAAGTATTACTCATGATCAGCATGTTTTATAAAACTCGTCACTATTTTTCAAATAACGTAAAAAGATCATTTTCTTATACATAGTATAAATTAAAAGTAGGGTCCTGCATAGTATAAGTTGTCCTCTGGGGACACTTATGCACTTTTTTAGGATGTCAAACCTGAATAAAGTATTTTTCCGCAGCGTATAAGTATAGTTTTTAAATTGTGGACTAGGTGATCCACCGAGCCGAGGGATACGGCCTTTAAAAATATAACTAATTTTCTAATCATTTAACTTATGAATTTTCATAAAGTATAGTTGATTATGGTTTGCCTGAGCGTCGACAGTTATCCCCTGCTCGATGTGGTATCATGACGCTTGTTTTCTCCTACTTTGATAATTCGTTTTCCTCGGAGAAAATGCGGGTTGTTACATTGAGTGCCTGGGAGATTGACATTCATTAGGTTCACATAATGAGAGTCCTTGGCTGTACGCCATCAAGACTAAAGTCTCCCGCCGTAGGCCGTGGAGCATGAATGCTCAATGTTGGTGGTGGGACCCCGGTTTTCCGATACACCGCTAATGTGCCCTGAGTGCACGGAGCGTTGGGCCGTGCGGCTGACATTTGTTATATATTGAAATGTGTGGTTGTTGCGCGCTAGGGTTCGAAGAAATAAACGCAACCGAACTAGCAACCCGATGAGGCAAGTATACCTATCGAATTGTAGCAAGGGGACACAAGTGTCGTATTAAGATCCGGGAACTGTTGGCTAAGCTTACTCACACGAACGCTATTATCTTATCGACGGAAAAACTAGGGTTTTAGAAAAACTAAGTGCAGGGGAGAAAGTAAAGCTATTCTAGAAAAAGAAACACTGCAATTAAGAGGGCTATTAAGTAAACAACTAAGCTAGAACGGAAACTACTGCAGTTAATAAAAGAGCACAATATATGAGATTACTACAAAAGGTAGAACAATATGAAATGGAAATGCACCCGATCGAGATTCACCTCGGCTAAAGACGATTAAGAAAATGCGATAAAAATCTAAACTTAATAGGATAAGGGTCCTTGACCGTGGAGGTTCCTAAAGCTTGAACACGCTTCTCTCGAAGTCGTGCCCAACTGAGTTTAGGAAGGTCCGACCGACTCTCGTCTAAATCGGAGGCCTAAAACTCGCTTTACGCGGTGAACCCCACTATTGGATTTTACTCCAATCCGGGAGATTTGGACGTCTGCCTCTCTCGAGGGGTGCGTACAACTCCCTTTACTCTTGAATGCTCACTTCATTCTTTCGGCCTCTCGGCTAGCCCAGAATGAAAGCAAAGGCGGAGAGTATATATCAAAAATATACCTCCGACCCGTGATAAATCAAGAGTAATTCAAGGCCCTAACCTAAAAAGAAAAGATTAATTAAAACATCATAACATAATCGCTCTAACCTCGGATCATCAAGATCGAGTACAAGGAGGATTAGTTAATCATAATGGAGTGAAGGGGGGAAGATGAGTAGAAAAGCATAAGAAGAACACAAACTAAAAAAAAAACACTTTTATTAATAAAAAGGGCAAGTTACACTATTGAAAATTAAAGTTACAAGTGCATGAAAATTAAACCCTATTCTAGCCCTACATTAAGCACTAAGCAAGAAGAAAATTACATTAAAAGCTAGCACAAACTATGATTAAACTAGGGTTAACCAAAAAGTACAAAGAGAGGGGGAGAGAGAGAGAGAGAAAGCATGAAAAAGGATCAAGAAACAAAGGGGCAGCACCTCCCCCACTCAACCAAAGCTTACTGAAATGGGGGGGAGGGGGGCTCAATTTATAGATTTTTTCTCGGGTTGGTCACGCCCTCCGACACGCCCTAGGGGGGGCGTGTCAGGGGGCGTGACAGTACTATGTTGACCTCGGGCTCTGGATTCTGGCGGGAGGGATGATTGCTTCGGTACGTCGGTGGTCACGCCCTAGGTCACGCCCGTGACAGGGGGGCGTGACAGGCATGTCATGTCCAAATCATTGGTCGGAAATCCGTCAGTCGCCGAAAAAGGAGGGTGTCACGCCCATGTCACGGGCGTGACATGGGGCGTGACAGTACTATTTGCGTGCTGAGACGGAACGACATTTAATGCGGCGGCAGGCTTTGCGGCAGAGGGCGACACGCCCATGTCACGCCCGGTGACACGCCCAGGGAGGGCGTGACAGGGGGGCGTGACAGCGGTTTTGGCCGTTATCTGTCCCTTCCAGCAGGTGTCCTCGGGATCGGGTGACACGCCCAAGGTCACGCCCAAGGAGGGCGTGACAGGGGGGCGTGACAGGCCATTTTGGCGATTTTTCTGAAAACCTGCAAAAAGACAGGAAAAAGTTAGTGGCAATAAAATTTACATAAAAAGGATAAAAATAAACTAATAATAGACATAATTTGTACAATATAAAATATAAAATACGATAATAGTTTAGGCTACAAAACGTATTATCAAATTCCCCCAAGCTTAAGCTTTGCTTGTCCCCAAGCAAAAATATAAAAACTAGATATTTATAAAAAGGACTAATAAAAAACTTCTAATTATGCCTACACAAGTACTATGCGAAATTCTTAGTAGGGAAAAGGTGAAATGTAAGTCTAAAACAATTATTTAGGTATGGTAAAACTTTTATAAACTTTACTTAATAAAAACAAATCATCCAAAATTTTAGCGAGATTTTTTTAAATGGACTTAAGTAAAGCAACAAAAATGAAAAACACGCATTGAGTTGTTACTAGATCCAAGCAACGCATTATAATTATATCAATTTAATTATCAAAAATCTAGATTTAAATCTAAAACCAAAACTGATTTACTGTTTTTCTTTTCTTAGTTGTTAAATAAAAAAAACAAAAAGCGTGAATCAAAAGGACTTAAATAGGACAGAAACGTTTGGTTTAGGAAAATGATTAGGAGTGGAATTCAAAGATAAACGTGAAGGTTTAAAATCACACTAAACCAAAACAAAGAGTTTCAAAAACTTTCATAAAAATATGTACACATTTTTTTTCTTTTTCTTTTTCTTTTTCATTTTTCATTTTTTTTCTTTTTTCAAAACAAAGGCCACAAAAATTTTTTTTTTATTTTCCTTTTTGAGTTGGCCAAACAAAAATAAACATCACTTTTGAACATACTTCCTTTTTTTTTTTTCGAAAACCTTTCTCCACAAAAATCACAAAATACCCTATCAAAAATCGTCAAAATAATTTATGAAACTCAAAAAGGCTAGTGCGATTCGATAGGTTGGAAATTTTGGCTTTGGTGAAACTGAAATGAAGAGAGGAGCTATCAAATGAAATCGGAAAAAGGCTCAAAAACGGCTAACTAGTGGTAAAAGATATTTTAGGTTGGCAGGAAAGCTCAAACGAAAACAAAAATGGCCTAAATCATTTTCACGCTTTTGAATTTATTTAAAACAAAGGTTTGAAAAATTTTCAAAAAGCGAGTCCTAGATAATAAAAGAAGATTGATGAAATTAACTTGAAAATAGAAATAATAGGTGACTTGGATCGTTCACATCTACTACGTTATTCAAAAGTTGACTTTACAAAAGTTATTCAAAAACGAGAAAGAAAATAGTGGATGATGAATTTTTTTGAGAAAGTAAAGGAAATAAACAACAAAAAACCATAATAGAAATGCGAGTTTTAGAAAAATATTTCACCCTAACGTGCTACCGTGAATTAGAAACACAGCATGGCCAACATTTTACTTGTGAAACATAATTAAAAAGGACGATTAGAAATATTATAATTAACTAAGTTGTTTATAGGAGATTTTGAGTAAAACAAAACTAAAAACTAGGGGTACTATTGAAATACCAAAATGTCTAAACTATTCAAAAATACATATATATTTTTTATTTTGAGAAATATTCTCTTTTTTTGGATTTTGGAAAATTTTTCTCTTTTTTGGAATTTTAAGGTATTCTCTCTTTTTTGGAATTTTAAGATATTCATTTTTTTTTTTTTATAGAACTATTTACAAAAAAGGAAATTATTTACACTAAGCAAAAATGAAGGAGGAAATCCTCCCCCAAGCTTAAAACAGACATTGTCCTCAATGGCTAAAGAAGGGGATTGGAGAAGGAGAGAAAAATAAAGTGCAGAATTGAAAAGACATAATTGAAATACAGGTACTTCCCCGGATTTATTTGCTGCGAAAGCTGAGTGATGTCGATCCCCGAATGTCTTCTTTGGACTTTGTGATGGATTCAGCAATGTTGGAGCAGGCGATCGCAGAAGCTTCAGCTTGTCGGAGCCGTCCGAGGCAAAAATTGTAAAATAAAGAAAACAGAAAAAGATAACTTGGGTTGCCTCCCAAGAGCGCCCTTTGGTTAAAGCGTCGTTGAGCTCGACGCATCAAAAATAATATTGTCCAAAAACATTATTGTCCCGAAATAAAATTGTTTTTGGCAAAAAAAAAAAAAAAAAATTTCAAGATTAAAGTTCGTGAAGCAGAAACTTAATAGTGTCTGGACTGACATCATCATCACCAGAGAAATACAGTTTAAGACGCTGACCATTCACTTTGAAATTACCCTTATCAGGGTGAGAAATTAAAACAGTTCCATAAGGAAATACTTCTAAAACAGAAAATGGGCCAGACCAGCGAGATTTTAATTTGCCCGGAAATAAACGTAAACGACTGTTATATAACAGGACTTGGTCGCCCGGCTTAAAGTTTTTAGGGTGCCTTAAGTGTTTATCGTGTAAACGCTTCGTCCGCTCTTTATAAAGTTTATTATTTTCATAAGCATAAGAGCGCCACTCATCGAGTTCATTTAGTTGAAATTTTCGAAGGTCACCGACTGAGTGGGGATCGAAGTTTAAAAATTTTAAGGCCCAAAAGGCGCGGTGTTCTAACTCCACGGGCAGATGGCACGATTTTCCATAGACCAGCCGATACGGCGTACATCCGAGGGCGGTTTTGTACGCTGTTCGGTAGGCCCATAGAGCATCGTCAAGTTTGGTTGACCAGTCTTTTCTAGAAGTTGAAACAGTCTTTTCTAATATTCTTTTTATTTCTCTATTTACTACTTCGACTTGACCGTTAGTTTGGGGGTGGTAGGCAGTGGACAGTTTATGCGTAACGCCGTATTTAGTAAGGATTTTTGAAAATTGCGCGTTACAGAAATGGGAACCCCTATCGCTAACGATTGCGCGTGGCGTACCGAATCTAGAAAATAATTTTTTTAAAAACATGACTACAACTCGGGAGTCGTTCGTAGGAAGAGCTTGGGCTTCAGCCCATCGTGAAACATAATCAACAGCAACTAAAATATATTTGTTTCCGAAGCTAGAAGGAAGGGGGCCAACAAAATCAATTCCCCAGAGGTCGAAAATTTCGCACTCTAAGAAATAATTTTGCGGCATTTCATTTTTATTAGAAATATTGCCCGACCGTTGGCAACTATCACACCTGCTCACAAAGGCTTGCGCGTCTTTAAACAGGCTAGGCCAGTAAAAACCCGCGCAAAGCACCTTATGAGCGGTGCGAGCAGCTTGATAGTGCCCACCTGTCGGACCTTCATGCAAATGTTTTAGAATATCAATTCCTTCATCAAAAGAAACACATCTCCTTATCACTTGATCCGCACAAATTTTGAAAAGATGCGGGTCTTCCCAAAAGTAGTTCTTCAGCTCAGAAAAGAATTTCTTCTTCTGCTGAGAGGAGAACTCTTTTGGGAGCACCCGGGCCACTAGATAGTTGGCGATGTGTGCGAACCAAGGAGAAGTAGATGTATTAACTAAAAGCAGCTTCTCATCAGGAAAATAGTCATTAAAAGATTTTTCATTTAATTTTTCTATAAAGGGGTTATCTAATCTTGATAAATGGTCGGCGGCCAAGTTTTCGGCTCCTCGCTTATCACGGATCTCTAAGTCAAACTCCTGGAGGAGTAAGACCCAGCGAATCAAGCGAGGCTTGGCATCCGTTTTGGCAAGAAGGTACTTGAGGGCCGAGTGGTCCGTAAAAACAATGATTTTTGAAAGTGTAATGTAAGGGCGAAATTTATCAAACGCAAATACTACGGCTAAGAGCTCCTTCTCGGTTGTGGTGTAATTTTCTTGTGCAGATGTGAGGGTTTTACTAGCGTAATAGATGGGGTGGAAGTTCTTAGATATGCGTTGACCTAATACGGCTCCCACCGCAAAACTACTCGCATCGCACATAATCTCGAAGGGAAGGTCCCACACCGGAGCTATCATAATTGGTGCGTTAATTAACTTTTCTTTAATTGATTCAAAGGCAGAATTACAAGAGTCATCAAAAATGAATGGAGCGTCTTTTTCTAAGAGATGGGTGAGGGGCTTAGTGATCTTGGAGAAGTCCTTTATAAAACGACGATAAAAACCAGCGTGGCCTAGGAAACTTCTTATAGCTTTTATGTTTGTAGGTGGCGGCAACTTCTCAATAACTTCTATCTTGGCAACGTCTACCTCAATACCTTTAGCAGAAATTTTATGACCCAAAACTAACCCTTCCCTCACCATAAAATGGCATTTTTCCCAATTTAGGGCAAGGTTAGTTTCTTCGCATCGTTCTAAGACTTTTTCGAGGTTTTCTAAACATCTATCGAAGGTATCGCCGAACACGGAGAAATCGTCCATGAATACCTCCATAATGCTTTCTACGTACTTGTCAAATATTGCGAGCATACATCGTTGGAATGTAGCCGGCGCATTGCATAATCCAAACGGCATTCTCCGGTACGCGAAGGTGCCGAAGGGACAAGTAAACGTAGTTTTCTCTTGGTCCTCGGGGGAGATGGGTATTTGAAAGTACCCCGAGAGGCCATCGAGAAAACAATAAAAGCTATGGCCGGAGAGACGTTCTAAAATCTGGTCGATAAACGGTAGAGGAAAGTGGTCCTTACGGGTGGCGTCATTTAACTTACGGTAATCTATGCACATACGCCAACCCGTCACCGTCCGTGTCGGGATTAATTCATTATTCTCATTACTAACTACGGTTATCCCTCCCTTTTTTGGAACTACCTGAACGGGGCTAACCCACTTACTGTCTGATATAGGGTAGATAATTCCTGCGTCTAATAGTTTCATAACCTCGCCCTTAACTACTTCTTTCATATTCGGGTTTATACGGCGCTGAGGTTGGATAGAGTTACGCGAATTATCTTCCATTAAAATTTTATGTGTACAGAAAGATGGGCTTATGCCCTTGATATCAGAAATTTGCCAAGCAATAGCCCGGCGATGCTTACGTAGAACTAGAAGAAGTTTATCGTTCTGCGTATCCGTGAGGTAGGCCGAAACGATAACTGGTAACTTGGAGTCTTTTTCTAAGAAAGCATACTTAAGGTGTTCGGGAAGTTCTTTAAGTTCTAGGGTAGGGGGTTCTTCATAAGAGGATTTTGAGATTCTTTCTTTTTCAAAAATAATATCTTCATAAACTTTTTTATAAGGAACGTAATAAGGGGTGGGGCTAGCAGCCAAGACGGCTTCTTGTGCAGATTCAGTGGTAAGAAAAGAGGAAGAACAAAAATCAGAAAACTCTTTTTCAAACTCAGAAAGACAATAAGAAGATTCATCACTTCCTTGCAGTGATTCTGTTGTAAGAGAAGAGGAGCAAAAAGTAGAAAATTCTTTTTCAAAGTCGGCGAGGCAGTAGGAAGAATCATCACTCACGGCGTCTATGAAAAAACATGAGTCATCGTTCGCTAAGGTGTTCTTCATCGAAGGGGTGATCGGAAATGTGACTTCGTCGTCGCCTACTCGAAGAAAGAGCTTACCATTGCTTACGTCAATGATGGCTCGGGAGGTGGCAAGGAAGGGTCGGCCAAGGATCAGGGGAACCTCGACGTCTTCTTCGATGTCCAAAATGACAAAGTCCACCGGGAAGATGAACTTGTCGACTTTCACTAGAACGTCCTCCACTATTCCTAACGGGTACTTGACGGATCTATCGGCTAGCTGGATACTCATACGCGTGGGGTTAAGGCTACCAATCCCTAACTTTTTGAACAACGAAAAGGGCATCAGGTTTATACTTGCGCCTAAGTCGGCTAACGCGTGTTTAACAAAGAGATCACCGAAGACACACGGGATAGAGAAACTACCCGGGTCACTGATTTTCTTCGGCAAACCGTTTGTTAAAACGGCGGAGCACTCGGCGTTAAGCGTGACGTGCGAAAGATTCTCTAACTTCTTCTTGTTTGTGAGGAGGTCTTTAAGATATTTGGCGTATTTCGGCATTTGCGAAATAGCCTCGTGGAAGGGAAGATTAATGTGGATTTGTTTGAAGATTTCTAAGAAGCGGGAGTACTGATCATCTTGACGTTGTCTATTAAGTTCAGAGGGGTATGGAGGAGTTAAATTATTTTTGAAGATGGGTGGTGGAGTGAGATTATTTTCTAAAGTGGGGGTGATTACTTCTTCAGCAGAGGGTGGAAGCGGAGCGGAGCTTTGATTTTTAAAAGCAGAAGCGGAGCTTGCCTCGGGCTCTTCACTTACCATACCGGAGACTTGCTTCCCACTCCGAAGAGTTATAGCTTTCGCTTGCTCTCTCGGGTTGGGTTCGGTATTGGAAGGAAGAGACCCTGCGGGTCGCTCAGAAATTATTTTCGCGAGCTGTCCTACTTGATTTTCTAGACTTTTTACGCTTCCGGTTAACGTTCTTATAGTGGCGTCATTTGTGGTGATATATTTAGAAAGTAATTCCTCCAAGCTTGGAGGTTTTGGGTAATTTTGAAGAAGTGGTGGTGGTGGTGGTTGTGCAGAAAAATCATTTTGCGGAGGTGGGCGCATCGCATTCGATGGATTACTCCATGAAAAGTTCGGGTGATTTCTTAAAGCGGGGTTATAACTATTCGGAAAATTAAAACCAGGCAGATGAAAATTCGCAGCAGAAAAATTATTAAAAGCAGTTCTAGGCAAATTATTAACATAATCTAAATGTTCTGGAGTAGGGGTTGCAGATTCCCATACCTGAGGGGCAGAGGCAGCAGTCATCTCCGTGATTTTTTTGCTTAGGATTTCTACTTGCAGAGCGAGCTGGGAGACGTTGTCCACTTCATAGATACCTGCAGGCTTGTTCGGGCGGGACCTAGGCACATTCCACTGATAAGTGTTCATGGCCATGTCCTCAAAAAGCTCAAGAGCGGCTTCCGGGGTCTTATGATTTAAAGTACCGCCAGAAGCTGCGTCTATCATTTGCTTCGTGCTTTGATTTAGCCCGTTATAAAACGTCTGCACTTGTAACCATACAGGCAGCGCGTGATGTGGGCATCGTCTTAATAATTCTTTAAATCTCTCCCAGGTTTCGTAAAGGGTTTCAGAGTCTATTTGTCCAAAGGCAGAGATGTCATTCCTAAGTTTTGCAGTTTTAGCTGGCGGAAAATACTTCGCCAAAAATTTTTCAGTTAATTCATTCCAAGTGGTTATGCTATTTTTCGGAAGTGTGTTAAGCCACTGCTTAGCTTTAGTTCTTAGAGAGAAGGGGAAGAGTCTTAGCCTTATCGCATCATTTGTGACACCATTTATCTTGAAGGTGTCGCAAATTTCAAGAAAGCTAGCTATATGTGCGTTCGGATCTTCATCTTGAAGTCCGTCAAATTGCACATATTGCTGCACCATTTGAATTATGCTAGGCTTTAGTTCAAAGTTATTATTTGCTATAGTAGGGCGGACTATACTCGATTCTGTTCCCTCGAGGTTCGGTCGTGCATAATAGGACATAGTCCTTTGCACGGCCTCATCTACGTTGGGTTCTTCCATTCTTAAAGTATTAAATGACTCGGAGTCCTCAACCGGCACTTGGATGGTAGGACCTTGAAATCGCGATCTTCTCCGAAGAGTACGCTCAATTTCGTGGTCCAAGTCCAAAATAACCGACGGACTCCCGCGGGTCATGCACTAAAAGAACAGAAAAGAAGAAGAGAAAGAGAAAAAGGATAAACTAGAAAGAAAAACTAGATTTAGAAAATTAAATTAAATTTTTTTTTTTTGAAATAGATTTTTTTTTTATAGATTAACTCCCGAACTTCCCAAGGACTACCCCGTGAAGGGTTCGCAAGGTACTAGACAAGACAGTGGCGCTTAAAGCCCTTTGCCCTTTTCGAGAGAATTAGGTGGCGTAGAAAAATTGTGAGGTTGGTTTCTATTAAGAGCGGTGATAAAATTTTTTTTGATTTTTTTTAAAACTTTAAAGAAAGGGGATGAGAAAGAGAAGAGATAAAATTAATAGGTTCGTGTTTTCAAAATATCAACGGAAGTTGGCTCCCCGGCAACGGCGCCAAAAACTTGTTGCGCGCTAGGGTTCGAAGAAATAAACGCAACCGAACTAGCAACCCGATGAGGCAAGTATACCTATCGAATTGTAGCAAGGGGACACAAGTGTCGTATTAAGATCCGGGAACTGTTGGCTAAGCTTACTCACACGAACGCTATTATCTTATCGACGGAAAAACTAGGGTTTTAGAAAAACTAAGTGCAGGGGAGAAAGTAAAGCTATTCTAGAAAAAGAAACACTGCAATTAAGAGGGCTATTAAGTAAACAACTAAGCTAGAACGGAAACTACTGCAGTTAATAAAAGAGCACAATATATGAGATTACTACAAAAGGTAGAACAATATGAAATGGAAATGCACCCGATCGAGATTCACCTCGGCTAAAGACGATTAAGAAAATGCGATAAAAATCTAAACTTAATAGGATAAGGGTCCTTGACCGTGGAGGTTCCTAAAGCTTGAACACGCTTCTCTCGAAGTCGTGCCCAACTGAGTTTAGGAAGGTCCGACCGACTCTCGTCTAAATCGGAGGCCTAAAACTCGCTTTACGCGGTGAACCCCACTATTGGATTTTACTCCAATCCGGGAGATTTGGACGTCTGCCTCTCTCGAGGGGTGCGTACAACTCCCTTTACTCTTGAATGCTCACTTCATTCTTTCGGCCTCTCGGCTAGCCCAGAATGAAAGCAAAGGCGGAGAGTATATATCGAAAATATACCTCCGACCCGTGATAAATCAAGAGTAATTCAAGGCCCTAACCTAAAAAGAAAAGATTAATTAAAACATCATAACATAATCGCTCTAACCTCGGATCATCAAGATCGAGTACAAGGAGGATTAGTTAATCATAATGGAGTGAAGGGGGGAAGATGAGTAGAAAAGCATAAGAAGAACACAAACTAAAAAAAAACACTTTTATTAATAAAAAGGGCAAGTTACACTATTGAAAATTAAAGTTACAAGTGCATGAAAATTAAACCCTATTCTAGCCCTACATTAAGCACTAAGCAAGAAGAAAATTACATTAAAAGCTAGCACAAACTATGATTAAACTAGGGTTAACCAAAAAGTACAAAGAGAGGGAGAGAGAGAGAGAGAGAAAGCATGAAAAAGGATCAAGAAACAAAGGGGCAGCACCTCCCCCACTCAACCAAAGCTTACTGAAATGGGGGGGAGGGGGGCTCAATTTATAGATTTTTTCTCGGGTTGGTCACGCCCTCCGACACGCCCTAGGGGGGGCGTGTCAGGGGGCGTGACAGTACTATGTTGACCTCGGGCTCTGGATTCTGGCGGGAGGGATGATTGCTTCGGTACGTCGGTGGTCACGCCCTAGGTCACGCCCGTGACAGGGGGGCGTGACAGGCATGTCATGTCCAAATCATTGGTCGGAAATCCGTCAGTCGCCGAAAAAGGAGGGTGTCACACCCATGTCACGGGCGTGACATGGGGCGTGACAGTACTATTTGCGTGCTGAGACGGAACGACATTTAATGCGGCGGCAGGCTTTGCGGCAGAGGGCGACACGCCCATGGCACGCCCGGTGACACGCCCAGGGAGGGCGTGACAGGGGGGCGTGACAGCGGTTTTGGCCGTTATCTGTCCCTTCCAGCAGGTGTCCTCGGGATCGGGTGACACGCCCAAGGTCATGCCCAAGGAGGGCGTGACAGGGGGGCGTGACAGGCCATTTTGGTGATTTTTCTGAAAACCTGCAAAAAGACAGGAAAAAGTTAGTGGCAATAAAATTTACATAAAAAGGATAAAAATAAACTAATAATAGACATAATTTGTACAATATAAAATATAAAATACGATAATAGTTTAGGCTACAAAACGTATTATCAGTGGTCGTGAACTTTCTTGTAATATATCTGTTTTGCTTGCATGGAAGGAGAATCACCGCCCTAAGTGAGGGGTGGGGTCGTTATAATATTGGTCAGCAAAAGCTAATTGTTGCTTTGTTTGCCACACTCGTGGTGGATTGTCTCTAAACAGGTGTTGGGGAGCCGAGCAGAAAATAGCAGGCTTGATCCCATGCTGCTATGCTAGCCCTCGAAGGCCGAACGAAAAGTTTCACTATTTTCATGTGTGGCCGGCCTGCGTGCCGATGTTTGTAATCCACACCTGTGAAGCATAACTATAAGGCCTTAAGGACAAAGTACTTTTTGTGTATTTTTGTATACATTCCTAGGATATATAAATGTGGTTGTTTATATATAGTGTACATTCATGTGTGATGAGTTCAATAGTAACCCCTAATGATTCTGCTAGAATGCTCTGAGTTAGGATTCGAGTAGTTCTTTGATATTAATAAGTAACGTCGCCGACTGTCTACGGAATTTGTCGTGGGGACCCGACCGGATCTTCTGTTATATTTTATGTGACAGACTGAGGTGTTACAATTTGGTATCAACATGTCTTGGTCTTTCTTCTGCGAATTCATGGTCGAATTCTTTTACGGGGTGGAGAGCACGTGTAAGTGCTTACCATTATAATATAAATGAACTCAAGAATGTCCACTTAGGAATGAAAATACACATACTTGGGGAACTTGTGCGTATTTTAGTTTCTTAATTGTGTGTTTCATGATTATATACGACTAGAAGTAATGAGGGGCAGCAAGAACCCCAATATTTGATGGCGATTAATGCGCCAACTGAGGTGCCAACACCTCCTCCTTCTATAGAGACGGTCTGGTTGATCGCTGATGTTGTCTTCACAATGATCGAGGCCCAACATGAGGGAAATGTATAACCCTCTGTTCTGGTGGTGAGTCCCATGCCAGTTGGTGTACTTGAGCAGATGGTAAGGGGAAAAGCATCAACCCCGCCGTTGAATATGTGTCTGATTCAAGGACCATATACGGCCGAGAAGTACTTTTATGCATTTGTTGTGCTGAGACAACATGCAGAGTTTGTGTTTGAAACTGAGGAGACTAATACAAACAGATTTTATGATGGTATGTGCGATGAATAACGACGTCTATTGGTGGGTCCAAAGTTACTTGGATTTTGTTGTAACGCCCCGAAACTTAAAAGCAAAACGGGCGGTGTTCGAACCAAGTTTGGGCCTTCGTAGGGTGAACACGGCGTGTGACACGGGCGTGTCACATGGCCGTGTCACGCTCGGGTGGTCAAGTTGAGGTCGACGAGCATCGAGTGCTCGAACACGACCTGTGACATGGGCATGTCACAGGGCGTGTCAGGCACACGGCATGTGACACGGGTGTGTCACATGGCCGTGTACACTTCAGGAGAGTTTGTCCTGTGTCAACTGGAGGACACGGCCCCGAACACGTGCATGTACTGGTTGACACAGGCGTGTCACATTTGATACGGGCGTGTCGCCACCCATGTCCACCAAGCGACGTGACGGTTGGCTTGTCGGTTATGCGTGATACGCCCTGGTCACGGGCGTGTCGAGGACCCGACACGGGCATGTCAGGTTGAGACACGGGCGTGTCTCGGCCCGTGTACTGCTCTGGATCGACAACTTCGTGTGCAAGCAGGGCACACGGCCATGTGTAAAGCCATGTTCGGCTTATTTTAGTGACTTTTTGGCTTGATCCGAGCCGTTCATTTTCTTTAAATCAGATCTGATGGCTTAGGATTAATCCTCCTAACTTAAGGCCAGGAGTGGGGGTTAAACTCCTCATTTTCTTTTGGCCTTTCTCTTTATTAAGTATTAGAGAGAGGAGAAAGCAAGGAAGAAGGAGGTGGAGGATCCCAGCCGCTGGCGGAGCATCAGAGCACCGAATCGAAAACTGAGACCGGATCCGCGGAGGCATTCTCGTTGCGAAGCTTTCCATCCGGCTAGTTTCTCATGGCACCAAAACGGACTTCAAGGGTAACGATTCTCAACTTTGACATGTGAAGTTCTCTTCCTTTCTGCATGGGAAACCTGCTCCCACAAGTGTGCGGTGAGTGCGCGGTGTTCCTTGGGGTAGATATGTTAAGTCCCCCTTGTTTAGAGTCCAGAATCGAAGTACGGGCATAAGCATTGTGTGTGAAGCCTACCCGGACGTGTTTGTCTGGATCGGTGATGTTGCATTGTGCATTGATTATCGGAGAAGATTCCTTATTGTGTTGTTCTTCGGGTTTTCTACACGGTAGATTGCAACAGGGTGCCTTGGGGATTAACTCTAAGGTGCACCCGGAAAACTAGGCGGAAACGCATTCCTGCCAACTAGGTGGCCTGAGGCCAACCTTGTATAATTGGGATTATATGTGCGAGGCCTGTCTCCAGGAGATATGTAGGGTCTTTATTTGGAAAACGGTGAGCCCATGGGGTTAAGAATTATTAGGCTAGGGAGCCGAACAGGAAAGGCAAAACCGACCCGCGCCCTGTAGGTTTGGCCATGAGTACTACGGTATTCGGAGATGGTAGGGCGACTTGAGCAACGGGAAATGGTGGAGCTGTACCTGCATTATGTGGACTATGACATGAGAGTAGCGTAAATTGGCTCTCGTCGGTGGCATAATGAGAGTCTCAGGACAGGGGCCGTAAAGACTGAAATGCTCAAAGTAATACGTCAAGTCAAGGACCTCTGAACGGAGGTGGTATCCGGGAATTCCGGTACACCGTCAATATGCCCTGAGTGCATGAGGTGGGCGGCCGTGTGAGCCTCCACCTATGGTGAACTGTGCTAGGTTGTACTTTCACTAGGATTTTCGGATGATAGTTAAGCCACAGAATTGACCGATTCACTAAGAATGTGCCATGAGTGCACGGGGTGTATGGCCGAGCGAGCCTACACCAGTGGCGAAATATACTTATGCACTTAATTGTTTAGTTGGGCTAATGAAATGCAGGGAAGGAGCACCGCCATCCCGAATAAGGGGCAGGGTCGTTATAATTTGGTCAGCTTTAGCTGACTGTTGCTTTGTTTGCCACCGTACAGTGGAATGTTGCTTACAGGTGCGGCGGAACCAAGTACCAAATAGCGGGCTAAAGCCCAAGCTGCTGTGCTGGACCTCGAATGCCAAAGTGAACAGTTATTTTATTTCTATCATGTGTGGCCGGCCTGCGAGCCGATGTCTGTAAAACACTATGTTGTTAAGTGAACATTTGTAAGGCCATAAGGCCAAGTACTTTTATGTATTGTGGTATTTCTTTCCTAATGTGGTTAGTGGACATTCATGATACATGTTTTATGATATTGGGTTCTTTCAACTATTTAAAAGCTTCCGCTAGTTGCTCTGTATAGGATGTTTGTGTTTGGGAGAATGGTTTTATTCTGTAACCCTTCGGTCTGTCTGTAGTATATGGCGTCGGGCCCCGGCCGGACCTACTGCTATATACCTTTCGACGGATAGGGGTGTTACATTTGTGCCTTGGTAATGACAGCTTGGTCTTTGGAAATGGATTTTAAAAAGTTCAGGGTGAAGTAAGAGGTCAACGTGCCGAACTGTCCAAGTGTTTCAAAATCAAACTCTTGTAAGTGGAAGAAGAAGTTACATCTGTTGGAATCAACCTCTTCCACAATCATGGGAACAAAGAAAAGGTGTTGTCCATATGTTTTCTTTTATTGTGGTAAGGTAGTACATCTTGCCTGAGAATGCCATGGTGATGCGCCAAGGACAAAGGAAGCTAAGGCTGGAGAGTCATAGGGTGAACTCCACGCACTTGCTACTCATGTGAAAAAGAAGGACATATAGCCCGAGACTGCCGAAGTGACCCTTAGATGACAGCAAACAAAAAGGGATTGTTGAATGTATGTACATAAGTAACTATAATTATGTGCCATACAGTTCCTAGTAAGGAACGATGTATACAATACTTGTTTTGCATATATAAACTTATTGTGATGAATAATCAAGAAGTCATTTGTTTAAGGCTTAATATATGCCCTGTGTGCTTATCTTGGTATCACAGATAAGAGTGGAATGACATGGACGTAGTGAAAAGAGTGAATATGGGTATAAAGTGATATGTTAAGATATTGTTATGATGTCATATCAGGACTTAGGAGCGCCTGTACTGACAATAGTTGTGTTTGATGTGATCATAGGTATGGACTAGCTCTTGGAGCTGCGTACTAGTGTAGATTACACCTTCACGGAAGTCATACAAGGAAAGATCACCGAATGAGGGTCTAAGTTCGCTTGTATGCAAGGATCGAGCAAGATGTTGATGTCTGCTCTCCAAGTCATCAAACTTGTTCGGCAATGCATGAAGTAATTCTTCATGCCTATAACGACCATTAGGCCGAAGCCCGGATGAGTGACACATCTATTGTGTTGGCTTATACAGATGTGTTTCCTAATGACCTCCATGGGTGATGAAGCCCACAGGAGACCAACGACACTATTGCGATGGTGCTAGGTGTGAAACTTGTACCCATTCCCCATATCGAGAATAGCTAGAGGAGATGTCAAAATGAATAGTCTAACTATAAGAATTGCTAAGATAAGGCTATTGGAGTCCCAAGATGTCGCCTTGAGGTGCACTGGCCCCTTTAGGGAAAATAAAAGGATGGTAGCCTGTATATATACATCAACGATAGAGAACTAAATAAGATGTTAGAGAAGAACATGTATCCGATTCTACAGAGTGATAACGTGTTCGATCAGCTAGTGGGATCAACAGTCTACTCTAAGATGTACTTAAAGTCTGGCTATTCTCAGTTAAGGATTCGGGAATGTGACATTCCCAAGACAGTGTTTGGTATACGCAATAGTCATTACGAGTCACTCTGATGCTGTTTGGGCTATGAAATGCGCCATCAGTATTCATAGACATAATGCACCAAACATTTTGAGATTACTTGGACTCATTTTTCATCATCTTTATTGACCACATTTTAGTGTACTCTCAGCCTGAAGAAGACCATGCAAACCACTTTCGAATGGTGTTGCGCACCCTGAAAAATAACAAGCTCTATGCCACATTCTCAAAGTGCGAGTTCTGGCTATCGTCGATTGGTTTTTCTCAACCATGCGGGCAGTGTTGTAGGTATGGCAGTGGATCCTGCGAAGATAGTTACAATACAGTAGGGACCTGTGTTGTCTATTATAGAGAAGTCATACATTCCTTGGACTTGCTGGCTATTGTTCGCCGATAGCCTTACCTCTCCCAATAATGATGAGGAAAGATCAAAAGTTCATTTGGACGCCAGAGTGCGCCCGAGCTTTTGATGAGCTAAAGAGTCGTTTTTCCACAACGCCTATTTTGATGTCGCCTTATGGTACAGACGGCTTTGATATTTATAGTGACGCGCCAGGGAGTGGTTTAGGCTTCGTGCTTCTTTAGTTTGGTAATGTGATAGCTTGTGGCTCACGCTAGTTGAAAGTGCCTGGACGGAACTACCCTACCCATGACTTGGAGTTGGCGGCATTGATTTTTGCACTTCAACTGTGGCGTCACTATTTATATGGCGCGAAGGTGGATATATTCACATACCACAAGAGCCCGAAGTATCTTTTGGATCAGAAGGATCTCAATATGTGACAGTGAAGGTAGCTGGATTTCCTTGGGGACTACACCTTCGAGATTCACTATACTCGCGGGAAGGAAAATGTGGTCGCAGACACCTTGATTCGTAGGACTCCGGCAAGGGAAAATTAGTGGCGGGTGCATGACGAGCATTTGAATTAGGAATTGGAGAACCTAGACATTTTTTTGGTGTTGACAAGAATGCTGTTGGGTACATTGGAAAATGTGTACCTGATTTGAAGAAGCCCAACTTAGCTCAATGATATACATCAAGGTGTATTTGATGTTGTTTTGAGTTGACATGTGCAGGTGAAGAAGTATTAAATAATGCAGAAAAATATTCTAAGTCCACATGTCGACACCTGAAGAAATTGTGTCGACACTTCAGAATATTTGTGTCGACACTTCAGAATATCAGTGTCGACACAGAGAAAGATAGTCGACCACATTTATGTCGACACTGGGAAGCAGTGTCGACACATAAAGAAAATCATCGACCTCAACACTGGGAAGTAGTGTCGACACCGTGAAAGATAGTCGACCAGAGAAAGTTTGTCGACACCGTGAAAGATAGTCGACCAGAGAAAGTTAGTCGACTAGTGAAAGATAGTCGACCAGAGAACGTTTGTCGACACCGTGAAAGATAGTCGACCAGAGAAAGTTAGTCGACTAGTGAAAGATAGTCGAGCAGAGAAAAATAGTCGACCACAACTGTGTCGACACTGGGTGGATGTGTCGACACCAGAAGACTGAGTCGACACATATTGGCAGAAGTCGACTATGCTTGTGTCGACACCAGAAGACTGAGTCGACACATTGTGGCAGAATTGAAGATTGCTGTGTCGACACCAGAAGGCTGAGTCGACACATACTAAGTTCTGAATCTACAACAACTGTGTCGACACACAGGACTTGTGTCGACACACTACAGAGTCTAGACCAAGTTATTTTCTGAAGAAGCTGTGTCGACTTAAAGGCAACTTTGTCGACATCATCAAAGACTGTGTCGACACCAAAGTCACTTGTGTCGACACAGATAGACAGATTGGTCTCGACACTTTCTAACTGACTGTCTCGACATTTTGCTGTCCAAGGCTAAGGTACAAGAACTGTTTGAAGACTTGACAGCTGTGGGTTGCCACCGTTTAACTGAAGCTGTCAGACTTGTCAGAAAACAGTTAGAAACCGGATCAGCCGGTTACCATGAAGAAAGTCTATAAATAGACACATTCAGAAGGAATTGTACAACAGATAAGCTAAGAAAAATAATAGAAGAAGATCTAAGAAGAAGAAACTAAAGGATTACGATCCTGTTGAAGTTTCAATTCAAGAAAGTGAAAAAGAAGATCTTCATCAGAAGGTCTAAGAAGAAGAAGTCTGAAGTATCAGTAAAGGTGTTGGATAGAGGGAGATCCAGTCATCTTGAAGAAGAAGAAGGAAGCCATCAGTGGTTTCTCAAGAAGCTGTTTGGAAATCAACACAGCTAAGTTCAGATTCAAGAAGCTTTGAAGAAAGCTCAGATTCAGTTGATTTCATCAGCTGATCAAGAAGTGTCTTGTCTTCTTCTCTCTCAACAAAGGCAAGACTTCAAAATATCTTTTCTAAATTTCTGTAGGATCTGTTTACACAGATCTGAGTTGTAAGCCTGTGTTATAAAGGCTGAGTGTAGGAGAGGTGATCTCTGAGTGGTAGGGCTATTTGCCTGAGTGTAGGAGAAGATTATTCTCTGAGTGGTAGGCCTTGAGGCAAGGCTGAGGTAGGGCTGTTGAGCCTGAGTTGTAGGAACCTATCCTGGTTCTGAGCTGTAGGATCTGAGGATCTGAGTATAGTGGAAGTTTGGCCGAATCTAGCACATTGCTAGATAGGTGAAGGGGGAAAGTGGATGTACCCAGATCTTGGGGAACCACTATAAAACATTGTGCAATCTGTGATGCTTAGTTTTCTGTGAATGCTGTGCTAGATAATTTAATCTGCAATTGAATTCTGCCTAGATTTATAGATAAGAAATTAGAACCTATTCACCCCCCCCCCCTCTAGGTGTTTAGGTTGTCTTGAAAGTAAAACTATCAAATGCCATTGCAAATGCGTGCCTGAACTGGATATGGGTACAGTATGACCGTATGGTTAAAGTTGACATGCATCGAAACTCGATTAGAGTCTACAATGTTATGCTGCGAATGCGTCAAATACACAATTCTCCATGGATGACGGACTGTTGCGAAAAGATGGTCGTTAGTGCGTCCCGAATAAGGGTAAACTAAGAGAAGAATTGATGTATGAAGCTCACTTCACGAAGTATTCAATTAGCCCATGGAGCACAAAGATGTACAAGGACATGAAGAAGTTGTTCTGGTGGCCGGGCATGAAGAAAGACATAGCTTTCTATGTTGCAAAATGTCAAACGTGTGCCTTAGTGAAAGCAGAATGTTAGAAGCCTGGAGGTTTCCTGAAGTTGCTACCTATTCCAGAATGGAAGTTTGATGACATTTCGATAGATTTCGTTCACGGTTTGCCGAGATCACAATGCATGGATGATTAAGTGGAAATTTTGGCTAAGCTTTATGTCGAGCAAATAGTACAATTGCATGGTATACCCCGTAGTATCGTAAGTTATCGAGACGGGCGCTTCACTTCGAATGATTGGAGGCTAATCCATCAGTTGTTGGGGACAAAATTAAAGTTTAGTATGGCCTTTCATCCGCAGACGGATGGTCAGACCGAGCGGACCAACAGAACTATGGAGGATATGCTCCGGATGTGCGCCTTGGATTTCAGAATGAGGTGGGAAGACCATCTCTATATGGTAGAGTTCGCCTATAATAATAGTTATCATGCTAGCATAAATATGGCCCCCTTTTGAAGCTTTGTATGGTAGGAAGTGCCGTACACCGTTAGCTTGGGCGGAAACAGGCGAGTCAAAGTTGTTTAAGCGTATGGAAGTCGAAGAGTCTAATTCGACGATACGCTCTATCTGGGAGAGGCTACTAATAGCCCAAGATAGACAGGCAAAGTACGACAACGCCAATCACCGAAATATAGAGTTTGCGGTTGGTGAGTGGGTATACTTAAAAATCAAACCATTCAAGGGTATTTCTAGGATTTGGCACTTGAAAAAGTTAAGTCCGAGGTATCTTGGTCCGTTTGAAATAGTGGAGCGAGGTTGAGAAGCTTTCTATCCTGATAAGAGAAAGGAGTCTTCAGACAAGAAGAAGACTCATCAGAAAGGCAAGAAGGAGAAATCTTTTGTTCAAAGAAAGATAGGAGTCTAACAGACCAGTCAACTTCAGAGTCAGAATCTGAAGCTGAAGCATATATTGGACTATATGCTGTGTCTGAAGAAGAGGAGTTTCTGCAGTTGCTAGACTCCATCAATGAAAAAAAGGATCATCAGTGTATGGGTCTAATGGCAGGATTAGAAGAGGACATATGCCAGAATCAGTCTGGTCCTGATAAGGTACAATGTCCTTCTATTACATCTGTTTGTTGTACAAGTGAAGAATCAACTACATCTGCATCAAGTGATGTAGATGCATCTGAATCTGAAGGAGATGTCTATCAATTGATAGACAAGTATGGGGATTTGTTGCAGGCCCTTAAGAAAAGCAAGAACCTGGTTAAATCTCAGGCTCAGGAAATTGTTGAACTAAGGGTTGCTACAACTGAGTTAGAGAAAGTTATTGATCAAAAATTAAATGAAATTGCCAAGCTGAAGAATATAACTATTATTCAGATGGGCACAATTAATTATACTAATGATCAAGTGAAGAGTCTGGAGGCCAGACTTAGAATTGAAAGGGATTTAGTGGCTAGTTACTCTAAGCCAAAATCTGTCTTACCCTTGATAGATAAATTTGTCACTCAAAAGGGTAAGGCTGGATTAGGATTTAAAGGTAACTCCAGGGCTGGCAGATTCAAGAGGAAAGGCAAAGCTCCTGTTCAGCCACTAAATCTTTCAGTCCCCATAAAGTTTAGTAAGGTGAAAGTGCCTTCTAACAAATGTGATCATGAAGATATCCAAGGTTACATTAAGACTAATGTTCTGAAGAACAAGGGTGTAAATGCAAGCAGGACTACCTATGATCATAAACCCAATGGTTTTAAGAAATCAGCAGGTGAAGTTGCTGCAGCACCAGCAATGAACAGAAATTCTTCTGACAAGGATGTATCTAGATCTAGATACAATAAGTTTGAATGTTGGTGCTGTGGCAAGAGAGGCCATTTTGCATTAGACTGCTGGTATAACACAAGTGTTATAAAGAACAAAAGTCTACCTGTTAGAAGAGGTTATGGTAGCTTTATTAATGCTAACCTGAACCAAGGACCCAAGACTTACTTGGGTTCTAAGGGTAAGTAATTCTGTGTTGCAGGTGAATCCAAGTAACCATGCCCCTATATGGTACTTGGATAGTGGTTGTTCCAGGCACATGACTGGAACAAAGGGGCTACTGAAGGAGTATTCATCTGTCAAAGATGGACCTAAAGTGATCTTTGGTGGATCTGAAAAAGGAGTCATCAAAGGGTTTGGTAACATTTCTTCTAACCTAATTACTATCACTCAAGTGGCTTATGTAAAAGGTTTGAAACATAATCTAATAAGCATAAGCCAGCTAAGTGATTTAGGATATGACATTTCATTTGTTAAAGATGGATGTCATATCAAGAGGTCAAGTGATCAAAAGATCATATTGACTGGGTATAGGAAGAGAAATGTATATTGTCTTAATTTTGTATGTGAGAATAAGGCTTCTCCCATCTGTCTTGTAGCTGATGACAATGCCTCTCATTGTGTTAAGTGGCACAAGAGATTGGCTCATCTAAACTACAAGACAATTGGCCAACTCTTTAGCAAAGAGTTAGTGAGGAATGGACCTCAAGTTAAGTGTATAAAGGAAGGGATATGCTCAGCTTGTCAAAAGGGCAAGCAGACAAAATCCTCCTTTCAAAGCCTTGAAAACAAGGATTCTGTGAGGTGCTTATACCTCTTGCATATGGATCTTTTTGGTCCTATGCCAGTTCATAGTCTAGGTAGGAAGGTCTACACTTTTGTGGTTATAGATGACTATTCTAGATTTACATGGGTGTTCTTTCTGAGACAAAAATCTGAAACCCCAAGTGTATTACTTAATTTTGTAAAGCAAATTCAGAATGAACTGAATAGTAAAGTGGTCAAAATCAGAAGTGACCATGGTACTGAGTTTCAATCTGAAAGCATAACAAATTTGTGTAAAGACTTTGGGATTTTCCAAGAGTTCTCCTCACCTAGAACACCTCAGCAAAATGGAATTGCTGAAAGAAAGAATAGAACATTAATTGAAGCTGGTAGAACTCTATTGAGTGACACCTCTCTCCCAGAATATTTTTGGGCTGAGGCAGTTAACACTGCTTGTCATGTAATCAATAGGGCTACTATCACCAAAAGACACAAAATGACTCCCTATGAGATTGTGAAAGGCAGAAAACCAAATCTATCTTACTTTAGGATCTTTGGTTGCAAGTGTTATATACTTAACAATGGCAAGTCATATTTGACTAAGTTTGCTGCCAAATCCCAGGATGGGATATTTGTTGGGTATAGCACTAATAGTAAGGCCTATAGAGTCTTCAACTTGACTACTCAAGTTGTTGAAGAATCTGTGCATGTTGTGTTTGATGAAACAAGATTAATCAACTGTGAGTTGTCTTGTAGATCAAATGACTCAACTGGTATAAGCAAAAGTATGGACAAGCTCTCCATTACTGAAGGATCAAAGGAAGATGGGGCATTGGAAAATGAAGGCTTCTGTCCAGGGGGAGAACAAGACACTATAGAAGCTGGTGAAAACCAAGAGATTCAGCTAAATGAAGGAGCTGGAGATATTCAACCAGAAGGGAATCTTCCACCAGCTACAAGACATTTAAGAGATCATCCAGCTGATCAGATAATAGGTGATACAAGACAAGGGGTGCAAACTAGAAGTAGAAATCAAAACACAGTTCTACATTCAAGTTTCCTGTCATAAATGGAGCCTAAGAAGTTTGAAGAAGCTATCCAAGACCAGCACTGGATTGATGCCATGCAAGAGGAGCTGAATCAATTCAGAAGGTGCAATGTCTGGGAGCTTGTTCCTAAACCAAGAGGCCACAACATAATTGGCACAAAATGGATCTATAGGAACAAGCTAGATGAAAGTGGAATAATAGTAAAGAATAAAGCAAGATTGGTTGCAAAAGGATACAGGCAGGAAGAAGGGATTGACTTTGATCAAACCTTTGCTCCTGTAGCAAGGCTGGAGGCAATCAGAATATTCCTTGCCTATGCAGTCTATCAAGACTTCAAAGTATACCAGATGGATGTGAAGTCAGCATTTCTGAATGGTGATCTTAAAGAAGAAGTATATGTAGAGCAACCATCAGGTTTTGTAGATCCTCTTAAACCTGATTTTGTTTATAAGCTTAGGAAAACTCTGTATGGGTTAAAGCAAGCTCCAAGGGCTTGGTATGAAACCCTGTCTACTTTCCTTATTGAGAATAAATTCTCAAGAGGAAAAATTGACAAACTCTATTCCTTAGGGAATCCAAAGGCAAGATCATCTTAGTTCAGATCTATATTGATGACATAATCTTTGGATCTACTGAAAACAACCTTTGTAAAAAGTTTGCCAAACTTATGCAAGGGAAGTTTGAGATGAGCAGTATGGGGGAACTGAAA
The DNA here is from genome assembly GCA_039513925.1 of Platanthera zijinensis. Lineage (NCBI taxonomy): Eukaryota > Viridiplantae > Streptophyta > Magnoliopsida > Asparagales > Orchidaceae > Platanthera > Platanthera zijinensis. Next base: position 20,480,288 of record CM077094.1, on the reverse strand, counting down.
TTCTTCTTGGGACTCCAAGTAAGACAGACTGATGATGGCTTGTCCATATCCCAGTCTAAGTTCACCAAAGAATTGATTAAGAAATATGGTATGGAGTCATCCTCCACCATGAGAACTCCTATGGGATCAAGTATGCCTATATGCAAAGATGATGCAGGTAAACCTGTTGATGAGACTTTGTATAGAGGAAGAGTTGGCTCACTACTATATCTCACTGCTAGTAGACCAGATATTATGTATGCTACATGTGTCTGTGCTAGGTACCAAGCCTGCCCTAAAGAATCTCATTATACTGCAGTTAAAAGGATTCTGAGATATCTTAAGGGCACACCTAATCTAGGCCTTTGGTACCCTAGGAATAGAGATTTTCAACTAACAGGCTATTCAGATGCAGATTTTGCAGGATGTAGAGAGGATAGGAAGAGTACTACAGGTACTTGTCAATTCCTGGGAGGAAGACTAATATCATGGAGTAGTAAGAAGCAGACTAGTGTGGCAATTTCCACAGCTGAGTCAGAGTATGTTGCTGCTGGAAGCTGCTGTGCACAGCTATTATGGATGCAGCATCAGCTAAAGGATTATGGTATTCAAGTAAGTAGAACACCTCTTTTGTGTGATTCTAAGAGTGCAATTTCTATTGCTAATAATCCTGTTTCTCATAGTAGAACTAAGCATATAGAAATAAAATACCATTTTCTTAGAGAACATGTAGAAAAAGAAGACATCTCATTGGAATTTGTGAAAACAGATTATCAAATAGCAGATGTGTTTACTAAGCCCCTAGATGAGACAAAATTCAATAAATTCAAAATTGAATTAGGTATGTTAACCATTGATTAGTGTAATCACAAAATCATCAACAATAAAGTTGAAGTGGTAACAAGACATTCAAGTGATATTAAGACACATTGAAGTAGTATAAAGTACTTTGTTGTACTTATAAGTTGTGATGAACAAACAGAAATTGGCTAAGTAAGATGGTGTCGACACATTCAGTAATAATGTGTTGACTCAGGGTAGTAATGTCGACAAGTCAGAGATATTGTGTCGACACAGAAAATATGTGTCAACACTTAAGAATCTTATTGTCGACTTATCCAGGAATGTAGTGTCGACTTCACTAGGATAGTGGTGTCGACACTTACAGATTTTGTGTCGACACTTATACTAAGAGTCGACACAGAATTTCTGATGCTCTACTATATATCTCTGGTGTCAACATAACCACAAATTGGTGACGACACATAGTAGACGAACTTGTAGTCGAGACAATAGAAGCTTGTGTCGACACAATCCATCTGTGTCGACACTTATAGTCTGTTGTTGGCGTCTTTTGATCTTCTTTAAATAGAAGGTATAAATAGGTCAAAAACTCATTCTGTCGACACGCTTACAAGGTTTTCGAAACCCTGTGTCGACATTCTCTCTCTCTCTCTCTTTCTCTCATCTTTCAAGCTTTCTCGACTGATCAATGGCGCCGAAGATTGAAGACAATGTGAATGAAGGATATGAGTTGGTGCGCCAGGCCTTTGCAGCTGCCCCTCCAGATGTTCTTGGGGTTATCTCTCTCCTCTCCGACTCAGGTTTAGAATTTCTGGTCTCCGAACCATCAAAGATCTGGAAGAAGGAGGTGCACGAGTTCTTTACCTCTGCATCTGTAAACTCTGAAAGTCATGAGATAAAATCCACAGTTCATGGGTCACCTGTGGAGATTACACCAAGAAAGTTAAGAACAATTCTGCAATTATCTATAATTGAGAATGAAGAGGATGTCCCTACTTCTAAATCTAGGGAGGCTCTTCAATGGTGTGGATTGGATTCCACCATGAAAATTGGAGCAGCATTCAACAGGAAAGGAATGAATCAACAGGGCAAGTTCCTGTCAGAAGTAGTTGGAAAAATTATTCTGTGCAAGCCAGGTGGACATGATAGGATTTCTGCCTATATGTTCAGCCTAATGACCAGGATTGTTTTTACAATTCCTACGGATTGGTCATCTGTAATCTTTGAGAAGATTAAGGAAGGAATCAAGAAGTCAAATCTGGCTAGGATAATGAGTATATACCTATGTAAGGAGATTCCTGAGGTTATGCAACAACAACCTGGAACTAAAATTAATCACATGAGAAGGATGGACATGAGATTGTTCTCCAGATGGGATAGGGTGCTGACCAAAGAGATGCCTGAAGTGGAAAGGCAGGATTCACCTGAGAAATCCCCAGGTCATGCTACCAGTACTGGGCATCCACAAGAAGAGCAAGTAAGACTAGAGGTTGAAGATCAGCCTGCATCTACACAAGTTTAGGATGCCACAATACCTGCAGTTCAAGAAGAAGAAGTAAGTATACCAGCTCAGCAAGTTTATTCACCTACACAAACTGTATCTACTCATTACCAGGTACATGTGCAGGGGGAGCTGGTGTATTTTCCTACAAAAGAGATTTCTAATATTTCTATTTCTGCACAGGTCCAGGGGGAGCAAGTGCAAGAAGATGCTCAAATTGATCAATCTCCAAATTTGAATACTGCAAATGATCAAGCCCAGAAGGAATATACTCTGGAGGAGTTATTTCCAAATGATGAAATAATTACTGATAGTCTGGAAGTGGAGCAAGAAATTGAGGGGGAGCCAGTGCATGTTGAGACTGTACAACATGGCACTGAAGCAGCTGTTTCTCCTCCTCCCAAAGAAAGAGTTCAAATTGAGAGTACTTCTGATTCTGAGAATGAAGAAGCCAGGGTGGCTAAAAAAAGAAAACTTATGGTCTTCCAGAGAAGGAGCAAGAGCTATAAGCAGGCTCTACAGTCTACAGCACATCACACTCCTTCTAACTTTGATTATAACAAATTCTTGGTAGATTTACAAGTGAAATTGGATGAACACAGAGTGGCTATAGAAAAATATGTTGATGAGAACAACAAGTCCCTGCAATTTGACTTAGCCCAAGATATAAAATCTATTAGATTTGAGGTCAATATGCATAAGAAGGAGATGACAGATTGCTTCCATAAGGGAGGCAATGTTGTGGTATATTTGGCAAAACAACAGCAGACTATCATCCCTAAGGTGGATGGCATTGCTTTAAAGCAAAGCTATGTCTTGGAAAATCAGATAAGGATGAATGAGAATTTAACTGAATCTCATCATGAGATCATTAAGGAATTGAAGAAGATTGTTCCAGGCCTGCCTGCAGATAAAGCAAAAGAAATGGAAGAATTTGATAAGAACTTTCAAGCTGCTATTGCTTCTGTTAAGACTGCAATCACTACCTCTCAAAAGGAAATATATGACAAGCTTCAAAAGTTAAAACCATTTTTTAAAGAGGGTGTGAATTATCTAGATGGTCAAATCAGATTTCAAAAGGAAGATCTCAGAGATCATGTTTCTAGAGAAGCCATAAAGGGGGAGAGGATGCTAGTTCATGCAGGATCAGAGCACACCAAATGGGTGACCAATAGTATTCGAGCCACATTGGGATATCCACCATTGTGTGATGATGCTATGGTGGCTGAGTCAGGAATACAAACAAGTCTACTTGAAGGCAATCAACCTGAGGTTGCCCAAGTCATTTACCCCCCTCCAGATTATGATATGATTGATCAGCAGGTTCAAGGGATGTATAGTCCTCCAAAGGAGGTTACTAATATTGTTATTGGGAAGGTTGATAAGCCTGAGGCTACTTTGAAAGACCAGCAGGATGCTCTTCTATCTAAGAAAAGGTTTAGAGAGCAGGCTGAACTTAAGCCAGACTTTGAGCAGTGGAGTCCTACTTCCAGAAATATAATACTCACTGCATGGAAGGTTGTCAAAGACCAAGTGCAGGAAAGAGGCAAGTGGTACAATGAGATGGAATGGCAGAAGTATGAAGCCAGGCAAGAGGCCATTGTACAGTTTAGAAGAAAAGCCAAGCTGGGTAGGCTGCCTCCAGATGCTCAGGAGCCAAGCAAGTACTTCCCAAAGCCCTTTCATTATTTTGAATGGCAAAGGCTCAAGGAAGAAGCAAAGAAGAAGGCTGATCTAAAAGGCAAGAAGCCAGCTGAAGACTCTGAAGCTCCTGTGAAGGCTCAAGTTCTATCTGGCAAAGGGATTGTCATTAAAGAGCCTGATCAGTCTTAATTCTTAGTTCTTTCAAAGTGTTTTGTAATGTTTTGATTAAATCATTAGATGTAAATCTCTGTATTCAAACATTATCAAGTTATAAACAAAATGTTGTGTGAAATCATATAATGTTCATTCTGTGATGTATGGTTTTTATTTTTGTTTAAGTATTCCTATTATGTCATATATCATCAGTTTATACTTTTTAAAAATGGTGTATGTCATTGGCTATTGGGTTATGACTTCTCCAAATAGGGGGAGATTGTTGGGTACATTGGAAAATGTGTACCTGATTTGAAGAAGCCCAACTTAGCTCAATGATATACATCAAGGTGTATTTGATGTTGTTTTGAGTTGACATGTGCAGGTGAAGAAGTATTAAATAATGCAGAAAAATATTCTAAGTCCACATGTCGACACCTGAAGAAATTGTGTCGACACTTCAGAATATTTGTGTCGACACTTCAGAATATCAGTGTCGACATAGAGAAAGATAGTCGACCACATTTATGTCGACACTGGGAAGCAGTGTCGACACATAAAGAAAATCGTCGACCTCAACACTGGGAAGCAGTGTCGACACCGTGAAAGATAGTCGACTAGAGAAAGTTTGTTGACACCGTGAAAGATAGTCGACCAGAGAAAGTTAGTCGACTAGTGAAAGATAGTCGACCAGAGAAAGTTTGTCGACACCGTGAAAGATAGTCGACCAGAGAAATTTAGTCGATTAGTGAAAGATAGTCGACCAGAGAAAAATAGTCGACCACAACTGTGTCGACACTGGGTGGATGTGTCGACACCAGAAGACTGAGTCGACACATATTGGCAGAAGTCGACTATGCTTGTGTCGACACCGGAAGACTGAGTCGACACATTGTGGCAGAATTGAAGATTGCTGTGTCGACACCAGAAGTCTGAGTCGACACATACTAAGTTCTGAATCTACAACAATTGTGTCGACACACAGGACTTGTGTCGACACACTGCAGAGTCTAGACCAAGTTATTTTCTGAAGAATCTGTGTCGACTTAAAGGCAACTTTGTCGACATCATCAAAGACTGTGTCGACACCAAAGTCACTTGTGTCAACACAGATAGACAGATTGGTCTCGACACTTTCTAACTGACTGTCTCGACATTTTGCTGTCCAAGGCTAAGGTACAAGAACTGTTTGAAGACTTGACAGCTGTGGGTTGCCACCGTTTAACTGAAGCTGTCAGACCTGTCAGAAAACAGTTAGAAACCGGATCAGCCGGTTACCATGAAGAAAGTCTATAAATAGACACATTCAGAAGGAATTGTACAGCAGCTAAGCTAAGAAAAATAATAGAAGAAGATCTAAGAAGAAGAAACTGAAGGATTACGATCCTGTTGAAGTTTCAATTCAAGAAAGTGAAAAAGAAGATCTTCATCAGAAGGTCTAAGAAGAAGAAGTCTGAAGTATCAGTAAAGGTGTTGGATAGAGGGAGATCCAGTCATCTTGAAGAAGAAGAAGGAAGCCATCAGTGGTTTCTCAAGAAGCTGTTTGGAAATCAACTCAGCTAAGTTCAGATTCAAGAAGCTTTGAAGAAAGCTCAGATTCAGTTGATTTCATCAGCTGATCAAGAAGTGTCTTGTCCTCTTCTCTCTCAACAAAGGCAAGACATCAAAATATCTTTTCTAAATTTCTGTAGGATCTGTTTACACAGATCTGAGTTGTAAGCCTGTGTTATAAAGGATGAGTGTAGAAGAGGTGATCTCTGAGTGGTAGGGCTATTTGCCTGAGTGTAGGAGAAGATTATTCTCTGAGTGGTAGGCCTTGAGGCAAGGCTGAGGTAGGGCTGTTGAGCCTGACTTGTAGGAACCTATCCTGGTTCTGAGCTGTAGGATCTGAGGATCTGAGTATAGTGGAAGTTTGGCCGAATCTAGCACATTGCTAGATAGGTGAAGGGGGAAAGTGGATGTACCCAGATCTTGGGGAACCACTATAAAACATTGTGCAATCTGTGATGCTTAGTTTTCTGTGAATGCTGTGCTAGATAATTTAATCTGCAATTGAATTCTGCCTAGATTTATAGACAAGAAATTAGAACCTATTCACCCCCCCTCTAGGTGTTTAGGTTGTCTTGAAAGTAAAACTATCAAATGCCATTGCAAATGCGTGCCTGAACTGGATATGGGTACAGTATGACCGTATGGTTAAAGTTGACATGCATCGAAACTCGATAAGAGTCTACAATGTTATGCTGCGAATGCGTCAAATACACAATTCTCCTTGGATGACGGACTGTTGCGAAAAGATGGTCGTTTGTGCGTCCCGAATAAGGGTAAACTAAGAGAAGAATTGATGTATGAAGCTCACTTCACGAAGTATTCAATTAGCCCATGGAGCACAAAGATGTACAAGGACATGAAGAAGTTGTTCTGGTGGCCGGGCATGAAGAAAGACATAGCTTTCTATGTTGCAAAATGTCAAACGTGTGCCTTAGTGAAAGCAGAATGTTAGAAGCCTGGAGGTTTCCTGAAGTTGCTACCTATTCCAGAATGGAAGTTTGATGACATTTCGATAGATTTCGTTCACGGTTTGCCGAGATCACAATGCATGGATGATTAAGTGGAAATTTTGGCTAAGCTTTATGTCGAGCTAATAGTACGATTACATGGTATACCCCATAGTATCGTAAGTTATCGAGACGGGCGCTTCACTTCGAATGATTGGAGGCTAATCCATCAGTTGTTGGGGACAAAATTAAAGTTTAGTATGGCCTTTCATCCGCAGACGGATGGTCAGACCGAGCGGACCAACAGAACTATGGAGGATATGCTCCGGATGTGCGCCTTGGATTTCAGAATGAGGTGGGAAGACCATCTCTATATGGTAGAGTTCGCCTACAATAATAGTTATCATGCTAGCATAAATATGGCCCCTTTTGAAGCTTTGTATGGTAGGAAGTGCCGTACACCGTTAGCTTGGGCGGAAACAGGCGAGTCAAAGTTGTTTAAGCGTATGGAAGTCGAAGAGGCTAATTCGACGATACGCTCTATCTGGGAGAGGCTACTAATAGCCCAAGATAGACAGGCAAAGTACGACAATGCCAAGCACCGAAATGTAGAGTTTGCGGTTGGTGAGTGGGTATACTTAAAAATCAAACCATTCAAGGGTATTTCTAGGATTTGGCACTTGAAAAAGTTAAGTCCGAGGTATCTTGGTCCGTTTGAAATAGTGGAGCGAGGTTGAGAAGCTTTCTATCAGCTTGCTCTTTTGACTGAACTGAGTGGCTTGCATGATGTGTTCCACATATCAGTGCTTCGAAAAGCCGTGAAAAAGCCAACGCAAGTGATTGTGAATGATCGAATAACGGTCGAATATGGGATAACGATGAAAGTTAGACCCATTCGGATCGAGGATAAGGCTGTTAAGCAGCTGTGGAACTAGACAATTGGGATGGTCAAAGTCTGGTGGGACAACTGTGGCCGTGAAGAGCTAATATGGGAGCGTGAGCATACCATGCGTGATGAATATCCTGAGTTGTTTGTGTAAGATATTATAATAATGTTTGCATGAATAAAAAGTTATTGTAACTTTTAAGTTACTATTTTCTTTATAGCTGTATGCAAATTTCGGGATGAAATTTCTATAAGGAGGGGAGGGTTGTAACACCCCAGATTTGGCAACAGAAATTTTGTCACTATCGCCGGGCGATACTGGGTATCACCTGATGGCGATAGCGATTCAACATTTGTCGAGGTGCACTCGACACAGTCAACGAGTTCGACGAATCATCGAAAGGATATCACCTAATGGCGATAGTGGGTATCATCGAATTACGATAGAGGTAAGCGTTGAGTCAGCACTCGATGCACTCGACGCACTCAACGCCTGAAAGCATTGAGTGGTTTGAAATTGCGGGCGACAGTTGGTGTCGTCGGGCGATAGTGCCACGTAGCGTGAGACACGTATCAGATTGGCTGTTAAGCGGCCAATAAGCAGAGGTTGACCTGGGTCAAAGTGGTGAACTCAATATCAACAAGTGGCAACAGTCGATATCGCTAGGCGATATCACCAAAGTTGACCAGTCAACTCAAATCAAGATCTTTGCTTTGTTTTGAATGAGAGATCATGTGGCTGGGATTTATCCCGAATCCACTTAACTAGAGAAGAATAGGAAGGTGGTTTCATTCTCTTTGTCTCTCTCTCTCTCTCAATTTCTTGATTTCCCTTGAGTGAAAAGGAAGAAGAAGCTAAGGAAGTGCTGGGCTGCGCTTTGTGAGCTCGCTGAAGGAGAAATTGTGTTCGGAGGCCAGATTCGAGGATAGATCCTGAAGAGGAGAGCGACGTGCTCCTTTCCATCCGCGTAGAAAAGATTCGCCATGGCTCCGTAGAGAACTGTAAGGGTAACGATTTTATCCTAGACAAGTGAAGTCCTCAATACGCATACTTGCATGGAACCCCTCACCAAAAAGGTGGAAAAAGGGTGGATTCCTTTGGGTCGATCGGTATGATCCCCGTTTAATATTGCATTAGATCCAGAAATGTAAAGTACAGAATAGGTATGCTGTGTAAAGCCCATCCGGGCGGGTTAGTCTAGATTGTTGATGCTTTCTTTTGCGAACCGGAGAAAACTCTGCGTATAAATGAGTATTTTATGGAGTCTTTGGGTTATGCCTGCGAATTGGAGTAACAGGTAGTACTGGAGAGGATCTTCAGGAAAACCCTGGTAAAATCATAGTTTGGAGAAACGTTCGATATCGTTGGGCGATAGTGGGTGTCACCGATGGCGATAGCTACCAGAGAGCTATTTTTGCTATGAAAGACAAGTTTTCTAGCACTGCAGGTTGCTGTATGGTTTGGGATAAGTTTGGGCCCATATAGAGAGCTTCTGTTGGCTCGCCAAGCGATTATGACAAACGCTGGAACTAACTCCCTTTTTGATTATGACGCCAGTCCTTGGTGGACAATATGGCTTTTGTGAGCTGCGAGATCTTAAAGGCTGTCATGCCGAACGGAGAAGGGGAAGCTGAACCCGCGTCGGTCTAGACATTGAATCGGCGATTTGAGCAACGTGTAAAAGCTGAACTATCTCCACATTATGGTTATCTAACTTGAGTGCTTGGTATATTGACATTCATTAGGTTCACATAATGAGAGCCTTTGGCTGTACGCCATCAATACTAAAGTCTGTGGTCGTAGGCCGTGGAGCATGAATGCTCAATGTTGGAGGGGGAACCCCAGTTTTCCGATACACCGCTAATTTGCCCTTAGTACACGGAGCGTCGGTCCGTGCGACCGACGTTTGTGATATATTGAAATGTGTGGTAGTGCACTTTCTTGTGATATATCTATTTTGCTTGCAGGGAAGGATAATCACCGCCCCGAGTAAGGGGTGTGATCGTTATAATTTTGGTTAGAAAAAGCTGATCGTTTCTTTGTTTGCCACCCTCGTGGTGGATTGTCTCTGTACAGGTGTTTGGGAGCTGAGCGGGAAATAGTGTGCTGAATCCCATGCTGCTATGCTAGCCCTCGAAGGCCGAATGGAAAAGTTTTACTATTTTCATGTGTAGTCGGACAACATTCCGATGTTTGTAATCTACACCTTTGAAGCTTAACTGTAAGTCCTTAAGGCCAAAGTACTTTTGTGTATTTCTGTATACATTCCTATGATATATAAATGTGGTTGTTTATATATAGTGGACATTCATGTGTGATTAGTTAAATAGTAACCCCTAAAGCATCCGCTAGAATGCTCTGAGTTAGGATTCAAGTAGTTCTTTTATATTAATAAGTAACATTGCCGACTATTTGCGGAATATGGCGTGGGGCCTCGACCAGACCCTCTGTTATATTTCATGTGACGGACGGAGATGTTAAACAGATCCTAAAGGATCCTATAGAATAAACAATGAATGTGTTGATTTTGACACTAGAGGATTTCTCTATGTCTGCCTTTTCTGGACAGAGATTATCACAGCCCTAACATCTTCTTAGCAATAAGAAAACTGATCTTCAGTACTGGACGGCTTGTGCTAGAAGTTTCTCAGAGTCACTATTTTAAACTTATTGTCGCAGATGAAAATCGCTTCAACTATCTCGATTTGCTTTCAGTTTCACTGATCTGAACTTCTTCTTTAGGCTTGGCAAGAAGGCGAGGAAGAAGATGATGTTCAGCCGCAAGAATACGTAAACAAAAAACCATAATTACTTTCGTCGACTCAGCCAATCTTCCCATTTTATTGTACGCTCATCAATGAATCTTTTCTGTGTGGGCCCCGCCTTAATAGCTAGAATATCACTTTCCTTTTACACAAGATGACAACTAGCTGGCCATCGACACTATTTACGATGTTCTGTAGCTTTCCCGTAACTATTTTGAACTGCGTTGACTTTGTTAACTTTTGCTGACGTCACCCCTTTGTAGACTTAGCCAAATTCTCAGAATCCACTCTGGAGTTGTGTGGCCTTTAGTGAATGCCCTTCACTCAATAATTTTTTACTTAGTCATTTTGCTGCTTCCTTGGCGTTAAGTGGCGCTGAGTGAATGGTCTTCACTCAACGATTGTGTACTTAGTCATTTTGTAGCTTCCTTGGTGTTGAGTGGCATTGTGTGAATGGCCATAACTCAATGCTTTTAGACTTAGCTTAGCTTTATGCTCTTTCTACATCCTAGGCATTGAGAGCATTGAGTGTAGCTTCATCACTCAATGTTTTTTTGCCTTAGATTATTTTTTGCTTCTTCAACAACCTTGCATTGAGAGCGTTGAGTGTTGCTTCATCACTCAACGCTTTTGTACTTGGCCTCAACTGCTCCACTACATTGCATTGAGAGCGTTGCGTGTAGCTTCATAACCTAACTCTTTTGTACTTAGCCATTTTTTGTTTCACTCTTTCCCCTTGGCTTTGACTACTAGTTCTTGACTCAAAGCTTTCTGTTATCTAGCGTTGAGTGAACATGCTTCACTCAATGCCTATAGACTTAAACGAATTTTCCAGTCTATCTTCTTTGGCATTGACAGAATCAGTATGGTGTTGAGTGAACTGGCTTCACTTAACGCTTCTAGACTTAGCTTATTTTTCTTAGACAGAAACTGGGCTTGACTTAGGCAGTAATACTCGACGAATTATGCCACATGGCGTTGAGAGAGTTGACATCACTCAACACCTATGGACTTAGCTATTTTTTTGGCTTCCACTGCTTAGGCTTTGACAGACTGGGCTTTATTAAGCGCTTTTTATGCTATTGTGCTGTATGAACTGCCTTCACTCAACGCCAGTGGACTTAGCTGCATTTCTTTATCCAGCTCCCTTCCTTAATCTATCTAGCATTTATTGTGCTTGCTCAACTCAAAGCATGTGGACTTAGGCAATTTCTTTCCTATCCAGCTAACTCCTTTGTATCCACCTATCCTATATATTGATGCAAAAAATGTGCCTTTGCGGTAGAGAGGTGATAGATTACACATTCGATCCGGGATGCGGGGGTAAAAGGAGGTTGATGAGGAACTATCATGCAGACGGTTACTTTTATGGTTAGGATTAGCGGTTAAGACCAAGAGAGCGGAGAAGAGAGAGAGAGGCTTCTGGCTGCATCAACAACAGAGTTCGCCCGTCGAGGATTAAATGCTACTCCAGCGACGGGCTTTCCTTTGAGTATGATTCAATATTATAGCTTGAGTCGCTCCTTTACATTGAGAAAAATATAAAGGGTACAAGAGGAAGCTGGTGGTTAGAAGAAAAAGGTTGGTTGAGGCCGCGCGGACTGATCAAATAGGCCGCGAGGCCGCGCGGGCTGCTGATCCCGCAGCTCGATGCCTTAGGCTGAGCGGACTGTACGATCAGGAAGGGAAGATCGCTGAGGTTGCTGGGTCTTCGATATGAGCGACTATGCATTGTAGTCGCTACCGAGCTGGGTTGATTGTTGAGACTGTAGGGACAGGCTGCTACAAGAACAAAGCCCAGGAATCAGGTTGCAAAGGTTAGCCACTGAGGCCGCGCGAGCACGTGGTCAGTTCGCATGAAAGGTTGGCAGATAGAAAGTTGTATCCGCAGTATTTGTTATGCTAGTTGCTCCACGACTATCGTGTCCTCCTAAAGAGGTCTAGGGGCCTATTTATTGGGTATTGTATCCACAATAACCTAGAATTGTGTGAAGTCACCCCTGAATTAAGATGAATTAAGTATGCATTTGATGTTATTCTTTAGTTGAGTGCTTGCAGGCCATTATTGCTAAATGTAGTCCAATGTAAGTTTACAATGAGTCACTAAATACAGAACCATGCAATGTAATCCCTCATTGTGTGATCTATGGTGTTGACTCATGTGTAACCTCTCTATTGGGATGCACCTCATTTTCAAGTACTAAAGCATGGAAGAAAGGAAGGGTTGCTGGTTTTCAACAAAGAATAAAAGAAAATTTTTCTGAAAAGTTTCTTAAGTCCATTTCTTGAGAAATGAAATCTATTTCTCGAGAAGTTTACGTATATTTCTCGAGAAAGCAAAGCCGTTCTCGAGAAACCTTAAGACTTCTCGGGAAACTCTCAAAAAAATATTTAAGTCCTATTTCTCGAGAAATGCCCTGAAGATTTCTCGAGAAACCAAGTTAATTTCTAGAGAAAGGAAAGTAGTTCTTGAGTAGTCAAAATCGTTTCTCGAGAAGCTAAGTAATTTTCTCGAGAAATCAAATCTTTCTCGAGAAATTAGTCCTTAAGTTCTAAGAATTTACGTTAAATACTTTTCTCAAGAAGACTAGGCCATTTCTCAAGAAAGCAAATCATTTCTTGAGAAATCAAATCCTTCTCGAGAAATAAGTACTTCAGTTCAAAGAATTTGGGTTAAGTAAATTTCTCGAGAAAGCCAGGTCATTTCTCGAGAAAGCACATCCTTCTCGAGAAATTACAAGTCTTATCAATAAATGAAGTTGCCGAAAATTTCTTTTTTTAAACATCTGACGGATTTCATTATAATCTAAGTTCTTAATGATTAGTAAACGTGGATCATTCCTTAATGATTTCAGACCGTTAGACAATGTTTTTTATAAAGTCTTTTCAAAGGAATCGCTAACCCTAATTATAGAAATCGAAATTGCACTGCAATTTGAATATCAGGAGAAGCCCTGACGTCTTTATCGTCATTCTTCACTGCCGCTCCTCTCTCGATCCAGCAATTCAAAAGGAGAGAAGATTCGACAGATCACAGATTCAAGATTCTTCAAACATCAACTTGATCGTGTCAGATCCTAAGTTTTTCAGATCGTGTTTTCTCGGGATTTCTTCCTCAACATCTTCTCAGAGATTTTCATTCTTTCAAGAAGGAAGAACCTTGAAGATTTCAGATCTGGAAGTATAACATTTTTATTGTTGTTGTAAATTATTTTTACTTTTGTAGGAGCTTTGTCTCCGAGATTGTATGAAGTTTGTTCTTCCGAGTGTAGATCTCATTTTGTGGGATCGAGTTGGTAGGAGTGTATTATCTTCGAGTTGTAGGAGCGTTGCTCCTAGGTGTAGGATTGTTGCAATCTGAGATATAATGAAGTAGCCGAGGCAAGCCGTGGTTCTAGATAGGTAAGATGGAGAGTGGACGTACCCAAGATTGTGGAACCACTATAAATTCCTTGTGTTGTCTGGATTGTGCTTGATTATTTTCTGTGTTGTTACCTCTCAAGTTTTTATTACGCAAAAGACGCAGACCTCACCTATTCACCCCCCTCTAGGTGATTTAGGTAGGCAACTAGATATTTCAATTGGTATCAGAGGGAAGGTTGTTCACAAAAAGGTTCACACCTTGAACAGATATACTTCTAGTTGTCGAAGAGATTATCAAGAATGGACAGATCCAAGGATTTTGCAAATATTCCGATATGCACCAAGGCTAACTTTCTAATGTGGAAAGAGAGAATAAGATTCTTCATGGAAGCTTTTGATCCCCGCATCTTCATGATAGTGGAAGAAGGTCCCTATGTTCCCATGATTGCTTCCACTATCGATCCAACCAGGAAAGTGCCAAAGAAACTGATGGATCTTGACATAGATGAGATTGCCCTTGTCTCTCCTAACAAGAAAGCCAAGAATATCCTCACAAGTACAGTCGATGATTCAATATTGCAGAACCTAATACACTGCCAATCTGCCAAGGAAATGTGGCAGTCTCTGATTGTCTTGATGGAAGACACCGAAAAAGTAAGGGATGACAGAAGATCCCTTCTAAACCAAAAGCATGAGGTTTTTAAGCAAGGCCCCAAGGACACAATAGCTAACACATCTGAAAAATTCTTCAAGATCATCAACAGCCTGAAGAGGTATGGTCGGGTTTTCACAAATGGAGAACTAAATGATAAGTTCTTAAGATCCTAACTAAGGAATTGTATAATAAGATTTGTGCTATCAGAGAGTTTGGGAGATTGGCTGACACTGACCCCCAGAACCTCTTTGGGAAGCTTATGTCCTATGAGCTTCAAATCAATGCCAAAAAAGCTGCAGAAGAGGGCATCAAATCTTCATCAAAGGAGAAGTCTGTTGCACTGAAGGTAGATAGCTCAAGAAGGGATAAAGCAACATCTCCTTCTCCCACTCTAGAAGAAAGGGAAGAAGAAGACTCAGAGCCAAACACCTTGGGCTCAGAATTATCTGATGGAGAGTTCTCTCTTCTCCCCAGACAGTTCAAGAAGTTTCTCAGTAAGATGAAATAGATAGGAGGCAAAGACTCCTCATACAGAAGATCACGTCACGATGGTGATCATCAAAAGAAACGTCACACAAATGAAAGGTATAAGTCCAAACAGAACAAACATATTTCTACTGACATTGTGTGTTACTGTTGTAATAAGCAAGGTCACGTGATCGCCGACTACCCACATAAGAAGAAGGAGGGTGGAAGAAGAGAAGAACATAAATCCTCCCATGGTAAAAAGAAGGAGAAGAGCATCATGGCAAAGAAGCAAGAGAACTTTAGTGACACTGAATCATCCCAGTCAAGTGAGAATGAAGAAGCCTACTTCGGGCTCATGGCTCACTCTGATGAAGAAGAAGCTGACCCCCAATTTCATGGGAGGTAAATTCTCACACTATTCTTTCAGAGTCTGATGCTCTAGAGGATGTTTATAAGGACTGTTCCTCTGATGATGAATAAGAACTCATGGCTCAGTATAAAGAACTGATCAAGGCCTATGACCGATGTAAAAAAGTTATTAGAACTCAGGCCAAGGAGAACAAATCCCATAAGGCTGAGGAGATCACTCAGAGGGAGGACGTTACAAGAATGAACTCACTCAGAGAGGAACTCCATGCCCTGTCCAGTGACAACAATAGCTCACACAATCTCCTTAACCAAAAAGTGAAAATCATCGAGAAGCTGGAAGGGCTTGCTGCTTAAAAGAAACTTATTGAAAGTTTCTCCAAGCCCAAGACGATCCTCCCATTTGTTGCTGAATTCTCTTCTCAGGCTAAAGGAGCTGGCTTGGGTCATGTGGCTGCTCCTAGTAAATCTTCTAGGAGGGCCAAGGCTAAAAAGAAAAACATATGCTGAGAAAATGCGGGTTATGACAAGGCAAACATATGCTAAAATAGCAATTTTGAAAGGGAAAGGAACTAACAATCCTAACTTGTGAATCATTAGTAGTGGTAAAACCATGGATCTGGGTTGGTGACCAAAAATAGCCCTCATCCTAACAACCAGATCCAAATAACTCAGGGACCACCGGTGCAGCCTTGGGGTCCAACACAGCCTTCCCAAACCGGGGCTAAAATAGTGGTGGCCACGGCTCTACACCCAAACATCCTTGTCAAGAAAAACCAAAGTAACCACCTGCCATGATTCAAGATTCGGCCTTCAAAACTAGCCGAAAATAGCACCAAACTGAAATAAAACCCACACTAATAATCTCGGGAAAAAACACCAGCCTAAGGAAAAAGCGTCGAGTCCAATCGACGCTGCGTTGAGTCTACTCGACGCTGCGTTGAGTGAGTACCACTCACTCAATGCCAAACACTAAGCAACGCGCCGTCGAGTAAACTCGATGCCTTCCCTGCATAGTATTTGGTGTTGAGTGAGTGGTACTCACTTAATGCGGTGTCGAGTAGACTCAACGCTTTTTCCTTAGGCTGGTGTTTTCTCCCGAGATTGTTAGTATGGGTTTTATTTCAGTTTGGTGCTGTTTTCGGCTAGTTTTGAAGGCCGAATCGTGAATCATGGCAGGTGGTTACTTTTGTTTTTCTTGACAGGGATGTTTGGGTGTAGAGCCGTGTCCACCACTATTTTAGCACCGGTTTGGGCTGGTGTGTTGGACCCTAAGGCTGCACAGGTGGTCCCTTTGTTGTTTAGATCTGGTTGTTTGGATGAGGGTTGTTTTTGGTCACCAACCCAGATCCATTGTTTTACCACTGCTAATGATTCACAAGTAAGGACTGTTAGTTCCTTTCTTTCCATATTATTTGGGCATTTTGTGGCTTTGTTGTTCTGTAGGTTTTAGCGGAGCATGTTGTTATTCTCGCACTTGGTGCGCTTTGATTACTCTTTTTCTTTGAGTACTTTACTTTTGCTATCAAATTTTCTCCCTTTTGCCGAATTTATCAGCATTCTTTTTTAAGGTTTGGTAAACCCCCCTTTGTTTTATTGCTTATGATCTACTGCTCCTTTACTGCTTGTTTTTCTCTTGCTGAGGTGTTCTTTCTTTGAATGCCTCAGGTTCAGGGTTGTAGCTGATTTAGCGGCTAGTTTTCTTTTGAAGCTTGCTAGTGATTTGTTGTTTTGCTGAGGGTTCTTTCCCTCATCTTTATGCGTTAGTTGTTTTCTTGATTCCTTTCTGTATAGACATACATACTCACCAGTGGGTTCGTGTCGGGTTGTTGACGCCCACTGGTGGTTTTCCTTGTGATGCTAAGTATGTGACTTAAACTTCTAGTTAATTTTTGCCTATTTTTGATGGTTGTTTACTTGCTCTCTGGGATTGTTTTATGCTAGGGTGCATGTTAGATATTTTTAACCTATAAAACCCCTACTGATATTACTTCATACATGTCATATTTCTAAAACTAAAGAACTATTTTCTAAACTAACGTAAAGACTATCTTCATACTATACTAAACTTAGAGTCTTGCATACCATGAGTTGTCCTTCGTGGACGCTTAGGCTCATGTAGGATGTCAAACCATCTTAACTAAAGTATTTTTCTACAGCGTATAACTATATTTTACTCGTGGACTTGTTGATCCACTGTGTCAAGGGATATGACCATCTAATTTGAATTATTTCCTTCATAATAACTTATGAATTCTGTATAACTTGTTTAGGTTGGTGCCTTGCCTAAGCGTCTGCAGTTATCCCCTGCATGGCGTGGCATCACGACATGTATTTTCTCTTACTCTAATATAATTTTATTGCTGAGAAAATGCGGGTTGTAACAGGTAGTGGAGCTGGTTTTGGAGTTCATGTGCAGTAGTGTTGGCTGTGGTTTTGACCTCTCTTTTGCGAGGTTGTTAGTTGTTTTAGTTTGCTTACTTAGTTCAGACATACTTATGTTTTATGTGGGTTCATGTCAGATTATTAACGCCAACAGGATAGATGGTATTGGATACCTTGCTAGCTACTAGTTGTTTTCTTTGTGATGGATTACTTGCTCTCTGGAATGTTTTATGCTAGGACTGCATGTTAGATATTTTTAACTTATAAAACCCTATTATTAGTATATCATACATATTATCTCTTTCAAAATGAAGTCACTACTTTCTGGTTAGAGTAAAGACTTTTAGTTTTACTTATTATAATTCTAGGGTCTTGCATAACATGAGTTGTCCATTGGGGACGTTTACAATTATGTAGGATGTTTAACCTCATAAAATAAGTATTTTTCCGCCGCGTATAATTATTTTCCACGTGGACTAGATGGACCACTAAGCCGAGGGATACAAATAACTGTTTAACTTAAACTAGATTTTTCTCTAAATAACTTAAAAATCTTTCTTTATGTGTCAAGTAGGTGTCTTACCTGAGCGTCCGCAGTTATCCCCTGTTGACGTGGCATCATGACACACATTTTCCCTTACTCTGATATATCTTTAATGTGGAGAAAATGTGAGTTGTGATAGTTGGTATCAGATGGAGGTGGGTTTGACAAGTTGGTCGAACCAGCCAATCTGATATAGTTTTTGTTTTCCTTACATTCATTTTCATACACACATCGATGTGTCATCAATACGTCTTAGTCGAAGTATAGTCACTACACTCATAGCATGATAAGAAGTATACATGGCATATTATGTAGTATGGGATGCATAATATGTGTTTGTATATGGATCCACCATTGGAGGCAACATGTGACGGTTATGTACTATGGGATGCATAACCACCATCCCATGGATGCCCATTAGCACATTTTCTTTTCTCATGGCAGGTGATGTTATGTAGTATGGGATGCATAACATTTCATGTGTATGCCACTCATAGCATGCATTAAGGCCTTTTTAGAATGCATAGCACTGCATACGTAGCATATCATCATATAAGCACGCATGCTAAGTTAAGGTTTACATGATGAAACATGTACACACATAATTTTAAATAAGAATAAAGAATCCATGCATTCATATCATAGGCACATGAGTGAATAGGATGAGAGGATATCATCCTAAGTAGGACATAACATCATTGTAAAGTCCCAGAGCAAGTTGCAGCATAAGCAAGTGTCTTTTAAGTATGGTCTGAACTAAGTTGTATGGCCTAGTCGTAATCTAGGATTTTTATGAGTTATTCGTTTCCCCTTTTAGAAATGTCGCCAAAGCGTCCTGCGATGAGGTCAACTCCTCAATCAGAGGGTGAGTCGTCAGGTGCGCAAAGTGATGCATTGATCAAGAGTCTGCGTTAGAGCAATGAGGCTCTGTCGAGACAATTAGTTGCGATGCAATCGCAAATTCAGTCTTTGTTGTCTGCCACTCCTGCGAAGCAACCCTTAGTGTAAGATCCTGTTGGAGGTCAAGCCATACCTAGTACCCCTTGTTGATGCGTGAAAATGGCACCGCCTAGTTAACGGGTGTTCAAATCTCACGGGGGGATTAGGAGAAGGGGAAGAGAGACTGCCGAGCAGTTGGTTACTCTGAGTCATAAAGGAAGATAGAGAGAAAAAAGAAGACAGGGCCGCTTGTAGTGGCAACAACAGACTTAGGCTGCTTGATGTTGCTAAAACGCGGCTCTCTTTATTTTATTTTAAGACGAGTGGGATTTTATTTTGTAAAGAAAAAGAAGAGCGTTTTTGTTTTATAGAAACCGAGTTTTAACGAGAGGTAGGCAAGCGCACCTATCGTGTGTAGTACAGGATATTCCGTGTGTGGAATATCGGGGTCGTATTGTTCTCGGGGCCGGCTTAGCTATTTCTACTCTTTCCCTGAAAGCCTATTATTCTACCGATAATAATTTACTGTGGATTATATAAAAAATGAAATGGCGAACATAAAAATAAATACAATACAGAAAATGAAAGCAGGAAATAAAGTGCAGAAGGCCGACGAAGAACTTGGCGCGACGCTATCAAAAAGAGAATTGAACTAAAATAACTTTTAATAAAAAGAGATCCTAATTTTCAAATTAATTAAGGCGGAGACTCGGTCGTGGAGGTTCCTTAGATATGAGCTCACCTTGGTCTAGGGATATCGCTCACCTGAACGCTAAGGCTATTCGACCGAACGTTAGTCCAACGAAGGATTCCCCTTAACGCCCGCATTACGCTGAGAACCCCGCTATTGGGTGGGGAACCCAATCCGGTAGAGTCGTGCGCCTCCCCTCTCGAGGGTTAGCGCGGATCTCTCTTTACCCTAGGGTGATCGGTCCATACGTGCGGCCTCTCGGCGTTGCGTATGGATAACGGAAATAGAGCCCGCACATCGATATGCAGTCCTACGCGTCGTTAACCCGGGGCAAACCTTAAGAAATTTAATTAAATAGAAAACAGGACCTTTAATTATTTAAAGCTACTTTATTTGTCCCAATGCTCTTCAATATCGAGGGCTAAGGGCGGTTAGCCACTCATCGGAATGGGGACACTTACACTAGAAAGCGATAAAGAAAGCTGTAAAGAAAGCAGGAAATAAAGCAGAAAATTGCAAGTCCTACTCAAACGAGTAGGACTGAAGAAAGCAGTAAATGCGAATCCCGGCTCAAATGAGTGGGCGGGGGTAAATTAATCTCATACACGCACACACTCTACGGAAATTGAAATCACACACACGCACTCTACAGAAGAGTAAACACACGCACGCACTCTAAGTTTTCCTACTCAAGTGAGTAGGAAGAAAATGAAAGCATTAAAATGAGGAGTCCTACTCAAACGAGTAGGCGGGAAATGAAAGCAGAGCGCCATTTAACTCTTAACGAGTAGGCGGAAATAAATGCATACGCACACACTCTACAGAAATTAAAATAAAGCAATAAAATCTAACTCATACACGCACGCACACTTGCAAAAATAAGAAAAAGCAAAGTGACTGAAAAATTAAAAAAACTGCATTTCTACCGCTAGAATGCGGTAGAAATGCATAAAAAGTGAAAATAAAAATTAACCGGACAAAAAGTTTTGAAAATTAAAACGAAAAGCTAAGTGCTCGGAAAATTAAAACGACTGCATTTCTACCGCTAGAATGCGGTAGAAATGCATAAAAAGTGAAAATAAAAATAAACTAAAGCTAAACGGGTGCGGAAAATGAAATTAAAATGGACATTACAACGGCTAGAAAGTGTGGAAAATCCTAAACTAAGCTATGTTAAAAGGCTTATAAATGAAGAAAACATAAAAAACACGAAAAAGGGACGAAAAATCACTTAAGAAAGGCGCTTCCAAATGAACATTCATACTATGTAAGGAGAGAAAAACTAATATTTCATTTATGAAAAAGCTATTACATGAAAGCTAAAGCTAGAAAGCTAAAACAAACTAAGGGAGGGGGGAGAAAATTCTCTTACATAAGCATTTGGATTCATTTGGGCAGCACCTCACCTAAGTGAAATGGTCAAAAAAGGAGACAGAAATCTCATACAGCAGCTGCCCTTTTATAGGCAAAATTTCGGGTTGGTCACGCCCTAGGTCACGGGCGTGACAGGGGGGCGTGTCGGTACTGTTCATGAGCTGATCGGGTGATTTGACTGGAGCTTTGACTTCGGCTGAAAACGTGGCGGTCACGCCCCAGGTCACGGGCGTGACAGGTGTCAGGCACGGGCGTGACGGGGAGCTGGCTCTGGGGATTTGACGCGCGCTTTGACTTCGGGGCAGCCCACGTGGCGGACACGGGCGTGACAGGATTGTCACGGGCGTGACAGGGGGGCGTGACCCGGACAGCTGGAGCTCGATGTCGGCAGCGTTGACTGTTTGACTAAGCGTTGAGTGTCGACATGGTCACGGGCGTGACTAATCTTGGACACGGGCGTGACTAGGGCGTGTCGGGACGGCGTTGAGTGTTGAACAGTGAAATCGTTGAGTGTTAACTGGCTGATGGCGTTGAGTGCCTGACACGCCCGTGTCGGGCATGGTCACGGGCGTGACAGGCCAAAATTCAATTTTTCTGAAAAATTTTCAGAAAATAAAAATAAATTAAGTTAGTATAAAATTTACAAAAACGAAGCATTTTATTAAAGAAAATAAACTAAAAAAGACAAAAATAAAGTAAAATGACATAATTAAAATACAAAAATATAGGTATATTTACAACTCATCACTACCACGGCCTGAATGCCTCTCTTGCGACGTGCTTTCCTTTGATTACCATTCAGTACTACAGCTTGAGTTGCACCTTTACGTAGAAAGCAAAATAAATGGTACAAAGGGGGAAGCTGGCGGCTAAGGAAGAAAGATGCCAGAGGCCGCGCAGTATGACCAGAGAGGTTGGCAGACCGCACGGTTTGCTGATCCCACAGCTTGATTGAGCAAGCCGAGCGGACTGCGCGATCAGGCTAGGAAGAGAACAGGAAAGGTCGTGCAGACTGAGAAGTTCGAGTCCGCAGGAATTGATGCCTGGACCTTGTCCTCTCCATCGTGCTTGCTGAATGAGAGGTATGGGGGCCTATTTATAGGCTTGAGGAGGTAACGGTCTTGGTAACATCACCCCCGGTAGAACGATAAGTTATGCGAGTAGAATAAGGTGTCCGCCAAGTCCGCGCCTTGCCGAGCAGTTAGGGACTTGTTTACTTGAGCTGATCTGCTGCTGGCGGACTGGGATGAGTCTACTTCGGCTATACTGAGCGAGCCCGCGTCAAGCAGTGCGAGCTAAGGAGTACTCTACCCGCTGTTGGGAAGAAGCAGGCACCGAAAAATATGAGGGCTAGATGGAGGACTGCCGAATGAGTCTGCCCAGCCCACTGCGGTGAGGAGGCAGATCGCCGGCTGCCGAGCTGGGTAATCCTGGCGGACTGCGCAATGAGTCTTCCCTAGCTCGCGACGGATGGGTTGAACAGGTCGCCTCCAACTGGAGGCTTCCACTTAGTAATGAGGGTTGGCGACCTGGCGGACTGAAGAGTCTAGGTCGCGCATGCTGACTGGCAGCATGGAAGCAGGTTGCCACTGATGTTTGATGAAGTCCACCTTGCGGATTGGAGTTGAGTCTGCATAGTATGGCACAGTCTAGCATAGAGGTTGGCCATATTGTCGTCTCTCCAGGAGGGCTGAGATCGAGTCTGTCTATTGTCGGCAGACTGAAGAGTTGGTCGCCATTTGGATGTGCGAGCTTGAGAGCTAAAGGGAGGAGCGTTTGCCTCCCTTAGGCGACTAAAGATTGAGTCCACCACCTCCTGCTGAATAAAAGGATTAGATCTCCCCTTCTGGTGGAGTAAGTAACTACTGAGTGGTCTTGGCGGATAGGAATGAGAGTCTGCCGCTTAGTTGGGTAGTTCACGCCTGGGAGAAGAATGAACCATGGCGCAGTTAGCCGATCTAACCGCACGGCCTGCAGGGCGGACTGAGGAAGCAGTCCGTAGCCCCTACAGAACGAGCGGTTGCTGTGTGACCTAGGCAGTCTGGCTAGGTAGACCGCCCTAGCCATGCTGCCTGAGCGGACAGAGAAGTCTAGCCGCGACTTGCGAGCTAACTAACTTGGGAAGGATCGCCGATTTCTGGGGTTAACATAATCCCTGCACTTTTTTAAGTCCCGAAGGGAACTTCGAAAAAGTAAAAAACCCACGAAAAATCGTGATCCATCCCTCGGAAAAACAAGAGGCGGGGAAAGATAGAACCTGATGTCTCTCCTCAAAAAAAGTTTGCCAATGCCTATCTTTTTCCTGTAAAGGAAAAGTTAATACAGGCGAGAGGAGGTACATCTTGTACGTACCTGGGTTGCTTTTACAAAATGAAGGATACGTGAATGTCTTAAATTGAGCTCTGCAAAACAAAGATGAGAGGAAAGCACAGAAGAATGAGAACTTGCAAGTACCTGAAGGAGGCTTGCAAGCACCTGTTATCTTTTGCAAAAGGAAGAGTAAGTGGCTGATATGAAATAAAACTAAGTTGCAAGTACCTGGACGGAACTTGCAATTATCTGTTAATCTCTGTAAAAGAAGAGTAAGTAGCAGGTATGAAATAAAACTAAGTTGCAAGTACCTGGATGGAACTTACAAGTATCTGCTAATCTCTGCAAAAGAAGAGTAAGCAGTAGATATGATAGAAAATTAAACTACAAGTACCTGAAGGGAACTTGCTAATATCTGCTAATCGCTACAAAAGAAGAGTAAGTAACAGATATGATAGAAAAGTAAACTGCAAGTACCTGAAGGGAACTTGTTAATATCTGCTAATCTCTACAAAAGAAGAGTAAGCAGTAGATATGATAGAAAAGTAAACTGCAAGTACCTGAAGGGAACTTACAAATATTTGCTAATCTCTACAAAAAAAGAGTAAACAACAGATATGATAGAAAAGTAGACTGCAAGTACCTGAAGGGAACTTGATAATATCTGTTAATTTCTACAAAAGAAGAGTAAGCAACAGATATGATAGAAAAGTAGATTGCAAGTACCTGAAGGGAACTTGCTAATATCTGCTAATCTCTGCAAAAGAAAAATAAGCAACAAATATGATAGAAAAATAAGCTGTAAGTATTTGAAGGGAACTTACTAGTGTTGACTGTTGATACGTTAAGATACAATTGGATAGCATAAGAGATACCCGAAAAACTCTGCTATTAACTGAATAGAGATTAAACCACGATAGTGATCGTCTCGCGTGATCAAGTATGATGCTTTTAATATGAAATCTAGACCATCCGGGTGAAACCATATTGATTAGACTTCAATAAAATGGCTTGTCAATAAATAGAAAAAGATTCCTTGATTGAATAATAGATACCAAGAACAAGCATGATCAATCGTCAGCGGATAGAGTATATAAGAAATCACAGGCTGCCACGCGAAGTGGGCATGATTGCCTGGAGAAGCTTTTGGTCTACCACTAAGAAGTGGATTTGATTGCTCTAAATAAAAAAGATAAGGCCACCACACGAAGTGGATCTGATGCCAAACTGGAAATAGGGCTACCACGCAGAGTGGGTTTAATGCCACAAGTTTCCTTAAACAATTGAAAAGCAGACTTGGTTGTCTCTTTGGAAAATGGATGACCACTTTGAAAGTGGGTTTATTGCCTCTAAGAACTTTTAAGCGACCACACGAAGTGGGTTTATTGCTGCAAGAAGTTCTCTTTTCCAAATCAACCAACCATGCCAACAATAGAAGGAATAAATGCTATGGTAACACAAATTTTACCACTAATGAATTTGAGAGTAAGTACTCAATATTACAAAAGAGGATTTTACAATGATGCTTTCAAGCAATATATTCTTGCAACTTGTCTTCTTTCAGCAATTTCTCTACGAGCTTATGAAGAGCTCGACATTTCTCTGCATCATGACCCACAAAAAAGTGGCATAAATAGAATAAACCTTTGCGACACTGATGTCCAGGTCGCAGTAGAGAGGGCCTAATGAAATCTGGCTCCTGTTGAATAATTTGAAGAACTTCTTCCATAGATATAGTCAAGTTTTTATACTTCCTTTTAGGTTCAGCTTGCTTATATTGGCGAGAGGCATAGAGCTCTCTATCTGAAGTATGAGTTGATATATTAGAGTTATCAATACCTAACTCTAAATGCTTCGACTGTAGAAGATGTTGCGGTGTGGATGAATTCCCACGATCATAATATACTTCACGATGAGACACCGGGAGATTAGGATCCCCATCACATAGTAATAGGTTGCTGTTATGATTAAGAGGTAAATAATTATGAAGAGGTCCACTATCCAACTGATGAGATGAAATATTTTTTGGCGCTTGAGCCATCTGATTTAGATGAGATATATAGTCAGAATTCATGGCTTCAGCTCCAACGAACCTATTTGCATAGGTGTCGGGCATTTTTGTAGTGACTTTGAATTTAAGAGGACCTTGCCGAAGTCAGCTTATGAAAGCATATTTGTAAAAGTCTTGATGGACATCAACACCATCAAGAGTTTCCTTTTGGAATTGATCGATGAAGTGAGCATAAGACTCATCGTCTCCTTGCTTGATCTGAAAAAGAGCTCCTATGTCTTTCTTTCTCTTCCTAAAGGTTCAAAAAATTGAGAGGAATTCTCTTTGAAGATTGCTGAAGCAAGTTATTGATAGAGGCGGTAGATGGTAGAACCACTCCAACACTTGAGCACAAAAGATATGATAAAGAGCTTGCATTTGATACCATCTGATAGAGCTTTTAATGAAACAATCAATTCAAAAGCTTGTAAGTGAGAAACTGGATCACTCATCCCCGAGTATACTGGCGGACGAGGTTCTTTGAATTCATATGGAACAACTTCCCTATTAATATGAGGTGTGAAGGGGGAGGAAACTTGCTCTTCTCGTGCAAAAGATGTTAGTACATTTGCTATATGAAGATAAGCATTCATGTTACCTTATGAAGCTTGCGATAAGAGATACGAGCTCCTTAGATAGTAGGAGATCATAGTTGCTACTTGAGACGTACACTTCTGAATTATTAGAGGTGTGCTCGAGATCTTTTAGTTAAAAATCCTTGAAGTCGGGGACCGCTGAAAGAGAAAAACTTTAATGACTTCCAAATGGAGTGGAATTTGGGCAATCGAGGGACGAAAATATGTCCGAATTGGTTTCCTATTCGCCGGGGGGTAGATATCCTCGAGTCGGTTACGACAAGCTTTGAACAATTGAAATCGGACACCCAGATAAAAAGTTATGGCTGTTTGAAGTTAAGGTTTATTCTTAGCTCAGTCTCATGTTTTCATTGCAACTGTTATTCATCAACCGCTCAGGATCTGAAGGTTGCGTGTTAACTGTTGATGCACAAAAATTACACTGCCTAGTTAACGGGTGTTCGAATCTCACAGTGGGGGGGGGGGATGAGGAGAAGGGGAAGAGAGATTGCCGAGCAGCTGGTTACTCAGAGTCGCGTAGGAAGATAGAGAGAAAAAAGAAGACAGGGCCGCTTGCAGCGACAACAGCAGACTTTGCCCGCCGTGGCCTGAATGCCTCTCTTGCAGCAGGCTTTCCTTTGATTACCATTCTGTACTATAGCTTGAGTTGCACCTTTACATAGAAAGCAAAATAAAGGGTACAAAGGGGGAAGTTAGCGGCTAAGGAAGAAAGATGCCAGAGGCCGCGCGGTTTGACCAGAGAGGTCGGCAGACCGTGCGGTTAGCTGATCCCACAGCTTGCTTGAGCAAGCTGTGCGGGCTGCGCGATCAGGCCGGGAAGAGAATAGGAAAGGCCACACGGACTGAGAAGTTGGAGTCCGCAGGAATTGATGCCTGGACCATGTCCACTCCACCGTGCTTGCTGAATGAGAGGTATGGGGGCCTATTTATAGGCTCGAAGAGGTAACGATCTTGGTAACGTCATCCCCGGTAGAGCGGTAAGGTGTGCGAGTAGAACAAGGTGTCCGCCGAGTCTGCTCCTTGCCGAGCAGTTAGGGACTTGTTTATTTGAGCTGATCTGCTGCTGGCGGACAGGGATGAGTCTGCTTATGCTGTACTGACCGAGCCCACGTCGAGCTGTGCGAGCTGAGGAGTAGTCCGCCTGCTGCTGGGAAGAAGCGGGCATCGGGAAACAGGAGGGCTAGCTGGCAGACTACCGAACGAGTCCGCCCAACCCGCTACAGAGACGAGGCAGATTGCCGGCTGTAGAGCTGGCGTAATCCTTGCAGACTGTGCAACGAGTCTGCCCTAGCTCACGGCAGACGGGTTGAGCAGGCCGCCTCCTACTGGAGGCTTCCACTTGGTATTAAGGGTTGGCGACCTGGCAGACTGAAGAGTCCAGGTCGCGCATGCTGACTTACGGCCTGGAAGCAGGTCGCCATTGCTGTTGGATGAAGTCCACCTTGCAGGTTGGAGTTGAGTCCATGTAGTATGGTATAACGGTCCAGGCCCGCCAACCCTGCGGGACCCAGCTGGCACCGCCGGCCTACCAGAGTCCAAACCCGGGCCCACTACTGGTAGTCAGCCTATCACAACAAGCCTGAAGACCATGCACCCCAACCCCTCTCCGCGCCTGTTTTTCAGCAACGGTAGGTTGTTGCCACTGGGGATCGAACCCAGGACCTTGATAAGAGACTCTTTACCACAGCTCAGTTGGTGATGAGAGCTGTGGTAAAGAGTCTCTTATCAAGGTCCTGGGTTCGATCCCCAGTGGCAACAACCTACCGCTGTTGAAAAACAAGCGCGGAGAGGGGTTGGGGTGCATGGTCTGCTGGCGTAAAACTGACAGCCACCTTAGGGTGCATGGTCTGCAGACTTGTAAGACCCCCCCTTTTTTTTTCTTTTTCAACCACCGGGGTCTTAGCCCAGAATTTCCGCTTTGCGGTGGAACCGACTCACGGGAAGGCCGCCACTATAAAACGACAATTCTGCCGGCCCTTTTTGATCACAAAGAGAGAGAAGTAAATATTACACTGAATGTAAACAGGTCCACAAAAATACATAGGAATAAAATCACAACAAGTTCATCAATATATAATAATAGAAAGTACTGCAAAAGAGCAGTTCAGATGAAATATAGAAAAACGGGCTCGAGCCCGGTACATCAGAGTCCTCACTACAAATCACTCATCGCGGAAGCTATAAAAATACTAAACACTCATGGATCTGGTCACAGGTGCTTCGGTGCTGGACTGGCCCACCGCCATGCGCACCGTACTCCGCTGGTGCTGGTCCCTGTGCTGCTGGTCCCTATCTCCCATCCGGAGCTCCTGTAATGTTGTGGTTCAAAAACCATTAGTCATAAAGACTAAGCCATATCATCCCCTACCCTTTCCCCCACGGCTCCTAAGCACCGAGTGGAGAGGAGGAAAGGGAAGCTACAATGGTGGAGAATAATCAAACGGATGATAGTGGAACTAGTCTAACAATTGTTCATGGTGTATAAACAACTAATAAAATTAGAGTACATCTAGCAGTTCTACGGTAGTAAGTAGTAAAATAGACAAATAGAAAGCAAGTAAGTAAATAGTAAGTAAATAGTAAGTAACCTTAACTTATATGAATGCCCATACAAACTTATAAGTTAAGGGGTCTTTTGCAAGGCTCCCATCGTATAAAAAGTCCCATACTGATTTATACGTTGGGTTGTCGGTTGTATGCAAATATGAGTGTAGTGGTATGCTATGCCATGATTCATGCATGTGCAACTCACGTACACGACTCTATGCGCACAGACCTTTAGTTCCCCCTGTTCGGGCAGCTAGTTTCACTCCTAGGATATAAACCGCCCATCCCGATCCGAAACGATAGTCTTGGGCACCCCATGATAACGCAAAAAATGCTCAATGAACCTCCGTACTAATACACTAACTGGAGCGTCCTTCGCCACTGGAATGAATCAAGCCACCTTTGTTAGCCTGTCCACTATCACCCAGATTGAGTCATTCCCCGCACGGGATCGAGGTAGCCCATGTATGAAGTCTATGGCTATATTCTCAAATTTCCACTCCGACACTGGAAGTGGCTGCAGCAAGCCTGCCGGGTTCCTGCACTCTGCCTTTACGAGTTGGCAGGCCTCGCAATGCGTCACAAAGTACGTAATTTCCTTCTTCATACCCGTCCAGTACATCGTCCTCTTCAAATCTTTTACCATCTTGGTGATCCCCGGGTGTACCGAGTATCGGCTGCAGCAAGCTTCCGTCATAACATCCTCCCAGATCTGTCCTCCTGCCGGTATGTAGACCTGCCTCTGAAACACAGGAGCCGGTCCCTCAAGGAGTAATCTCCTGTCGTGCCTTCCTCCAAGGCTCGGAACATCGGCTCAGCTCTAACATCCAGCTTCTGCACATCTATGATGCGGTCCCGAATATCATCAATAGTAACCATCGACCCCAGGTACTCCATGTATAAATCCGGGTCATCCTCGGACACTAGTGATATCTGCATCTCCTCAAATGATTTAACTAACTCAGAGGCCATCAGCTGCGGGCCTTCTCCTGACGTACTCGCTCTCCGACTCAAAGCGTCTGCGACCACGTTTGCCTTCCCTGGATGGTAGTGCATGGTATACTGGTAGTCCGACAGAAACTCCACCCAGCGTCTCTACCTGATGTTTAACTCCTTTTGTGTATCTACGTATTTCAAGTTCTTGTTGTCTGAGAAGATATCGCAATATACTCCGTAGAGATAGTGTCACCAGATCTTAAGAGAAAAAACAACTGCCCCCATCTCCAAATCGTGCACGGGGTAGTTCTGCTCATGTTGTTTCAACTGACGTGAGGCGTAAGCTATTACGTGCCCATTCTGCATCAGAACGACACCCATCCCTTGATAGGAAGCATCTGTGTACACCTGGAATCCTTTCTTCCCTGACGGAAGAGCAAGGATGGGAGCCGAGGTAAGACGATCCTTCAGCTCCTGAAACGCAGATTCGCATCGTGGTGTCCAAATAAGAGAGGACTCCTTCGTCAGAGACGTAAGAGGGAGGGAAATCTGAGAGAACCCCTTTACGAACTTCCGGTAATAACCGACAAGTCCTAAGAAACTTCGAATATCCGAGGCTGACTTTAGTGGTGGCCAATCCCGTACTGCCTGGACCTTCGCCGGATCCACTGCTAGACCTGCTCCACTGATGACATGGCCCAAAAAGGCCACCTCCTTTAACCAGAACTGGCACTTACTGTATTTGGCATACATCTTATGCTCCCGACCTTCTCCAAGGTCAAGGCCAGATGTCTCACGTGCTCCTCCTCCGTCCTTGAATAGATAAGGATGTCATCGATGAATACGATAACGAAGACATCCAGATACTCTTCGAACACCCAGTTCATCAAGGTTATGAATGTGGAGGGTGCATTCGTGAGCCCGAAAGGCATCACGGTAAACTCGTAGAAACCATATCTACTGCTGAAGGCCGTCTTCGGGAAGTCCTCCTCCCGAATGCGAAGCTTGTAGTACCCCGACCTCAGATCCAGCTTTGAGAACCAATGGGCTCCCTCCATCTGGTCAAATAGCTCGTCTATCCTTGGCGAGGGATAAGTATTCCGGACCGTCAACCTGTTCAGGGATCGGTAATCTATACATAGCCGAAGGGTTCCATCCTTCTTCTTGACGAATAACACCGGAGCTCCCCATGGTGAAGAGCTAGGACGAACGAACCCGACCTCCACTAACTCCTGAAGCTGGCTTTGAAATTCCACCAACTCCTTTGGGTCCATTCGATAGGGAGCTATGGATACCGGCTTAGCCCCCGGTATAAGCTGAATCTGTAAGTCCTTCTCTCGGTGCGGGGGTAGCCCTGATAGCTTCTCCGGAAATATGTCGGCGAAGTCTTGCACTACTGGAATATCTGAAATGGAGTCCTTGGCCACGACCGCCTCAAAAAGGACCTGATAAACCTCTCCCCCTGCAAAAGGGCCTTAACGGCCTGCACAGATGTTAATAAGGTGTGGGGTGCTGGTATAATACCTTCGATAACAATAAAGGAGTCCACGTGCCTTACGGTGATCCTCTTTGCCACGCAGTCGATCTGGGCATGGTTCCAACACAGCCATGTCTTTCCCAGGATCAGATCGTAATTTGGCATCTTCAAAATCGTTGTTGGTGCCTCAAACGCCTTCCCGCCGATCTCCGCTTCCATATTGCAATGAGTAGAGGTCATTAGCTCTGATCCATTGGGTAGGCGCACCCTCATCATCTTTCCGGTGAACGGCTCCACGCCTGCCAATCCTTTCACGAAATCTTCCGACACAAACGAGTGCGAAGCACCGGTGTCGAAGAGCGTGTGAGCGGGCTTGCCGCTAATGAAGACTATGCCTGAGGTAATTAAATGTCTTAGTATTCTTGTTATAGTTGTCTTCTCTTAATTTCTAACTAGGTTATGTCTAGAAAAACTAGTTCATAGGAAGAAACTTAAAAGTACTGCCATACCTGCGATAACCTGTTTCTAGTCTCGGGACTGTGTTAGGTCTAGAGCATACACTTGCTCCCTCTCTGGCCTGTGGCCTCGGTCCTGAAATCATTGTCCTCGATCCTGTCCTCAGCCGCCAAACTGTCGGGGAGGTGGGGCGCCCTGATGTGCTGGTGGGGTTGATCGCCTCATAGGGCAGTTCCTCTTGATATGCCCCGGCTGATTGCACTAAAAGCATACCGGTGCCTGCTCTGCTGTCCTTGGCATCTCCAACATCTGTAAAGGCTGGGGAGCCAATTCCCCCTGACTCCTCTGCTGCTGTAAATCTCATGATGAGGTTGATCCCCGTTCCTTCTCTCCCCAATTACCTGGCCTCGAGGACGGTCTTTGCGACCTCCAATCACTGTATCATCAGCCGGTCTCTTCCGGCTCCTAACTGTAAGCTGATCCGCTTCTCTCTTCTTAGCCATCTCCAGAATCCTGGCCAAACTCCCCTCTGAGATGAAGAGGAGGGTCTGTCTCATGTCGTCTTGCAGCCCCTTGTAAAACCTCCGGGCATAGCCAACGTCATCCAACTGATAAGCGTCCGCATAACGGGCCAGGTGAGTAAACTCCTGATAATACTCCACCACAGTCCTGTTCCCCTTCCTCAACCGCAGGAACCTATCCTCCTGCTCGTCCCTCGCCGACTGAGGTACGAAATGTCCCAAGAGCGCTGCTCTGAAATCCTCCCAAGTAATATCTGCGCAATCCATACCCGCAAAGGTGGTGTCCAGCTGTGACTTCCACCACCTCTTTCCATGTGACTCCAGGCAGGAGACCGCCAAAGCAACTTCCTCCTTAGTGGGGCATCGAATCCCCGCAAGCATCTCATAAATGGTATCTAACAACTCCTCAGTGCATACTTCCGATTCCGTCCCCAATTAGGATGGAGGGGAAAGTCCCCGGAATACGCTCATCCAGTTGGCCCCGGTGTTTTGCTATGGAGCCGGGGCTTGCTGAGCTCTGAAGGCCTCCAAAATGGCCGTCAGTGTTTGCCCCATCTCCGTCTCCTGGAATGGACCTGGGGCTGGCAGAGGTGGGACCACATACGGAGCCTGAGGTGTCCCCTGCTGTGATGTAGGGTTCGTCGCAGGCTACAAGGAAAAAGATTCCATTTGTTAGAGAACGTATGAATGGAATATAGGAAAGGGGTAGGATGGACTTTCACATGTGATTTCCCTTATGGGTACGTGCATCTCAGTATGTGATGAGAGCTGTGGTAAAGAGTCTCTTATCAAGGTCCTGGGTTCGATCCCTAGTGGCAACAACCTACTGCTGCTGAAAAACAGGCGCGGAGAGGGGTTGGGGTGCATGGCCTGCAGGCTTGATGTGATAGGCTGACTATAAGTAGTGGGCCTGGGTGTGGACTTCTGGTAGGCCGGCGGTGCCAGCTGGGTCCCGCAGGGTTGGCAGGCCTGGACCGTTATAAGTGCCCATAAGGGAAATCACATGTGAAAGTTCATCCTACCCCTTTCTTATATTCCATTCATACGTTCTCTAACAAATAGAATCTTTTTCCTTGTAGCCTGCGACGAACCCTACATCACAATAGGGGACACCTCAGGCTCCGAATGTGGTCCCACCTATGCCAGCTCCAGCTCCGTTCCAGGAGACGGAGGTGGGGCAAACACTGATGGCCATTTTGGAGGCCTTCAGTGCTTCGCAAGGCCCGACTCCACAGCCAAACCCCGGGGCCAACTGGATGAGCGTCTTCCGGGGACTTTCCCCTCCATACTACCTGGGGACGGAATCGGCAGTACGCACTGAGGAGTTGTTAGATACCATTTATGAGATGCTTTCGGGAATCCGATGCTCCACTGAGGAGGCAGTTGCTTTGGCAGTCTCCTGCCTAGAGTCACGTGGAAAGAGGTGGTGGAAGTCACAGTTGGACACCACCTTTGCGGGTATGGATTGCGCAGATATTACTTGGGAGGAGTTCAGAGCAGCGCTCTTGGGACATTTCGTACCTCAATCGGTGAGGGACGAGCTGGAAGATAGGTTCCTACGGTTGAGGCAGGGGAACAAGACTATGGTGTAGTATTATCAGGAGTTTACTCACCTGACCCGCTATGTGGACGCTTACTAGTTGGACAACTCTGGCTATGCCCGATGGTTTTAGAAGGGGCTGCAAGACGATATGAGACAGGCCCTCCTCTTCGTCTTAGAGGGGAGTTTGGCCAGGATTCTGGAGATTTCTAAGAAGAGAGAAGCGGATCAGCTTACAGTTAGGAGCCGGAAGAGACCGACTGATGATACAGTGATTGGAGGTTGTAGAGACCATCCTCGAGGCCAGGTTATTGGGGAGAGAAGGAACGGGGATCAACCTCATCAGGAGATTGGGCAGGAGCAGAGGAGTCAGGTGGTATTCCCCAGCCTTTACAGATGTTGGAGATACCAAGGACAGTAGAGCAGGCACCGATATGCTTTAAGTGCAATCATCCAGGGCATATCAAGAGGAACTTCCCTATGAGGCGAGCACCCCCACCAGCACATCAGGGCGCCCCACCTCCCCGACAGTTTGGCGACCGAGGACAGGATCAAGGACGAGGATTTCAGGACCGAGGCCACAGGACAGAGCGGGAGCAAGTGTATGCTCTAGACCTGACACAGCCCCGGAACTAGGAGTAGGTTATCGCAGGTATGGCAGTACTTTCAAGTTTCTTCCTATGAACTAGTTTTTCTAGACATAACCTAGTTAGAAATTAAGAGAAGACAACTATAACAAGAATACTAAGACATTTAATTACCTCAGGCATAGTCTTCATTAGAGGCAAGCCCGCTCACACGCTCTTCGACACCGGTGCTTCGCACTCGTTTGTGTCAGAAGATTTTGTGAAAGGATTGGCAGGCGTGGAGCCGTTCACCGAAAAGATGATGAGGGTGCGCCTACCCGATGGATCAGATCTAATGACCTCTGCTCATTGCAATATGGAAGCGGAGATCGGCGAGAAGGCTTTTGAGGCACCAACGACGATTCTGAAGATGCCAGATTACGATCTTATCTTGGGCATGACATGGCTGTGCTAGAACCATGCCCAGATCGACTGCATGGTGAAGATGATCACCGTGAGGCACAAGGACTCCTTTATTGTTATCGAAGGTATTATACCAGCACCCCGCAACTTATTATCATCTGTGCAGGCCGTTAAGGCCCATCTGCAGGGGGGAGAGGTTTATCAGGTCCTTTTTGAGGCAGTCATGGCCAAGGACTCCATTTCAGATATTCCAGTAGTGCGAGACTTTGCCGATGTATTTCCAGAGAAGCTACCAGGGCTACCCCCGCACAAAGAGAAGGACTTCCAGATTCAGCTTATACCGGGGGCTAAGCCGGTATCTAGAGCTCCCTATCGAATGGCCCCAAAGGAGTTGGTGGAATTTTGAAGCCAGCTTCAGGAGTTAGTGGAGGCCAGGTTCGTTCAGCCTAGCTCTTCACCATGGGGAGCTCCGGTGTTATTCGTCAAGAAGAAGGACGGAACCCTTCGGCTGTGTATAGATTACCGGGCCCTGAACAGGTTGACGGTCCGGAATACTTATCCCTTGCCAAGGATAGACGAGCTATTTGACCAGCTAAAGGGAACCCATTGGTTGTCAAAGCTGGATCTGAGGTCGGGGTACTACCAGCTTCGCATTCGGGAGGAGGACATCCTGAAAACGGCCTTCAACAGCAGATATGGTTTGTACGAGTTTACCGTGATGCCTTTCGAGCTCACGAATGCACCCTCCGCATTCATGACCTTGATGAACTGGGTGTTCGAAGAGTATCTGGATGTCTTCATTATCGTATTCATCGATGACATCCTTATCTATTCAAGGACGGAAGAGGAGCACGCGAGACATCTGGCCTTGACCTTGGAGAAGCTGCGGGAGCATAAGATGTATGCCAAATACAGCAAGTGCCAGTTATGGCTAAAGGAGGTAGCACTTTTTGGGCCATGTCATCAGTGGAGCAAGTCTGGCAGTGGATCCGACGAAGGTCCAGGCAGTACGGGATTGGTTACCACTAAAGTCGGCCTCGGATGTTCGAAGTTTCTTAGGACTTGCCGGTTATTACCGGAAGTTCGTAAAGGGGTTCTCTCAGATTGCCCTCCCTCTTACGTCTCTGACGAAGAAGGAGTCCCCTCTTATTTGGACACCACGATGCGAATCTGCGTTTCAGGAGCTGAAGGATCGTCTTACCTCGGCTCCCATCCTTGCTCTTCCGTCAGGGAAGGAAGGATTCAAGGTGTACACAGATGCTTCCTATCAGGGGATGGGTGCCGTTCTGATACAGAATGGGCACGTAATAGCTTACGCCTCCCGTCAACTGAAACAATATGAGCAGAACTACCCCGTGCACGATTTGGAGATGGGGGAAGTCATTTTGCTCTTAAGATCTGGCGACACTATCTCTACGGAGTACATTGCGATATCTTCTCAGACCACAAGAACTTGAAATACGTAGATACACAGAAAGAGTTAAACATCAGGCAGAGACGCTGGGTGGAGTTTTTGTCGGATTACCAGTATACCATGCACTATCATCAAGGGAAGGAAAACATGGTCGTAGACGCTTTGAGTCAGAGAGAGAGTACGTCAGGAGTAGGCCCGCAGCTGATGGCCTTGGAGTTGGTTAAATCATTCGAGGAGATGCAAATATCACTAGTATCTGAGGATGACCCGGAGTTATACATGGAGTACCTGGGGTCGATGGTTACTACTGATGATATTCGGGATCGCATCAGAGATGGGCAGAAGCTAGATGTGAGAGCTGAGCCGATGTTACGAGCCTTGGAGGAAGGCACGACAGGAGATTACTCCTTGAGGGACGGGCTCCTGTGTTTCAGAGGCAGGGTCTACATACCGGCAGGTGGCCAGATCCGGGAGGACGTTATGATGGAAGCTCACTGCAGCCGATACTCGGTACACCCGGGGATCACCAAGATGGTAAAAGATTTGAAGAGGACGATGTACTGGCTGGGTATGAAGAAGGACATTACGTACTTTGTGACACATTGCGAGGCCTGCCAACTCGTAAAGACAGAGTGTAGGAACCCGGCAGGCTTGCTGCAGCCACTTCCGGTGGCGGAGTGGAAATTTGAGGATATAGCCATGGACTTCATACATGGGCTACCTCGATCTCGTGTGGGGAATGACTCGATCTGGGTGATAGTGGACAGGATAACAAAGATGGCTCGATTCATTCCAGAGGCGAAGGACGCTCCGGTTAGTGGATTAGTACGGAGATTCATTTTGCAGTTTGTGCGTTATCATGGGGTGCCCAAGACTATCGTTTTAGATCGGGACGGGCAGTTTGCATCCTGGGAGTGAAGCTAGCTGCCTGAACAGGGGGAACTAAAGGTCTGTGCGCATAGAGTCGTGTGCGTGAGTTTCACTTGCATGAATCATGGCATAGCATACCACTACACTCATATTTGCATACAACCGACACCCCAACGTATAAATCGGTATGGGACTTTTTATACGATGAGAGCCTTGCAAAAGACCCCTTAACTTATAAGTTTGTATGGGCATTCATATAAGTTAAGGTTACTTACTATTTACTTACTATTTACTTGCTTGCTTTCTATTTGTCTATTTTACTACTCACTACCGTAGAACTGCTAGATGTACTCTTATTTGATTAGTTGTTTATACACCATGAACAATTGTTAGACTAGTTCCACTGTCATCCGTTTGATTATTCTCTACCATTGTAGCTTCCCTTTCCTCCTCTCCGCTCGGTGCTTAGGAGCCGTGGTGGAAGGGGTAGGGGATGATAGGGCTTAGTCTTTATGACTAATGGTTTTCGAACCACAACATTACAGGAGCTCCGGATGGGAGACAGGGACCAGCAGCCCAGGGACTAGCACCAGCGGAGTACGATGCGCATGGAGGTGGGCCAGTCTAGCACCGGAGCACCTGTGACCAGCTCCGTGAGTGTTTAGTATTTTTATAGCTTCTGCGATGAGTGATTTGTAGTGAGGATTCTGATGTACCGGGCTCGAGCCCATTTTTCTATATTTCATCTGAACTGCTCTTTTACAGTACTTTCTATTATTTTATATTGATGGACTTGCTATGATTTTATTCATATGTGTTTCTGTGGACCTATTTCCATTCAGTGTAATAT
The DNA here is from genome assembly GCA_039513925.1 of Platanthera zijinensis. NCBI lineage: Eukaryota > Viridiplantae > Streptophyta > Magnoliopsida > Asparagales > Orchidaceae > Platanthera > Platanthera zijinensis. The sequence continues at coordinate 20,442,716 of CM077094.1, read as the reverse complement.
TTACTTCTCTCTCTTTGTGATCGAAAAGGTCCGGCAGAATTGGCGTTTTGTAGTGGCGGCCTTCCCGTGAGTCGGTGCCACCGCAAAGCGACAATTCTGGGCTAAGACCCCGGTGGTTGAAAAAGAAAAAGGGGGGGGGGGTCTTATGTAACACCCCAAAAAGACTCAAAAGTTGATTTGAGGTTCAGGTGGCTTAACACGGCCTGGGACACGGGCGTGTCCCAGGGCGTGTCGGGGTACACGGCCTGGGACACGGGCGTGTCCCAGGGCGTGTTCAAGATAGTCGACGATCGGAGGTCGACGATAGTCGAGCCTGGGACACGGCCTCCGACACGGGCGTGTCCCAGAGCGTGTCACTCATTTAAATTCGAAAATGGCCTATTTGAGTCAGAATTGTACACGGCCCGGAACCATGGCTTGAACACGGCCATGTCAGCTTTGACACGGGCGTGACAGTGGGCGTGTGCCTACCCGTGTACTACTCTGACTGGATTCAGCGCTCGATGGGTACCGTGTAAGCAGGTGTGACACGGGCGTGTCAAGTGACCGACACGGGCGTGTCAGGTTCGACACGGGCGTGTCGATGCCCGTGTTCTGGTAATTTTAGGCGGTGCGAGCGCCGCGTGTGCCGCTTAAGGGTACACGGCCTGTGACACGGGCGTGTCACAGGCCATGTCGGCCAAAAGAAAAAGGATTTTCAGGCAGATCTTGGCCCTTCATTTTCTTTAAATAGAATCCTGTGGCTGGAGATCATTTCTGGTCTGATAAGGCCGGAAAAGGAGGAAGAAAAGCTCATTTTTCTTTTCATCTTCTCTTTCTAAAATTTAAGAGAGAGGTGAGAGCAAGGAGGAAGAAGAAGTGGAGTCCGGTTGCTGGTGGTGCTACGGTGGTCCAAATCGCGAGCCGAGTTCGGATTTGAGAAGGCAACGCTGCTGCGAAGACTTTCATCCGTCTCAAATTTCTCTCCATGGCTCCGGAGCAAACTCCTAGGGTAACGATTTCCTGCTTGGACATGTGAAGTCCTTAATTCCTGCATTGCATAGGGAAAACCCTTCCCCGCGAGTGTGCGGTGGGTTGTGGCGTCCCTTGGGGTAGATATGTGAAGTCCCCCTTGTTAGAGTCCGGAATTGGAGTACGGATCTAGGCATGCTGTGTGAAGCCCATCTGGACATGATCTAGATTGGTGATGCTTGTTTGCATATCGGAGAAGACTCCGTGATTTCTTGCTTGTAGGCATGATGGAAAGTACTGGAGGAAGTCCAAGAAATTGAGAGAGTTGGACTCTCCTGTAGCCGTGAGTTGCTACTTTGTGTGAGGTTGAGCCGTTGAGCCGTGGGGCTGCAACTGGGCAATGCCTTGGTGGTGGAACGGGCAAGGTGAAGCTGTACCCGCGTCAGTCCAGGCATGAGTCTGACGATGTGAGCAACGGGAAAGGTGGATCTGTACCCGCGTTATGGTTGTCTAACCTTGGGTGCTTAAGACCCTGTTAGGATCACATAGCGAGAGTCGACGGCCGGTGAGCCGATCAGACTAGAATGCTCATATGGAACCGTTATGTCTGGGACCTCTGAACGGTAGTGTGGCCGTGGAAATACGGAACACCGATAATGTGCCCTGAGTGCACGGAGCGTCGGGCCGTCGTGCCGGCGTTTGTGATATGTGACTGTGCGGGCGTGCACGTCTTGCTTAAATTGCTATATATATCATCTGGAAGATTGCTATGCAGGGATGGAATTCCGCTGCCCCGTGCCAGGGGCAGGGTCGTTATAATTGGTCAGCTGAATGCTGACCGTTGCCCTGTTTGCCACCGCTTGGTGGATTGGTTATTACAGGTACTGGAGGTGCTGGTCCGAGCGGGACTTAGCGGGCTGAAGCCCAAAGCTGCGCTGCTGCCCTCGAAGGCATTATTTTGTTTCTTTTGTTCATGTGTGGCCGACCTGCGTGCTGATGTATGTAATCCACACGCTTGTTAAGAGAAACTGTTGTAAGGCCTTAAGGCCAGACTCTTGTAATGTTTATATTTATTCCTAAGTAAGTGGACAGTGTTTATTATCTTGAGTTCATTTATTCAACCGTGAAGCTTCCGCTAGAATGCTCTGTGTTAGGATGCGTGGTTTTGATATTATTTCGTAGCGTCTCCACCTGTTTATGGAATATGGTGTGGGGCCCCGGCCGGACCCTCTATTATATTCTTCTTGACGGGTAGAGGTGTTACAATTTGGTATCAGCTTGTTGGTCGATCTCTTCCGAATTCGCGGACGAATTCTTTTGCGAGGTGGCATGCACGTGTCAGTGCCGTCGTTATAACACTTAATTTGAACTCAAGATTGTCCACTTAGGAATGCAAATACACTTGTTTGTTGAACTTGTGTATTCTTTTGTATGGTTGCCATTTTCATTGGTCGTTAACCTGTGTATTTTACACATATAGGTGACCAGAAGTGTTGCGGGTCAGTCCGAACCACAACGTTCTGTTGAGAATGCGGCACCAGCCGAGGTGCCCACAACTCCTCCATCCGCTGAAACAGTACGTCTCATCACGGAAACGGTACTTGCGGTGATGAATGCTCAGCAAGCGGGGCAGGCACGTCCTGTAGTGGTGCCAGCGCAAGCTGGGGTACGGCAAGAACCGATAGAAGCCAAAGTTGATCCGCGGGTAGCAGATCAACAATGGAAGCAATTCTTGAGCTTCAACCCTCCGCAGTTTCATGGGGCGGGTACACCGGCCCAAGCAGAGGATTGGCTTGCAAGAATCAAGAGGATTATGAGGGCTATCAGGGTTGAGGAGGAACAGAAAGTTATGTTAGCCACTTTCCTACTGGAGGGAGAGGCGCGATTGTGGTGGGATGAGATGGAAATGCATCACTTGGCTGGGAGGCAATTGGCAGAGATTACAATGGACGAATTTTCTCGATTGTTCTTAGCACAACATCTGCCGGTGCAGCAAAGGATATCGATGGAAATGGAATTTCAACGGTTGGCGCAGGGAGATCGAAGTGTGGATGACTACCTGCATGAGTTCACCCGGTTGGGAAGATATGCGGGCACGATCTTCGCCGAAGAAGAGCGTAAGACTAGTCGGTTTTATGCGGGACTGCGAGATGAGCTGCGGTATTTGCTCTCAAGTTCTGTGAGTCAGGGATTCCAAGCCTTAGCCTGTACGGCTCGTTATTTGGAGCTGGACATGAAACGGGGGCAAGCAAAAGGAAACTTGGCGGTTGTGAAGCTGGAGTTTAAGCCGCCGCGTCCGGACAAGTTTGGCTACCGAAAGAGGTGGAATAAGAAGTCTAAGTCTTCTGGACAAGCTACTTCTGCGACTGTGACGGGCACATCTGGGAATGGATCTCGTGCTTGTTATACGTGCGGGAAGGTTGGACACTTCGCACGTGAATGCCGATTTGGTCCTCCAAAGGGTGATAAGAAGACGGGAGCATCTTATGCGGAGAAGGGGAAGGCTGTGGTGGAGTCTTCTGCCTCGCACGCGCAGCCCAGGGTCTTCAACCTTGGACAACAGGAGGCCATTAAGCAGGCGGATGTCGTCACAGGTGCGCGTAGATTTTAATGTTCTTGTTTGGTTGTGTTGTGCTTGTTTTAATTGTAAGGTTATAGGGTTTGTCCTTATAAGAGAGTATTCGGCGCGAGCACTGTTCGACACAGGTGCTTCACATTCGTTTCTGTCTGAGGACTTTATCGTTCGTATCGGGGTGCCTATCCGGACCGCGACAGACAGTGTAAAGGTGTTGTTGCCTAACGGATGTTTGATGTGCGCGGATCGATCTTGCGGTCTTGAGGTCAAGATAGGAAGTCAGGATTTCAAGGTGGAAACACTAGTATTGCCGATCAAAGAGTTTGATATAATCTTTGGTATGGACTGGCTTTCAGAGCAGCATGCCTGTATAGATTGCACTTCAAAAGAGGTCACACTTGGGCAAAATACCGAACAAGAGACCAAGTTCATTGGTATGCAAGGGATGAGTGGGATGTTGTTATCCGCTCTCCAAGTTGTTAAGGCAGTTCGGAAGGGTGCGGAGTTGTTCTTCACACTCATAGAGGCGGTGGCGCCGAAGGCCAGTGTGAGTGAAGTGCCGATTGTGTCGGAATATGCGGATGTGTTTCCAAAGGACCTTCCGGGGTTACCTCCCCAAAGGGAAATCGAATTCGCTATCGAGCTGGTGCCGGGTGCGAAACCTGTGGCCCGTTCGCCGTATCGGGTAGCGCCAAAAGAAATGGCCGAACTGAAAGTTCAGTTGCAAGAATTGTTGGAGCAGGGTTATATACGCCCAAGTATATCACCTTGGAGCACGCCTGTTCTTTTTGTGAAAAAGAAAGACGGTGGTTTGCGACTATGTATTGATTATCGTGAACTGAACAAGCTGACAGAGAAAAACAAGTATCCAATTCCACGGATCGATGACTTGTTCGATCAGCTAGCGGGCTCAACCGTCTATTCGAAGTTGGATTTGAAGTACGGGTATTACCAGTTGCGGATTATGGAAGGTGACATTCCCAAGACAGCGTTTGGCACACGCTATGGCCATTATGAGTTCACAGTGATGCCGTTCGGCTTGTGTAATGCGCCTTCGGTATTCATGGATCTCATGCATCGAGCGTTCCGCGAATACCTGGATCTGTTTGTGATTGTGTTTATTGATGATATTCTGGTATATTCACAATCGGAGGAAGATCATGCAAACCATTTGCGATTAGTATTGCATACCTTGCGAAGGAATAAGCTGTCTGCCAAGTTCTCAAAATGTGAGTTCTGGCTCTCGTCGGTGGCTTTTCTAGGCTATGTAGTAAGTGGAGAGGGCATAGCGGTGGATCCGGCAAAGATAAGTGCCATTCGTGATTGGCCAGTGTTGTCTTCGGTGGCCGAAGTCAGGAGTTTCCTTGGACTAGCGGGCTACTATAGAAGGTTCGTGGAGAACTTCTCCCGGATTGCTTTGCATCTGACTACGTTGACGAGAAAGGATCAGAAGTTCGTTTGGACGCCGGAGTGCACACGAGCTTTTGATGAGCTGAAGAATCGTTTGACCACGGCGCTCGTGTTGACGTTGCCATGTGGTACAGATGGATTTGAAATATACAGCGATGCGTCAGGAAGCGGCTTAGGCTGCATTCTCCTGCAGTTTGGCAAGGTAATCGCTTATGGCTCACGTCAATTGAAAGTGCATGAGCGTAATTACCCCGTCCATGATTTGGAGTTGGCGGCGGTGATCTTTTCGCTAAAATTGTGGCGACATTATCTGTATGGAGTGAAAGTGGATATTTATACAGATCATAAAAGCTTAAAGTATCTGCTTGATCAAAAAGAATTGAATATGCGACAAAGGAGGTGGATGGAATTCCTTGGGGATTTTACCTTCGACATTCACTATGTTCCCGGAAAGGGAAATGTGGTCGCTGATGCCTTGAGTCGTCGGGCTCCGGTGCAGGCAAATTGGTTGCGGATGCATGATAAGCGGTTAATCCAGGAATTGGAAGCCTTGGAGATATCTTGTGTGGAAAGAGATTCTTCAACTGTTGCATGTATGAGCTGGTTGGAAGTTCAATGTGACCTTGCTGACAGGGTTCGGCGGGCAACGGAGTTGGATGAAAGCCTCCAACGCTATGCAAAGGAGGGGTCTGGTGATCAATTTTCCTGGGATGATGGGTTGTTACGGAAGGATGGCCGATTGTGCGTCCCTAGTGCGGGTAAATTGCGAGAAGGGCTGCTATATGAAGCACACTTTACAAAGTATTCAATTCACCCTGGGAGCACAAAAATGTACAAGGACATGAAGAAACTGTTCTGGTGGCCTGGTTTAAAGAAGGACATAGCCGCGTATGTGGCTAAATGTCGTACTTGTGCTTTGGTCAAAGCAGAATGTCAACGGCCGAGTGGTTTCCTGAAGTCGTTGCCGGTTCCGCAATGGAAGTTTGAGGTTATTTCTATGGATTTCGTGCACGGATTGCCGAGATCTCAACGTGGCCATGACTCAATCTGGGTGATTGTAGACCGGTTGACAAAGGTGGCTCACTTTATACCAAACAAGCGGGACGATTCAGTGGAAACGTTGGCAAAGCTCTATGTGGAGCAGATTGTTCGATTGCACGGTGTTCCCCGGAGCATCGTAAGTGACCGAGATGGGCGCTTTACCTCGAAAGATTGGAGATTAGTTCATCAGATGTTGGGCACGAAGTTAGCATTCAGTACGGCCTTTCACCCGCAAACGGATGGCCAAACTGAACGAACCAACAGAACGATGGAGGATATGCTCCGTATGTGCGCCCTGGACTTCGGTAAGAAGTGGGAAGAGCATCTTGTTATGGTGGAGTTTGCCTATAATAATAGCCATCAAGAAAGTATAGGCATGGGCCCGTTTGAAGCGTTGTATGGTCGGAAGTGTCGTACACCGCTAGCTTGGGCAGAAACTGGCGAGACTAAACTTTTAGGCAAAAAGGAAGTCGAGGATGCTACGTCAACAATACGCTCTATTCGAGAGAGGCTCCTAATAGCCCAAGATCGGCAGGCCAAGTATTACAATGCTAAGCACCGGAACGTGGAGTTCGCGGTGGGTGACTGGGTCTATTTAAAGATTAAGCCCTTCAAAGGCGTATCTCGGATTCGGCGGTTGAAAAAGCTAAGTCCGCGATACCTTGGTCCGTTTGAAGTGGTGGAGCGAGTTGGGGAAGCCGCCTATCGGCTAGCTCTTTCATCGGAATTGAGTGGATTGCATGATGTGCTTCACATCTCGGTGCTACGCAAAGCAGTCAAGGATCCAGCTCAAGTAATTGACAATGATCGAGTACCTGTTGAGTATGGGCTAACAACAAAGGTGAAGCCTATACGGATTGAGGATCGAGCCGAGAAACAGTTGCGGAACAAAGTGATCGGGATGGTCATAGTCCGGTGGGACAATTGTGGCCGAGAAGAGCTAACATGGGAGCGTGAGCAGACCATGCAAGCCGAGTTTCCCGAATTATTTTCGTAATTTGTTTACTCGTTATATATGTAATAGAAACATATAAATGTTTTGTTAATTTCTCCCTACTGTCTTCAAATTTCGGGACGAAATTTTATTAAGGGGGGGGGGGAGGATTGTAACACCCCAAAAAGACTCAAAAGTTGATTTGAGGTTCAGGTGGCTTAACACGGCCTGGGACACGGGCGTGTCCCAGGGCGTGTCAGGGTACACGGCCTGGGACACGGGCGTGTCCCAGGGCGTGTTCAAGATAGTCGACGATCGTAGGTCGACGATAGTCGAGCCTGGGACACGGCCTCCGACACGGGCGTGTCCCAGGGCGTGTCACTCATTTAAATTCGAAAATGGCCTATTTGAGTCAGAATTGTACACGGCCCGGAACCAAGGCTTGAACACGGCCATGTCAGCTTTGACACGGGCGTGTCAGTGGGCGTGTGCCTACCCGTGTACTACTCTGACTGGATTCAGCGCTCGATGGGCACCGTGTAAGCAGGTGTGACACGGGCGTGTTAAGTGACCGACACGGGCGTGTCAGGTTCGACACGGGCGTGTCGATGCCCGTGTTCTGGTAATTTTAGGCGGTGCGAGCGCCGCGTGTGCTGCTTAAGGGTACACGGCCTGTGACACGGGCGTGTCACAGGCCGTGTTGGCCAAAAGAAAAAGGATTTTCAGGCAGATCTTGGCCCTTCATTTTCTTTAAAGAGAATCCTGTGGCTGGAGATCATTTCTGGTCTGATAAGGCCGGAAAAGGAGGAAGAAAAGCTCATTTTTCATTTCATCTTCTCTTTCTAAAATTTAAGAGAGAGGTGAGAGCAAGGAGGAAGAAGAAGTGGAGTCCGGCTGCTGGTGGTGCTACGGTGGTCCAAATCGCGAGCCGAGTTCGGATTTGAGAAGGCAACGCTGCTGCGAAGACTTGCATCCGTCTCAATTTCTCTCCATGGCTCCGAAGCGAACTCCTAGGGTAACGATTTCCTGCTTGGACATGTGAAGTCCTTAATTCCTGCATTGCATAGGGAAAACCCTTCCCCGCGAGTGTGCGGTGGGTTGTGGCGTCCCTTGGGGTAGATATGTGAAGTCCCCCTTGTTAGAGTCCGGAATTGGAGTACGGATCTAGGCATGCTGTGTGAAGCCCATTTGGACATGATCTGGATTGGTGATGCTTGTTTGCATATCGGAGAAGACTCCGTGATTTCTTGCTTGTAGGCATGATGGAAAGTACTGGAGGAAGTCCAGGAAATTAAGAGAGTTGGACTCTCCTGTAGCCGTGAGTTGCTACTTTGTGTGAGGTTGAGCCGTTGAGCCGTGGGACTGCAACTGGGCAATGCCTTGGTGGTGGAACGGGCAAGGTGGAGCTGTACCCGCGTCAGTCCAGGCATGAGTTTGACGATGTGAGCAACGGGAAAGGTGGATCTGTACCCGCGTTATGGTTGTCTAACCTTGGGTGCTTAAGACCCTGTTAGGATCACATAGCGAGAGTCGACGGCCGGTGAGCCGATCAGACTAGAATGCTCATATGGAACCGTTATGTCTGGGACCTCTGAACGGTAGTGTGGCCGTGGAAATACGGAACACCGATAATGTGCCCTGAGTGCACGGAGCGTCGGGCCGTCGTGCCGGCGTTTGTGATATGTGACTGTGCGGGCGTGCACGTCTTGCTTAAATTGCTATATATATCATCTGGAAGATTGCTATGCAGGGATGGAATTCCGCTGCCCCGTGCCAGGGGCAGGGTCGTTATAATTGGTCAGCTGAATGCTGACCGTTGCCCTGTTTGCCACCGCTTGGTGGATTGGTTATTACAGGTACTGGAGGTGCTGGTCCGAGCGGGACTTAGCGGGCTGAAGCCCAAAGCTGCGCTGCTGCCCTCGAAGGCATTATTTGTTTCTTTTGTTCATGTGTGGCCGGCCTGCGTGCCGATGTATGTAATCCACACGCTTGTTAAGAGAAACTGTTGTAAGGCCTTAAGGCCAGACTCTTGTAATGTTTATATTTATTCCTAAGTAAGTGGACAGTGTTTATTATCTTGAGTTCATTTATTCAACCGTGAAGCTTCCGCTAGAATGCTCTGTGTTAGGATGCGTGGTTTTGATATTATTTCGTAGCGTCTCCACCTGTTTGTGGAATATGGTGTGGGGCCCCGGCCGGACCCTCTATTATATTCTTCTTGACGGGTAGAGGTGTTACATCTTACAAGTAGTATCAGAGTCAGGTTTCGATCCTGGGACCTGTGGGTTATGGGCCCACTCCTAAGCGGGTATCCACACTACCTGGCCTAGCCCTTCCGTACGCCCCTTGAAGAACACAACCTAGAGTATCCGCATACTTATGCTGGCTATATCCACCAGACTTTATGTAACACCCCAAATATCCCCAAGACAAAATGGAGCTTTTGTATGCTGACACGGCCTGGGACACGGGCGTGTCCCAGGGCGTGTCTTACTTGGGTTGCTCGGGATCGTTTACTCAACAAATTGTTCTCGACAATTGTTGAGGGGGGCTGACACGCTCAGCGACACGGGCGTGTCGGGGGGCGTGTCCAGCCAGGTGTCGTGTGTGTTGGCCAGTGAATTGCAGGCGGCAAGGTCGGGCGGCGTGTCGCTTGACATGGCCTGGGACACGGGCGTGTCCCAGGGCGTGTCCGGGCGTGTCCGACACGTGTCCATCCTGGGCGTGTCGAGGTGTCGACCTGGCGGTTGGCGGTCGTCAAGCGGCGACACGGCCTGGAACACGGGCGTGTTCCAGGGCGTGTTCAGGCTTGGTCGACGAGCGTGGGGCAGCGGTCGACGTCGACGATAGTCGAGCTTGAGGGACAGAGCCTTGGACACGGGCGTGTGCCTTGGCCGTGTACTTCTCTGGTCGTTTTGGCAATTGTGTGTGGCCGTGTTTGTAAGACCCCCATTTTTTTTTCTTTTTCGACACCGGGGTCTTAGGCCCAGAACCGCCGCCTTGCGGTGACACCTTCGCACCCGGGAAGGTCGTCACTACAAAACGCCGATCCTGCCGGCCAAATCGATCTCTACTGTAGCAAGAAAAGAATATGCAGTCCACAACAAATATCACATATAATAAAAACTCCACGAAGGGAGTGTCCACAGAATAACAATAATCAGAGTACTATAAATGCGGGCTCATGCCCGGTACAACATGTCCTCACTACAAGTCTCTCATGCGGAAGCAAAAACAGAACAACTACTCGAGGTCGAGACTCACGGTCCCGGCTGTATGAACTCCGGAGCTAGACTGCCCTATCTCCAAGCGTGCCGACCTCCGGGGCTGATCCTCCATGCTGGGCTCCGTGGTCCCCTAAAATAATGTGGTTCGAAAACTGTTAGTCTAAAAGACTAAGTCCCATCATCCCCCATCCCTTCCCCCATGGCTCCTAGGCACCGAGCGGAGAGGAAGAAAGGGGAGGACTTGAAGGTGGAGAATGTCAAATAGCAGATGGCAGCGGAACTAGACTAGCAGTTCTAAGTATGGTAATAATGATACAAAATTAGAATAAGTAACCTTAACTTATGTGATTACACATAAGCTAAGGGATCTCTTGCAGGGCTCCCATCGTATAAAGTGTCCCATACCACTTATACGTTGGGGTGTCGGTTATCAAACAGCAGTATATATATATTGAATTTAACCTTTGATTTATAAACTTACCCACACAAGCTTATAGACCAAGGGGTCGTTTTGCAAGTCCTAATGTATAAGCGTCCCATACCACTTATACTTTAGGTGTCAGGGTTAAATGAATCGATTATGCTATGACATGCTAGTGGGTATGATGGCCATGTAAGTGCAACACACACACCCGACTCTGTGCACACAGACCTTTAGTTCCCCCTTTCGGAGCCGTTACCTCCCAGGATACCTCCGTAGTGGCAGACGGAAGCGGTGGGTTGAGCCTCGCCAACCTCAAAACCAGTAAAAGCACCACTGGTCTGACCTACCGTACGCCTCAACGCTTGGTGCACGAAGCGGACTCCTGCGTACTCTTGCCGGCTGGCGCACCGGACTTAACCTTGGCTAAGTGCTAGTCACCTTGCCGAGTCAACGATATCGGTGTCGGTGCAATAGAACTCCCCGATATCGAGAGCCCACCACCTTAATCCTTCCTATTTTTATGCACATGCAACAGTTCGATATATAACAATTTAAAGTGTCAAACTCCTAGACTAAACCGTCCGTATTAACCACAACCGAGACTAAGCTCACCGGACTAACCCGTCCGTCATAATCCACAACCGAGCCGAAGCTCCCCGGACTATCCCGTCCGTCATAACCAACAACTGAGCCGAAGCTCCCCGGACTAACCCGTCCGTCATAATCCTCAACCGAGCCGAAGCTCCCCGGACTACCATGCCCATTACCTTAACCACTGGGCTTAATGCCCGAGTAACCCAAACTATCTCTCGGGACACAGGGGTGTGAGAGTGTGAAATCCTAAGTTTACTACCTACTCCTCAATTCACCTTATGCCTACAACTTAGGTTTTACCCATTTCATTTCCATATTACAGTAAACTAAACCTAAAGTGATTTTGACCTTCCACTCTACGGGGAAGACGATCTTTCGTCGATCCCAAACATCACTCAACACTACCGACTCACATCCCACTACTTAACCTAAACCTCTAGGATGACCCATCCACATCTACAACATCTAGCAAGATGGCTAACTCCAACTATGCCAAATCATTTTCTTTCAACAATTTACTAAATGCAGACCACAAGGTTAAATGTCAAGTATAATGGGGAGTACATCAATTAATCTTCCAATACTCCTATAATAATTAATGGAGGTACACTATGACCTTTAAGCCCTAATTCCAGAGATCCAAAATTTTCCTTATTTATTTAATAATTTATTTAATTATTCTATTGACTAAAATTTCCAATAATGAACATGAAGTACCATTTTCAATCAAGATATCATTCTACAAATTTTATATGTTATTCAAAATAAGGATACAACTCATCTTCCAAAATATCTAAATTTTTCAGTAAGGTTTTGTCCCCAAATCATTATTTCATTTTAATCCTTAAAAATTCATTTAAAGAAATATAAAATACTATATGGCTTCCAAATATTCAGAGAAAATTCAAGTATGAATCTAATGGCATGTAAATGGTTTGGGCCAAATTTCATAATTTATTTATCAGTATATGGACTAAATTAAATTATTGAATAATTCCATCATTTTAACAAGCTTGTGAAGTAAGTACTTCAAATATGTATCCAAAAATTTTCATAAAATTTATATATGCATAAAATGATTCAAAACTTCCTCTGCCAATTTTTCATGACCTCCCAAGGGTCAGAGGGACTATAATAATTATTTTATTAAATTGAGGCATCCCTTGTGTTTCAAATGAAGTACCATACATATTATCCCAAAATTCCCAAATAAATTACCAGAGACTAATAGTATCCTTTTTATCATCATACCAAAATTTCACCTTATCTGGAAGAGTTTAACTAGCCTATTTTAACCCTACAAAGTTTGTGCCCTAAATTAGGGTTAGGGTTTTGTGGGTCCCAAACTTTCCAAAACACCCTAAGACTTTTTACCAGAGGGTTATAGTTTCCATAATACCATCCCTACAAAATTTCATAGCCATACAAGGTGTTTTGGCCATATGCCCTTCACAAGGTACAAAAGCCCTTCCTTAGGGTTTGACCTAGGATCTTGGGCCAAATCAACTCCAATGCCCCCAAGTTTTCATTTGAAGGTCTATAAGTCATGCCAAGTCAGTGTCCCAAATTTGAACCTCTGTTGAGGTGAATTGGACACCCAAAACCCAAAATTACATTTTGGACCAAAATGCCCTTCTTAAGGCAAGGCTAGGGTTTGCTTGATTCCCATTCAAATCAACTCCAAACTTAATGAAATTTTAACCAGAGGTCTATATTGACCTCATAAACATCCCACCAAAATTTGGGTGAATATGGACTTCATTTGACCCATAATTTAATTCACCCTAGCATAATTAAATTATTTACAAAACTATAGGAAAATTATTCCCAAAAATTCCCATTTTTGGGCAGGGTCTAGATATAGGGTAGGGTGACTCTCTGCCAACATTTCAACTCATTTGGATTAAGGATGAAGTGTGGGCAACTAATTTAATGACTGCCTATTCATTTGTATAGACCCCACCAAAATGAGTGCCCTGGTCAAACCAGTCACCCAAATTGGTTCAAATAAATTTTGTCAGACAGTAGACACATAGGGATACCTTTTATGTGTTGACCACTTTCTCTGAAAAGTTTTCTAGCTATTTTTAATAATTAAAACCAATAAATACAAATTCTGTGACAAATAATGAAATGAATCAAATAATAATCCTATAGTTTAAAATCATATGGCACGAATCTTGGCGCAATTTTGGACGGGATCAGGTCATCTTCAAGCTCTAGCCGACGGCCCCGATTCAACCCGCCTGGAGCAACTTCCAGCGGCTGCCGCCGGCCATCCGGCCACCTCCCCGGCCTGCCACCGCCGCCGACACCTTCGTGGTGGTCGGGGCTATCTCCGGCCGGCGTCTAGGCCGCCGGGAAGCCCTATTCCGGCGAACCCGACGGGATGAAATTTCATGGAAAATCCATGATTTTCAAAATCCGATTGGGCTCAATTGAGCTCCAACCTTTGTTCTATTGATTCCTACGATCTACCCATGAGAGAAGGAGTGGAGGAGGACCTGTGGTGGCGGATGTAGCCGGGCTGATCGCCGGATTGGCATGGTGGTGGCCGGTGGTGGTCGGCTTGCTCAAAAATGCAGGATTGGGCTCGGTTTCTTCAGGAAAATTGTGGGGATTACTCCTTGGAGTCCAATGGAGCTTTTAAAGAGGTGAGGGGAGGTGTTAGGTGGCTGAAATAGCATGTGCCATTTTTGGCCATGGTCAAGGTTGGCGGCTAGGTAGGTAAGGGGAGGTGGAGCTTGCTTTAACCAGTCAAGGATGGCTGCTACACTCCCCTGGTTCTTCTGAATTGAATGGGGAGGTTGGGGAGAGGGAAGGAGGAGCACAAAGTCCTCCTTCCTTCTTCTTCCTTCTCTTTCTCTCTCCTCCATGGGTGACTTTCTCTCTCCTAGTCACCATGCCTGAATTTTTTGCTCCTACATGTCCCATGTCAGCCCACAAATCCATTTGGCCACTTAAGCCAAGGTTAGCCCTAATGTAATGGGCTTGAGCTTGAGTTAGCCCATTTGGGCTAACTTGACCCAAAGTTGGACTAGGGCCCACCTAGGTTAATTTGATCCTTGAGATTTCCTTAATAGGTCCTTAGTGACCCATTAGCCTCCCCTAGGGTCAAGGTGGGGTTGGATTGGCCCTTGGAGGTCACTTGGCCCTTAACTAGGGCATTTTGACCATTTTAGGTCAAGGGTTGACTTTGGTCAAACTAGCCCTTTTGATTGGTCCCAATGGGTCCTTGGTGACCTATTGGCCTCTCACTAGGCTTATGAGGGTAGAGGTGGGGTCCATTTGGTTAAGGTACTGCAATTGACCCTTGTGTAGGCCAATTTGACCTAATTAGGGTTATAGTTGACTTTGGTCAACTTAGCCCTATTGACTACTCTCCATGGGTCCTTAGTGACCCATTGACCCCTACTTAGGGTTATGTAGGTATGGGTGGGGTCTTGGAGTCTTGGTGAAGCCCCATGATCAGTTTTAACCAAGGTTTAGAGATCTGCTAAGTGTAGACCACAGTGGTCCTATTCACACCACCAGGTCCACTTGACTCTTCTTGGGCTTCCTAGGGTTTTGTCATGACAATACCACTCTTAGGGGTTTAGTTGGAAATGGGATGTTACAAATCCCAATAAACAAAACAAAGATTTCGTCCCCGAAATCCAGGTTAAGCCTACGGGGACTCCTATCAGGAAGGAAGAAACTTGTAACATCCCATGAGAATTGAAAGGTTTACGTCATGACACCATGTTTGATTATATGAGGTTTAAAGGTGATAGTCAAATTTAAGACCAAATCCCCCAATTGGCAAAGTCTAGACCCCAATAAACAAAAGTTTAGCCCATATCCTTGAAATTTCAGTTCTACTAGAAGGTAAATTGAACATCTTGAGTGGTTGTGAGGTATACCTGACTGAAGAGTTCCGGGTATCTTTGTCGCATCAAGTCCTGGGGCTCCCATGTGTGCTCCTCTCTTCCGTGATTTCTCCACAGGACCTTGACTAACGGGACCTTCTTGTGGCGTAAAACTCGTACCCCCTTGTCGTCAATCCGGACCGGTTCTAAGTGAACTGACCGATCAGATGCTATCGGTCCGTCCGTAGTCGAAATCTGCTGCTCTGGGCATAGTAGAGCCCTCCTAAGAGAGGATATATGGAACACGTCGTGCAGACTTGCCAGCTCCGATGGCAGCTCCAGCCTGTATGTCAAGGGACCGATCCGCTCCTGGATCCTATAAGGCCCCATGTATCTTGGACTGAGTTTCTTCCTCTGTCCGCGTACCCGAGTAACTCCATGCATTGGTCGGATCTTTAAGAACACCTGATCTCCTACCTGGAATTCCACCTGACGGTGCCGAGCGTCGTAATACTTAGCCTGCCGGCTCTGTGCTTCCAGCATCCTGTCCCGTATCAATCTCACCTGAGCCTCGGTGTCCTCGACAAACTCCGAATCCAATGCCTTAGGGTCCTCGTCCTGTATCCATGACAGCGGAGTCCTGCACTTCCGTCCGTACAACGCCTCATAAGGAGCCATCTTTATACTAGACTGGTAGCTGTTATTATACGAGAACTCGATCAGCGGTAACAACTTCTCCCAAGGTTCACCGAGATCTAATATGCAGAGTCGTAGTAAATCCTCCAGAGTCCGGTTGGTTCGTTCCGTCTGTCCATCCGTCTGGGGGTGGAAAGCCGTACTGAATGTTAGTCGAGTGCCCAAGTAAGTCTGCACTGACCTCCACTCCCTGGATGTAAATCGTCCATCCCGGTCTGACACAATCGACTTGGGGATGCCATGATAGCGAACGAACTGCTCCACAAACTTTCGGACTAACACACTTACTGAGTCATCCTTCCTGATTGGAATAAACCTGGCTACCTTTGTCAGCCGGTCGATGATCACCCAGATCGAATCATTCCCTGTCCTCGATCGAGGAAGTCCGTGTATAAAGTCCATGGCGATATCATCGAACTTCCACTCTGGTACTGGGAGTGGCTGCAATAATCCTGCGGGGTTTCTGCACTCCGCCTTCACCAACTGGCATGCCTCGCAATGGGTCACGAAGTAGGTGATATCCTTCTTCATGCCGGGCCAGAACATAGTCTTCTTCAGATCTGCAGTCATCTTTGAAATCCCTGGGTGTACCGAATATCGACTGCAATGAGCCTCCATCATGATGTCCTCCCGGACCTGGCCTCCCTCTGGTATGTAGGCCCGTCCCCTAAAGCATACTAAGTCATCCCTCAATGTGTAATCTCCCGCAGTGCCTACTTCTAAGGCCCAGAAAATCGGCTCTAGCTGGGTATCCTGCCTCTGTCCATCCTTAACCCTTTCTCGAATGTCACCAGTGGCGATTAATGACGAAAGATACTCTCGGTATAACTCAGGGTGATCCTCGGACACCAGGGATATTTGCATCTTATCTAACATCTGAACAATCTCCAAAGACATCAACTGTGTTCCTACTCCGGCGTTTGCGGTCTTTCGGCTCAGTGCATCTGCTACCACATTCGCCTTTCCCGGGTGGTAGTGCATCTCATACTGGTAGTCTGCCAAAAATTCCACCCATCGTCTCTGTCTGATGTTCAGCTCTTTTTGCGTGTCCACATACCTCAAATTTTTATGGTCGGAGTATATGTCGCAGTGGACACCGTACAGATAGTGACGCCAGACTTTTAGTGCAAAGATGACAGCTCCCATCTCTAAGTCATGGACTGGGTAGTTTTGCTCGTGCTTCTTCAGCTGCCGAGAAGCGTAAGCTATCACATGGCCATTCTGCATAAGTACTGCACCCATGCCCTGGTAGGAGGCATCGGTGTAGACCTGGAATCCTTCTTTCCCTGAAGGGAGAGCGAGTATAGGAGCCGAAGTGAGTCGCCCTTTTAGCTCTTGAAAAGCCGCCTCACACCGTGGGGTCCAGATAAAGGGCACCTCCTTCCTTGTCAGGGATGTGAGTGGAAGGGCAATACGAGAGAATCCCTCTACGAACTTCCGGTAGTAACCGGCGAGTCCTAGGAAACTTCGTACATCTGTGGCCGTCTTCAACTGTGGCCAGTCCCGGACTGCTTGGATCTTGGCCGGGTCCACTGCCAACCCAGCACCACTGATGATATGGCCCAGGAAGGCCACCTCCTTCAACCAAAACTGGCATTTGCTGATCTTCGCATAGAGCTTGTGCTCCCGTAGTCTCTCCAGAGTCAGCGTCAGATGCCGAGTGTGCTCCTCTTCCGTCCTAGAATAGATCAGGATGTCGTCTATGAATACTATGATGAACACATCTAAGTAGGCCTCAAAAACCCGGTTCATGAGGCTCATGAATGCCGACGGAGCATTTGTGAGCCCGAAGGGCATCACGGTAAACTCATATAGCCCATATCTGCTACTGAAAGCAGTCTTTGGAATGTCCTCTTCCTGGATTCGTAGCTGGTAGTAACCCGACCTTAAATCTAGCTTCGAGAAATAATGGGCTCCCTCCAGCTGGTCGAATAATTCGTCTATCCGTGGGAGCGGATAGGTATTCCGGACGGTCAGCCTGTTTAGTGCTCGATAATCGATGCACAGGCGAAGTGTCCCATCCTTCTTCTTCACAAATAAGACTGGGGCTCCCCATGGCGAGGAACTCGGTCTAACGAATCCGGCTTCCACCAATTCCTGGAGTTGGCTTCGAAATTCTGTCAGCTCTTTTGGGGCCATCTGGTATGGGGCTCTAGCTGCCGGCTTAGCCCCCGGCACTAGCTGTATCCGGAAATCCTGCTCCCGATGTGGGGGTAGCCCAGGCAGTTTCTCTGGGAATACGTCGGCAAAATCTCGTACTACCGGAATATCCGAGGTGGAGACCTTGGCCTCAGTCATTTCAAATATTACCTCATATACTTCATCCCCCTGTAAGTGAGCCTTGACAGCCTGTACAGATGACAACATGAGAGGGGGAATAGATCTAGTACTTTCAATGACGAGGTAGGAATCCCCATGTCTCACGGTAACTCTCTTGGACATGCAGTCAATCTGAGCATGATTCCAGTTCAACCATGTCATTCCTAGGATCAAATCAAAGATTGGCATCTTCATGATCGTTGCTGGTGCATCAAATGTCTTCCCGCCAATCTCCGCCTCCATATTGCAGTGGGTAGTGGTGAACAGCTCCGATCCATCGGGTAATCGTATCCTCATCATCGAACCCGTGAATCGCTCCACGCCTTCCAACCCTTCTACGAAGGCCTCCGATACAAATGAGTGCGAAGCACCCGTATCAAATAGCGTATAAGAGGGTTTGCCGCTGATGAAAACTATTCCTGAGGGTGGGGAAAGTTAAATGTCTTAGAGTCTAGCTATGGTTTTCTTCCCTAGACTATCACTTCTATATAAAATTATATGTCATGAGGAAATAAGTTTACAAGTTTTTTGACGTACCAGTGATTACTTTCTCCGGGTTCCGGGGTTGAGCCAAATCCAGTGCATAAATTTGTTCCCTCTGCTGCCTGCGATCTGCACCCTGGAAACCACGTCCTCGACCACGTCCTCGTCCTCCAAACTGTTGGGCATGCGGGGGAGCCTGGGGTGCTGGTAGAGGTACTTCCCTCATGGGGCAGTTTCTCCGAATGTGTCCTATCTGGTGACAGTTGTAGCACTCTGGTGGGGGAAATGCCATACCCCCGGGTCTTGGTGCCTCCCTCATCTGAAGAGGCTGAGGGGCCAATATCACCTGCCCCCTCGGCTCCTGCCTCGCTTCCTGACGAGGCTGGTCCTCTGTCCTTCTCCCACCTAGTATAGCACCCTGTCGTTGATCATTTCTGGCTCTCCGGCCCTGATCCTCCGCTTGCCGCTTTCGGCCCCGAGTGGTGTGCCAATCAGCCTCAATCCTCTTGGCCATCTCCAAGATCCGGGAGATAGGCCCGTCGGATACAAACAACAAAGCCTCCCTCAAGTCCTCCCGCAGGCCCTTATAGAACCTCTTTATGTACCCTGCTTCGTCCAGCTGGTAGGAACCTGCATATCGGGCCAAATGGTCAAACTCTCGATGGTACTCTACCACCGTCCAGGTACCCTGCTTCAATTGTAAAAACCGTTCTTCCAACTCATCCCTGGCCGACCGTGGAACAAAATGTTCCAGGAGAGCGGTCCTGAACTCTTCCCAGGAGATTTCTGTAACCTCCCTATCAGCAAACGTTGTATCCAGCAGCGTCTTCCACCACCTTTTTGCATGGGATTCCAGGCAGGAGACAATCAAGGCCACCCTCTCCTCCCAGGGACACCGTATCCCAGTCAGCATTTCGTACATAATATCTAGCCATTCTTCTGTCCGTACAGCGGATTCTATCCCCAAGTAAGATGGAGGAGAGAGTCCTCGAAAGATGCTCAGCCAATTGGCCCCCGGGTTTGGCTGTGGAGCCGGAACCTGCTGAGCCCTGAAAGCATCTAGAATGGCCGTCAGCGTTTGACCCATCTCCGAGTGTAGGAATGGAGTGGGGACCGGGGGAGGTGGTGCAACAGTCGGAGTCTGCTGAACTCCGCCTTGTGGTGTTGGTTGCGCTGGGGGCTGCGTAATAGAAGCCAAATATAAGAAGTCTCACAGATTTAACTAAAAGTGGACAATTTTCATGTGATTTCCCATATGGGCCCACCACTGCTTCCGCTGCTTAGTTTGTCCCCAAACTAAACTCGTGCGGGGGTGGCCCGGGGTTTGTGGACTGCTACTTTTTCCGATCGATGTTACCCCTCTGATACCACTTGTAAGACCCCCATTTTTTTTTCTTTTTCGACACCGGGGTCTTAGGCCCAGAACCGCCGCCTTGCGGTGACACCTTCGCACCCGGGAAGGTCGTCACTACAAAACGCCGATCCTGCCGGCCAAATCGATCTCTACTGTAGCAAGAAAAGAATATGCAGTCCACAACAAATATCACATATAATAAAAACTCCACGAAGGGAGTGTCCACAGAATAACAATAATCAGAGTACTATAAATGCGGGCTCATGCCCGGTACAACATGTCCTCACTACAAGTCTCTCATGCGGAAGCAAAAATAGAACAACTACTCGAGGTCGAGACTCACGGTCCCGGCTGTATGAACTCCGGAGCTAGACTGCCCTATCTCCAAGCATGCCGACCTCCGGGGCTGCTCCTCCATGCTGGGCTCCGTGGTCCCCTAAAATGATGTGGTTCGAAAACCGTTAGTCTAAAAGACTAAGTCCCATCATCCCCCACCCCTTCCCCCATGGCTCCTAGGCACCGAGCGGAGAGGAAGAAAGGGGAGGACTTGAAGGTGGAGAATGTCAAATAGCAGATGGCAGCGGAACTAGACTAGCAGTTCTAAGTATGGTAATAATGATACAAAATTAGAATAAGTAACCTTAACTTATGTGATTACACATAAGCTAAGGGATCTCTTGCAGGGCTCCCATCGTATAAAGTGTCCCATACCACTTATACGTTGGGGTGTCGGTTATCAAACAGCAGCATATATATATATTGAATTTAACCTTTGATTTATAAACTTGCCCACACAAGCTTATAGACCAAGGGGTCGTTTTGCAAGTCCTAATGTATAAGCGTCCCATACCACTTATACTTTAGGTGTTAGGGTTAAATGAATCGATTATGCTATGACATGCTAGTGGGTATGATGGCCATGCAAGTGCAACACACACACCCAACTCTGTGCACACAGACCTTTAGTTCCCCCTTTCGGAGCCGTTACCTCCCAGGATACCTCCGTAGTGGCAGACGGAAGCGGTGGGTTGGGCCTCGCCCACCTCAAAACCAGTAAAAGCACCACTGGTCTGACCTACCGTACGCCTCAACGCTTGGTGCACGAAGCGGACTCCTGCATACTCTTGCCGGCTGGCGCACCAGACTTAACCTTGGCTAAGTGCTAGTCACCTTGCCGAGTCAACGATATCGGTGTCGGTGCAATCGAACTCCCCGATATCGAGAGCCCACCACCTTAATCCTTCCTATTTTTATGCACATGCAACAGTTCGATATATAACAATTTAAAGTGTCAAACTCCTAGACTAAACCGTCCGTATTAACCACAACCGAGACTAAGCTCACCGGACTAACCCGTCCGTCATAATCCACAACCGAGCCGAAGCTCCACGGACTATCCCGTCCATCATAACCAACAACTGAGCCGAAGCTCCCCGGACTAACCCGTCCGTCATAATCCTCAACCGAGCCGAAGCTCCCCGGACTACCATGCCCATTACCTTAACCACTGGGCTTAATGCCCGAGTAACCTAAACTATCTCTCGGGACACAGGGGTGTGAGAGTGTGAAATCCTAAGTTTACTACCTACTCCTCAATTCACCTTATGCCTACAACTTAGGTTTTACCCATTTCATTTCCATATTACAGTAAACTAAACCTAAAGTGATTTTGACCTTCCACTCTACGGGGAAGACGATCTTTCGTCGATCCCAAACATCACTCAACACTACCGACTCACATCCCACTACTTAACCTAAACCTCTAGGATGACCCATCCACATCTACAACATCTAGCAATATGGCTAACTCCAACTATGCCAAATCATTTTCTTTCAACAATTTACTAAATGCAGACCACAAGGTTAAATGTCATGTATAATGGGGAGTACATCAATTAATCTTCCAATACTCCTATAATAATTAATGGAGGTACACTATGACCTTTAAGCCCTAATTCCAGAGATCCAAAATTTTCCTTATTTATTTAATAATTTATTTAATTATTCTATTGACTAAAATTTCCAATAATGAACATGAAGTACCATTTTCAGTCAAGATATCATTCTACAAATTTTATATGTTATTCAAAATAAGGATACAACTCATCTTCCAAAATATCTAAATTTTTCAGTAAGGTTTTGTCCCCAAATCATTATTTCATTTTAATCCTTAAAAATTCATTTAAAGAAATATAAAATACTATATGGCTTCCAAATATTCAGAGAAAATTCAAGTATGAATCTAATGGCATGTAAATGGTTTGGGCCAAATTTCATAATTTATTTATCAGTATATGGACTAAATTAAATTATTGAATAATTCCATCATTTTAACAAGCTTGTGAAGTAAGTACTTCAAATATGTATCCAAAAATTTTCATAAAATTTATATATGCATATAATGATTCAAAACTTCCTCTGCCAAATTTTCATGACCTCCCAAGGGTCAGAGGGACTATAATAATTATTTTATTAAATTGAGGCATCCCTTGTGTTTCAAATGAAGTACCATACATATTATCCCAAAATTCCCAAATAAATTACCAGAGACTAATAGTATCCTTTTTATCATCATACCAAAATTTCACCTTATCTGGAAGAGTTTAACTAGCCTATTTTAACCCTACAAAGTTTGTGCCCTAAACTAGGGTTAGGGTTTTGTGGGTCCCAAACTTTCCAAAACACCCTAAGACTTTTTACCAGAGGGTTATAGTTTCCATAATACCATCCCTACAAAATTTCATAGCCATACAAGGTGTTTTGGCCATATGCCCTTCACAAGGTACAAAAGCCCTTCCTTAGGGTTTGACCTAGGATCTTGGGCCAAATCAACTCCAATGCCCCAAGTTTTCATTTGAAGGTGTATAAGTCATGCCAAGTCAGTGTCCCAAATTTGAACCTCTGTTGAGGTGAATTGGACACCCAAAACCCAAAATTACATTTTGGACCAAAATGCCCTTCTTAAGGCAAGGCTAGGGTTTGCTTGATTCCCATTCAAATCAACTCCAAACTTAATGAAATTTTAACCAGAGGTCTATATTGACCTCATAAACATCCCACCAAAATTTGGGTGAATATGGACTTCATTTGACCCATAATTTAATTCACCCTAGCATAATTAAATTATTTACAAAACTATAGGAAAATTATTCCCAAAAATTTCCATTTTTGGGCAAGGTCTAGATATAGGGTAGGGTGACTCTCTGCCAACATTTCAACTCATTTGGATCAAGGATGAAGTGTGGTCAACTAATTTAATGACTGCCTATTCATTTGTATAGACCCCACCAAAATGAGTGCCCTGGTCAAACCAGTCACCCAAATTGGTTCAAATAAATTTTTTCAGACAGTAGACACATAGGGATACCTTTTATGTGTTGACCACTTTCTCTGAAAAGTTCTCTAGCTATTTTTAATAATTAAAACCAATAAATACAAATTCTGTGACAAATAATGAAATGAATCAAATAATAATCCTATAGTTTAAAACCATATGGCACGAATCTTGGCGCAATTTTGGACGGGATCATGTCATCTTCAAGCTCTAGCCGACGGCCCCGATTCAACCCGCCTGGAGCAACTTCCAGCGGCTGCCGCCGGCCATCCGGCCACCTCCCCGGCCTGCCACCGCCGCCGACACCTTCGTGGTGGTCGGGGCTATCTCCGGCCGGCGTCTAGGCCGCCGGGAAGCCCTATTCCGGCGAACCCGACGGGATGAAATTTCATGGAAAATCCATGATTTTCAAAATCCGATTGGGCTCAATTGAGCTCCAACCTTGGTTCTATTGATTCCTACGATCTACCCATGAGAGAAGGAGTGGAGGAGGACCTGTGGTGGCGGATGTAGCCGGGCTGATCGCCGGATTGGCATGGTGGTGGCCGGTGGTGGTCGGCTTGCTCAAAAATGCAGGATTGGGCTCGGTTTCTTCAGGAAAATGGTGGGGATTACTCCTTGGAGTCCAATGGAGCTTTTAAAGAGGTGAGGGGAGGTGTTAGGTGGCTGAAATGGCATGTGCCATTTTTGGCCATGGTCAAGGTTGGCGGCTAGGTATGTAAGGGGAGGTGGAGCTTGCTTTAACCAGTCAAGGATGGCTGCTACACTCCCCTGGTTCTTCTGAATTGAATGGGGAGGTTGGGGAGAGGGAAGGAGGAGCACAAAGTCCTCCTTCCTTCTTCTTCCTTCTCTTTCTCTCTCCTCCATGGGTGACTTTCTCTCTCCTAGTCACCATGCCTGAATTTTTTGCTCCTACATGTCCCATGTCAGCCCACAAATCCATTTGGCCACTTAAGCCAAGGTTAGCCCTAATGTAATGGGCTTGAGCTTGAGTTAGCCCATTTGGGCTAACTTGACCCAAAGTTGGACTAGGGCCCACCTAGGTTAATTTGATCCTTGAGATTTCCTTAATAGGTCCTTGGTGACCCATTAGCCTCCCCTAGGGTCAAGGTGGGGTTGGATTGGCCCTTGGAGGTCACTTGGCCCTTAACTAGGGCATTTTGACCATTTTAGGTCAAGGGTTGACTTTGGTCAAACTAGCCCTTTTGATTGGTCCCAATGGGTCCTTGGTGACCTATTGGCCTCTCACTAGGCTTATGAGGGTAGAGGTGGGGTCCATTTGGCTAAAGTACTGCAATTGACCCTTGTGTAGGCCAATTTGACCTAATTAGGGTTATAGTTGACTTTGGTCAACTTAGCCCTATTGACTACTCTCCATGGGTCCTTAGTGACCCATTGACCCCTACCTAGGGTTATGTAGGTATGGGTGGGGTCTTGGAGTCTTGGTGAAGCCCCATGATCAGTTTTAACCAAGGTTTAGAGATCTGCTAAGTGTAGACCACAATGGTCCTATTCACACCACCAGGTCCACTTGACTCTTCTTGGGCTTCCTAGGGTTTTGTCATGACAATACCACTCTTAGGGGTCTAGTTGGAAATGGGATGTTACAGTGTTACAGGGGTGACACGGGCGTGTCGATTGACTGACACGGGCGTGTCAGGTCCGACACGGGCGTGTCCAAGCCCGTGTTCTGGTATCTTTTGAGTCGGTTGCTAACCGACTGGGGGTACACGGCCTGTGACACGGGCGTGTCATAGGGCGTGTCAGGCCTGTTGAAATGTTTTTTAGAGAAGATCTCGGCCGTTCGTTTCCTTCTATTTGGATCTTGTGGTCCAAAGCCTTTCCAGCTTCTATATGGCCGTGGATTGAGATGAAATCTCATTCTCACTTAGCCATTCTCTTTCTAAAGAGAAGAAAGAGAGGAGAGCTTGGAGGAGGAGGAGGAGGAGCTTTCCGGCCGCCGGTGGAGCTTCGTTGGTCCGAAGCGAGAGCCGAGTTCAGCGTTGCGGAGGCAAGGCCGCTGCGGTGATTTCCATCCGGCTAGTTCTTCCATGGCGCCGAAGCGATCGTCAAGGGTAACGGTCTTTCTTCCTTGGGCAGGTGAAGCCCTTTGTTTATGCATGTGCATGGGATCCTCCATCAAGAGATGGAAAAGCGTAAGCGATTCCAGCAGTTGAGTCTTCATCTAGAGCCGGAAGTATGTAGTACGGCATAGGCATGCTGTGTGAAGCCCATCCAGACGTATGTCGGGATTGGTGATGTTTATATTGCGAACCGGAGAAGACTCCATGTATTCATCGTTTAGCCTACAGAGATGGTGAGGATGATGTGCTTGGTGTGAAGGATGCTTTGCATAGCTCCTTTGGTTGCATGCTTGTTAAGAGCTGGTTGTTGGAGTGCGGACACCTCTGAGTGGGTGGGCGTGTGAGGTCTTCAACAGGGGTTTGGAGGCTTATGCCCATTCCGCCAAGTGGCAGTGCGGACACCTCTGAGTGGGTGGGCGCGTGAGGTCTTCAACAGGGGTTTGGAGGCTTATGCCCATTCCACCAAGTGGCGATGTTAAGATCGGGTGAGCGGTCGATTGGTAGCAAAGCAGCAGGGCGAATTCCCTAGGCTTGTTACACTACGGGGGTAGGTCGACTGGTAGTGCTCACGGGTTTTGGTGAGGTGCGTACCTCTGAGTGAGACGGGTGCGTGAGGTCTTCAACAGGGGTTTGGAGGCTTATGCCCGCCTACCAAGTACAAACCATAAAGGTGCCCTGAGTGCACGGAGCGCCTGGCATTGAGGCCGGCGCTTGTGATGTTGTATGTGATATATATATTGTGATTGCTATACATGCAGGGAAGGAACCACTACCCCAGGTAAGGGGTAGGGTCGTTATAATTGGTCAGCTGAATGCTGACCGTTGCTTTGTTTATCACCCATGGGGTGGACGTCCATATGCAGGTGTTGCGGGCTGATTGGATTGAGCGGGCAGAAGCCCATGCTGCTGGTAGGCCCTTGAAGGCCGTGCGAAGTGTTGGATTTAATGTGTGGCCGGCCTGCGTGCAGATGTATGAACTTATATATTTGTAAAGAGAAACCTGTAAGGCCTTAAGGCCGTGTGCGGTGTAATCGTGTAAACATTCCTGGTGTTATATATAAATGTGATATTTATATAGTGTGGACATTCATTGTTATGAGTTCTGTAACTTAAAATCTTCCGCTAGAATGCTCTAAGTTAGGATGCGTGTATAAAGGTTTTTGATACTCTCAAGTGACTCTCTCGTCTGTCTGTGAAATATGGCGTGGGGCCCCGGCCGGACCCTCTGTTATATTCCATGTGACGAATGGGGGCGTTACAATTTTGGTATCAGAGGTTAGGGTTGAGTTGGGAGCGCATAATTGAACTCAAGAATGTCCACTAGGAATGTGTCTGTGTCTATTCGGTTTGTTTGCCGTTTTAGCATGGAGAGTAATGCTTTCTTGTTCACCTATAGGTGACAAGGAGTGGAGCTGGGCAGTCTGAGCCCCAGCGTTCGGATGAGAGTGCAGCACCAGCTAAGGTGCCTACACCTCCCCCTTCTGCGGAAATGGTGCGCTTAGTTGTGGAGGTGATCTTTGCTATGCTTCAAGCACAACCATTCGGGCAAGCGAGGCCTGCTGTGGCGCCAGTACAGGTTGGTGCGAGGCAAGAGCATGTTGAGGTTCCGGTTGCTGTGCACGCAGCGGACGAGCAACTGAAGCAATTTATGGAGTTTAATCCGCCTATGTTTGTCGGGACGACGTCTCCAACAGAGGCAGAGGATTGGCTTTCCAGAGTGAAACGAATCCTAGCTGCGCTCAGGATTAGTGAGGAGCAGAAAGTCCCGTTAGCCACTTTCCTACTGGAAGGAGAGGCGAGGCTTTGGTGGGATGAGATCGAGTTGCACCAGTTGAGAGGTAGAGACCTGGGCGACATATCGATGGACGAATTCTCCGGATTATTCTGGGCGAAATACTTGCCAATGTCGCAGAGAATTGCAATGGAAAATGAATTTCAGCGTCTAGTGCAGGGTGATAAGACCGTAGACGATTACCTGCATGAGTTTACCAGACTTGGTCGGTATGCGGGATTGACGTTTGCGGAAGAGGCGCGAAAGACGAATAGGTTCTATGAAGGACTGCGTGATGAGCTGCGGTTGGCTCTCCCGAGTTCAGTGAACCAAGGATTTCAAGCGTTGGTACATACCACTAGTGCGCTGGAGAAGGATTTGAAGCGGGTGCGGGAGAAGAAGAATGCGGCAGTGGAAAAGTCCGAATTCAAAGTTCCGCAATCAGAGCAATCAGATTTGAGGAAACGTGATAAGAAGCGGTTCAGGCCTGCTGAACAAAACTCTGATGTTGCGTCAGGAGTTACGTTTGAGCAAGGACGGAATGGGCCGCGTACATGTTTTATTTGTGGGAAGCAAGGGCATATCGCCCAATTTTGCTGGAGTGGTGGTGAGAAGAAGGCAGGTGCGTCCTATGACGAAAAGGGCAAAGTTGTGGCAGAATCATCTGCATCGCGGGCGCAACCTCGAATTTACACTCTTGAGTTGCAGGAGCCGCAAAGTGCAAACCAAGCAGAACAGCAAATCCGTGCTTTGGACTTAATGGAAGCCGCGAAATGGATTCTGCGAGATGCGGAGAAGCCAAAATAAAGTGAAGTTGCACTTTATTATCTTTTGTTATATTATATGTATGTATCTATGTTTGTGACAATCAGTTGTGGTGGTACGATTCCATGGGGCGAGACAAGCTGCAGCCTCTGAGCTCTAAACCTGGATCGTTTTGGTTTGTATCGCAATAGCGTGGTTGTGTTGATCCATATGTGTTGTGCTAAATTTCGGGGCGAAATTTCTTTAAGGAGGGGAGGATTGTAACACCCCAAATATCCCCAAGAAAAAATGGAGATTTTGTAGGCTGACACGGCCTGGGACACGGGCGTGTCCCAGGGCGTGTCTTACTTGGGTTGCTCGGGATCGTTTACTCAACAAATTGTTCTCGACAATTGTTGAGGGGGGGGGGGGGGGGGGGGGCTGACACGCCCGGCGACACGGGCGTGTCGGGGGGCGTGTCCAGCCAGGTGTCGTGTGTGTTGGCCAGCGACTTGCAGGCGGCAAGGTCGGGCGGCGTGTCGCTTGACACGGCCTGGGACACGGGCGTGTCCGAGGGCGTGTCCGGGCGTGTCCGACACGTGTCCATCCTGGGCGTGTCGAGGTGTCGACCTGGCAGTTGGCGGTCGTCAAGCGGCGACACGGCCTGGAACACGGGCGTGTTCCAGGGCGTGTCCAGGCTTGGTCGACGAGCGTGGGGCAGCGGTCGATGTCGACGATAGTCGAGCTTGAGGGACACGGCCATGGACACGGGCGTGTGCCTTGGCCGTGTACTTCTCTGGTCGTTTTGGCAATTGTGTGTGGCCGTGTTACAGGGGTGACACGGGCGTGTCGATTGACTGACACGGGCGTGTCAGGTCCGACACGGGCGTGTCCAAGCCCGTGTTCTGGTATCTTTTGAGTCGGTTGCTAACCGACTGGGGGTACACGGCCTGTGACACGGGCGTGTCACAGGGCGTGTCAGGCCTGTTGAAATGTTTTTCAGAGCAGATCTCGGCCGTTCGTTTCCTTCTATTTGGATCTTGTGGTCCAAAGCCTTTCCAGCTTCTATATGACCGTGGATTGAGATGAAATCTCATTCTCACTTAGCCATTCTCTTTCTAAAGAGAAGAAAGAGAGGAGAGCTTGGAGGAGGAGGAGGAGGAGCTTTCCGGCCACCGGTGGAGCTTCGTTGGTCCGAAGCGAGAGCCGAGTTCAGCGTTGCGGAGGCAAGGCCGCTGCGGTGATTTCCATCCAGCTAGTTCTTCCATGGCGCTGAAGCGATCGTCAAGGGTAACGGTCTTTCTTCCTTGGGCAGGTGAAGCCCTTTGTTTATGCATGTGCATGGGATCCTCCATCAAGAGATGGAAAAGCGTAAGCGATTCCAGCAGTTGAGTCTGCATCTAGAGCCGGAAGTATGTAGTACGGCATAGGCATGCTGTGTGAAGCCCATCCAGACGTATATCGGGATTGGTGATGTTTATATTGCGAACCGGAGAAGACTCCGTCTATTCATCGTTTAGCCTACGGAGATGGTGAGGACGATGTGCTTGGTGTGAAGGATGCTTTGCATAACTCCTTTGGTTGCATGCTTGTTAAGAGCTGGTTGTTGGAGTGCGGACACCTCTGAGTGGGTGGGCGTGTGAGGTCTTCAACAGGGGTTTGGAGGCTTATGCCCATTCCGCCAAGTGGCAGTGCGGACACCTCTGAGTGGGTGGGCGCGTGAGGTCTTCAACAGGGGTTTGGAGGCTTATGCCCATTCCACCAAGTGGCGATGTTAAGATCGGGTGAGCGGTCGATTGGTAGCAAAGCAGCAGGGCGAATTCCCTAGGCTTGTTACACTACGGGGGTAGGTCGACTGGTAGTGCTCACGGGTTTTGGTGAGGTGCGTACCTCTGAGTGAGACGGGTGCGTGAGGTCTTCAACAGGGGTTTGGAGGCTTATGCCCGCCTACCAAGTACAAACCATAAAGGTGCCCTGAGTGCACGGAGCGCCTGGCATTGAGGCCGGCGTTTGTGATGTTGTATGTGATATATATATTGTGATTGCTATACATGCAGGGAAGGAACCACTGCCCCGGGTAAGGGGTAGGGTCGTTATAATTGGTCAGCTGAATGCTGACCGTTGCTTTGTTTATCACCCATGGGGTGGACGTCCATATGCAGGTGTTGCGGGCTGATTGGATTGAGCGGGCAGAAGCCCATGCTGCTGGTAGGCCCTTGAAGGCCGTGCAAAGTGTTGGATTTCATGTGTGGCCGGCCTGCGTGCCGATGTATGAACTTATATATTTGTAAAGAGAAACCTGTAAGGCCTTAAGGCCGTGTGCGGTGTACTCGTGTAAACATTCCTGGTGTTATATATAAATGTGATATTTATATAGTGTGGACATTCATTGTTATGAGTTCTGTAACTTAAAATCTTCCGCTAGAATGCTCTGAGTTAGGATGCGTGTATAAAGGTTTTTGATACTCTCAAGTGACTCTCTCGTCTGTCTGTGAAATATGGCGTAGGGCCCCGGCCGGACCCTCTGTTATATTCCATGTGACGAATGGGGGCGTTACAATTTTGGTATCAGAGGTTAGGGTTGAGTTGGGAGCGCATAATTGAACTCAAGAATGTCCACTAGGAATGTGTCTGTGTCTATTCGGTTTGTTTGCCGTTTTAGCATGGAGAGTAATGCTTTCTTGTTCACATATAGGTGACAAGGAGTGGAGCTGGGCAGTCTGAGCCCCAGCGTTCGGATGAGAGTGCGACACCAGCTGAGATGCCTACACCTCCCCCTTCTGCGGAAATGGTGCGCTTAGTTGTGGAGGTTATCTTTGCTATGCTTCAAGCACAACCATTCGGGCAAGCGAGGCCTGCTGTGGCGCCAGTACAGGTTGGTGCGAGGCAAGAGCATGTTGAGGTTCCGGTTGCTGTGCACGCAGCGGACGAGCAACTGAAGCAATTTATGGAGTTTAATCCGCCTACGTTTGTCGGGACGACGTCTCCAACAGAGGCAGAGGATTGGCTCTCCAGTGTGAAACTGTTGGGTATTGCATCCACAATGTACCTGATTTGAAGAAGCCCCTGTGCAAGCCAAGGTAAATAGACAATGTATTTGATGAAATATTTCTAGTTGTACTTGCAGATATTCCATGCTAAGCACACACCAATGTCAGGGTGCAGTGGGTCAATATACACGGGTCTGTGCAACGTAATCCCTCGTTGAGCAGATCAGTGTGTTGGCCTACGTGTACTCTCTCTATTGGGGTGTACTTAATTTCAAGTACAGGGCTATGATAAAGCAAGAGCAGACAAGGAGCAAGGATGGGCCAAAGACCAGCTCAAGGAAAGAAAGAGGAGAAATCACCCAAGTAAAAATCGACGAGAATCACTAGTGATTCTCGCCGAGTCGTCGAGAATCACTAGCTGATTCTCGCCGGGTTGGGCCGGCTGTCTTGACTCAGACAGGAAATTTCTCTAAGGCATAATCGTCGAGAATCACTTATGATTCTCGCCGATTCGTCGAGAATGACCTTGCATTCTCGACGATTCGGTGAGAATCAAAAGTGATTCCCATCGATTCACCCCGGCCTCTACTGCAAATGTTGCCAGAATTCACCAAGTAGAATTCGGCGAGAATCGTAGATGATTCTCGCCGATCCGTCGAGAATCACCTACGATTCTCGCCGATTTTGACTTGGCAATTTTTCTGAAATTTCTGGACCGGTCCAAGTTACCTGCAGCTGTTTGAACCGGACTTTGGTCCTTACTTTGGTGGGACCCACAACGGTCATATACTTGACCTAATGTATATATACTTCGTATGTATGAACAGGAAAGACACGAATACACGGGATTTCAAAAAGAACGAGCGGCCGACGACAAAACCCTAAACTCGCGATCTTGCTCCGCCGGTCATCTCCGCCGCTCATACGGTTGTCGCCGCTGCTGATCTCAGGTTCTTCCAGATCTTCGGCGACCGAAGCTTAGGCTAGCATAGCGTCTCACGCGTCTAACCAGAGATCCCTTGTCTCTTGATTCGTTGATCGGGAAAATCCTTCCCCTTCCGAATCGATCGAGACGATCGATCCTAGTGTGACCGTTGGAAGACCTTGCTTCCTTCGCTACGAAGTTTGAATCAAGTTGGCACTACTGCTGCTCTCCGTCGCCGCCGCCGATTCCGAGAACCTTGCCGCGCCTCAAGCCGCCGCCGGTTTCGGGAAAGATTCACTCCAAGTGAGATCTAAGGCTGTGCACTCTTCGTTGACTTCAAGAACACGTCGTCAAACGAAGAGGGTCACCTTACTCTCCAAACGTTGTTTGTATTTCTTACAAGCTAGTTTTTAATTTCCTTGTAACGGACCGATTGGTCCCTAGTTGTAAGGGTTGGGTGCAACCCGGATTGTGGGAGTGTTGACTCCTACGTGTGGAAGGGTTCCTTCCGTTAGTGCAAGGATTGGATTTCAATCCTGTTGGTGAAGTGACCGAGTCGTCCCGTGTTGGGAGATAGGTCGAAGGGGGGAAAGTGGACGTACCCAAATCGGGGAACCACTATAATTTGCCTGTGTATTTTCTGTGCTTGGTTGTTTTGTTTTCTTGTGCAGGTAAAATCTTAATTCCGCAAATACGCTGCAGAGACACCTATTCCCCCCCCATAGGTGAAGATAGTTGACACTAGGTGGACTTTCAAGTGGTATCAGAGGGAGGTTACTCATCAAAGGGGTTAACACCTCGAGTAAGTTCCTGCATCTAGTGTCAATAAGAAGATCAGACTCAAGCATGGAGTTGGATTATGATGTCCCTCCTCTAAGACTCCCCTCATGTACAAAGGAGTACTATCCTGTATGGAAGATGAGAGTACTATTTAATCTGGAGGCCATCGACCCTCGAGCATCACTCATTCTGGAAGAGGGTCCCTTCATTCCCATGAAGGCTTCCAGCTCGGGGAAAGATCTCCAAATCCCCAAGTGTCCCAAAGAGATGTCGGAGACAGAGCTCTCACTGTTCAACCTGGATCAGGTGATTCGTCAGATCATCACTGATGTCTGGTCTGGACCATCTCGCTCTAGAGTGGACAAGTGTAGGACAGCCAAGTCCATGTGGCAAACCATCTCAGACCTCATGGAGGGATCAGAGAAAACAGGGACCAGTCGTCAACAAGCGGATGAAGCCTATGTAGGGGTCCTCATTTCTGAAGATGAAGGGCATGATCAATCTGTCAGTATCAGGGCTCCTGTGTCCTTGTCAGAGACTGAAGAAGAAGTTGAGGAAAGCAGTTCTGATGAAGCTGACTCAACAGTCTCTGTCGATGTTAACGGTAACCCTGAACAACAAAGCCAGGAGCAGGTAACTTCTTCCTCATGCCGCTCTCCTCTTGAAGTTCCTGAAGACAGGAACAATTCAGAGGGTAGTCCTTCCAAAGATGCACGGGATATGGATAGCATCAATCAAAAGATTGAAAATCCTGATTCCCTTGTGAGTGCCCTTCAGAAGAGCAACTTACTTGTGAAGGAGCAAGCTAAGGAGATTGCTCAGCTGAAAATCTTATTGGTTCTCCAGTTGGCATCCAATAAGGTTAAGGACTCTAAAATCTCAGATCTAGAGAGTAGTCTAGAGAATGAGAAGAGGATAGTATCCAACTTTTCCATTATTGATGCTATTAAAAGAAAGGAAGAAAATGGGTGGATCTCCCAAATCGTCAAATCATGGAGAAATGGGGAAACTGTGTTCAGACCCCCCACCCCGAGTAGGAAGGGCACTCATCGTGCCTTCAGGTATGACCACAGGAATAATCGTGGTCACCGTAAGGTTAATGTGCCCTCATGTGGAGGCACCCAAAATGCAAGGGCTGTCATGGCCACCCAGAAGAAAATACCTCAGACTTCCACCAAGCCCTTTGTATTCTCGGCAACAGCACCAACTCCTCATGAATCTACCAGCATCAGCTCACACTGCGCCTCACACCTCCCTAGGACTCTGGAAAGGGGGGATAGAAATAATGTTATTAGGACTCATGGGGTCCTCGGGAGGGGGCTGACTGAAAAGAAGGCACCTCCTCCCAGGCTTCATGACGCCTGCCATATGCATTCTTTCCGCCCTTCCAATAGTCACGATGGAAGAGACCATTCTGTAAGCATGTCTGGCTCTATTCCGTTTGGACCTAGAACTATGACTACCTCTGTCATCTGTTCAGGTCACAAACGGCGATACAACATTCATGAGTGTTGGTGTTGTGGCAAAGTGGGTCATTTTGCCATAGACTGCTGGCACAACCAATCTGTATCAATGGCAAGGGGACTTCCACATCCTCGAGGCAATGTTAGTCTTCCCACAAGGATTCCTGAGGGGAGGCATTCAAATTATTATGCTGACAGGAACCTAGGACCCAATACATATTGGGCTCCTAAGGTAAGGTAACATTCTTTGGTGCAGGGCAGTCTAGACTTCCGTGTCATGATGGGAGCTAGACAGAAGAGGTTCCGAGAATGGTCTGGAACAAGTATCTGGAATACGAGAAGTACTATCTTCAATAGGATACTCAAATTGAACATCTGGGTTGCTCTCTTCGAAAGGGGCTAAATGATGAATCTTACAATCCCAGGGATGTCCAAAGGCCAACAAAACTCCTATTTGGTATTTGGACATTGGATGCTCCCGTCACATGACCGGGACAAGAAGCCTGCTGAGGGAGTACTCTCCAGTCGAGGATGGACCCAAAGTCATATTTGGGGGATCTGATCGGGGAATCACCAGAGGTTACGTTTTCTTCCTGAAGATGTAGGTGACAGACTCGAAGGGTTGCAACTGGATGAGCACGTGAAAGATGCACCTCCAACATACGTCAAGGTATCCACTGCTACGCCGATCGGAGACGTTGAAAATCAAAATGGAGCAAATCCTTTAGAAGAAGGAGATGCCCAAGAAGTAGTCGAAGCTCCTGACGCCAGACTTCTACAGCTTAGACACGTGAGGGATCATCCTAGAGATCAGATCATCGGAGATCCTCGTGATGGAGTCAGAACTCGACGAGGTACTATTAACGAGATTCTGCATCTTAGCTTCCTGTCACATGTTGAGCCAAAGAAGTTCGACGAGGCAAACAAAGATGCTGCATGGATTTTGGCCATGCAAGATGAATTGCATCAGTTCGAAAGATGCAACGTTTGGACGCTTGTGCCCAGACCTCAAAAGCAGAATGTGATTGGCACCAAGTGGATCTTCAGGAACAAACTGGATGAACATGGTGTCATCATAAAGAACAAGGCCAGGCTAGTGGCTCAAGGTTACCGTCAGGAGGAGGGGATTGATTTTGACCAGACGTTTGCACCAGTTGCACGGCTCGAAGCTATCCGGCTATTCCTAGCTTATGCCTCCCACAAAGGATTCACAGTTTATCAGATGGACGTGAAATCGGCTTTCTTGAATGGAGATTTGAAAGAGGAAGTATACGTCGCTCAACCACTAGGTTTTGTCAATCCTACTTATCCTAGTCATGTATATTTTCTTAATAAAGCACTATATGGCTTAAAACAAGCTACTCGAGCTTGGTATGAGACATTGTCTAGTTTTCTTCTTGAGAACAAATTCTCTAGAGGAAAAATAGACAAGACATTGTTTCTCAGGGAAGTCAAAGGCAAGATTTTGCTGGTGCAAATCTATGTTGACGACATTATATTTGGCTCCACGGACAACAATCTTTGCAAAAAGTTTTCCAAACTTATGCAAGAAAAGTTTGAAATGAGCAGTATGGGGGAGCTGAAGTACTTCTTGGGACTTCAAGTGAAACAGTCTGAGGATGGAATCTTCATCTCTCAGACGAAGTTCACAAATGAACTCCTCAAGAAATTCGGAATGGAGAATGCAACCTCTATGAGGACTCCAATGGGATCCACTATGTCTCTGGATAAGGATGAGAAAGGTAAACCTTTCGATGAAACCAAATACAGAAGCATCATTGGATCCCTGCTCTACCTTACTGCCAGTAGACCAGATATCATGTTCTCCACATGTGTTTGTGCTAGATATCAGGTGAACACTAAGGAATCTCATTATGTCGCTGCAAAGCGAATTCTTAGATACCTTAAAGGTACTCCCAATCTTGGCTTGTGGTACCCGAGAAACAATGATGTCGAGCTAATAGGTTTTTCAGATGCTGATTTTGCAGGGAGTAGGGATGACAGGAAAAGCACTTCCGGGACGTGCCAATTCCTCGGAAGAAGGCTTATCTCCTGGAACAGCAAGAAGCAAAATTGTGTCGCAACCTCCACAGCAGAGTCTGAGTACATCTCGGCAGGGAGCTGTTGCGCACAACTCCTATGGATAAGGAACCAGTTAGCAGACTATGATCTTCAGTTCAAGGAAGTACCCATGTACTGCGACTCCTCAAGTGCAATTGCCATCGCAAACAATCCAGTATCGCATAGCAGAACGAAGCATATTGAAGTGCGCTACCACTTCATTCGGGAGCACGTGGAGAACAAGGACATCTCTCTCTGCTATGTACCCACGGACAAGCAGATTGCAGATATTTTCACAAAGCCCTTAGACGAGGCCAAGTTCAGTCTCTTCAAAACTGAATTGGGGATGCTCAACTATGAAGAATAAAGACTCCAGACGCTCCTGGCTCGTGCCTCTAGGGGGAGCATCTGCCAGTATTTCAAGTGACAACATAAGTGCACGAACTGAGGGGGAGCATGGTGTCCGGTGCACCAGACCCAAATTTGCAGAAGCCGAAAAGGGGGAGATTACCCTCTCGGCTAAGGCTAAGGTAGCTCAATGCTCTAGTTTGCTCTCAAGTAACGGGTAATGCTTATCCCTATCACCTCATTTTTAAGTTTCGGTTTTTCATTCCTATATGCTCTATTCACCTTAGCTTGTAGGGTTTAGGCTTCTTCAAATAGGGGGAGATTGTTGGGTATTGCATCCACAATGTACCTGATTTGAAGAAGCCCCTGTGCAAGCCAAGGTAAATAGACAATGTATTTGATGAAATATTTCTAGTTGTACTTGCAGATATTCCATACTAAGCACACACCAATGTCAGGGTGCAGTGGGTCAATATACACGAGTCTGTGCAACGTAATCCCTCGTTGAGCAGATCAGTGTGTTGGCCTACGTGTACTCTCTCTATTGGGGTGTACTTAATTTCAAGTACAGGGATATGATAAAGCAAGAGCAGACAAGGAGCAAGGATGGGCCAAAGACCAGCTCAAGGAAAGAAAGAGGAGAAATCACCCAAGTAAAAATCGACGAGAATCACTAGTGATTCTCGCCGAGTCGTCGAGAATCACTAGCTGATTCTCGCCGGGTTGGGCCGGCTGTCTTGACTCAGACAGGAAAATTCTCTAAGGCATAATCGTCGAGAATCACTTATGATTCTCGCCGATTCGTCGAGAATGACCTTGCATTCTCGACGATTCGGTGAGAATCAAAAGTGATTCCCATCGATTCTCCCCGGCCTCTACTGCAAATGTTGTCAGAATTCACCAAGTAGAATTCGGCGAGAATCGTAGATGATTCTCGCCGATCCGTCGAGAATCACCTACGATTCTCGCCGATTTTGACTTGGCAATTTTTCTGAAATTTCTGGACCGGTCCAAGTTACCTGCAGCTGTTTGAACCGGACTTTGGTCCTTACTTTGGTGGGACCCACAACGGTCATATACTTGACCTAATGTATATATACTTCGTATGTATGAACAGGAAAGACACGAATACACGGGATTTCAAAAAGAACGAGCGGCCGACGACAAAACCCTAAACTCGCGATCTTGCTCCGCAGGTCATCTCTGCCGCTCGTACGGTTGTCGCCGCTGCTGATCTCAGGTTCTTCCAGATCTCCGGCGACCGAAGCTTAGGCTAGCATAGCGTCTCACGCGTCTAACCAGAGATCCCTTGTCTCTTGATTCGTTGATCGGGAAAATCCTTCCCCTTTCGAATCGATCGAGACGATCGATCCTAGTGTGACCGTTGGAAGACCTTGCTTCCTTCGCTACGAAGTTTAAATCAAGTTGGCACTGCTGCTGCTCTCCGTCGCCGCCGCCGATTCCGAGAACCTTGCCGCCGCCTCAAGTCGCCGCCGGTTTCGGGAAAGATTCACTCCAAGTGAGATCTAAGGCTGTGCACTCTTCGTTGACTTCAAGAACACGTCGTCAAACGAAGAGGGTCACCTTACTCTCCAAACGTTGTTTGTATTTCTTACAAGCTAGTTTTTAATTTCCTTGTAACGGACCGATTGGTCCCTAGTTGTAAGGGTTGGGTGCAACCCGGATTGTGGGAGTGTTGACTCCTACGTGTGGAAGGGTTCCTTCCGTTAGTGCAAGGATTGGATTTCAATCCTGTTGGTGAAGTGACCGAGTCGTCCCGTGTTGGGAGATAGGTCGAAGGGGGGAAAGTGGACGTACCCAAATCGGGGAACCACTATAATTTGCCTGTGTATTTTCTGTGCTTGGTTGTTTTGTTTTCTTGTGCAGGTAAAATCTTAATTCCGCAAATACGCTGCAGAGACACCTATTCCCCCCCCCCCATAGGTGAAGATAGTTGACACTAGGTGGACTTTCAGAAACGAATCCTAGCTGCGCTCAGGATTAGTGAGGAGCAGAAAGTCCCGTTAGCCACTTTCCTACTGGAAGGAGAGGCGAGGCTTTGGTGGGATGAGATCGAGTTGCACCAGTTGAGAGGTAGAGACCTGGGCGACATATCAATGGACGAATTCTCCGGATTATTCTGGGCGAAATACTTGCCAATGTCGCAGAGAATTGCAATGGAAAATAAATTTCAGCGTCTAGTGCAGGGTGATAAGACCGTAGACGATTACCTGCATGAGTTTACCAGACTTGGTCGGTATGCAGGATCAACGTTTGCGGAAGAGGCGCGAAAGACGAATAGGTTCTATGAAGGACTGCGTGATGAGCTGCGGTTGGCTCTCCCGAGTTCAGTGAACCAAGGATTTCAAGCGTTGGTACATACCGCTAGTGTGCTGGAGAAGGATTTGAAGCGGGTGCGGGAGAAGAAGAATGCGGCAGTGGAAAAGTCCGAATTCAAAGTTCCGTAATCAGAGCAATCAGATTTGAGGAAACGTGATAAGAAGCAGTTCAGGCCTGCTGAACAAAACTCGGATGTTGCGTCAAGAGTTACGTTTGAGCAAGGACGGAATGGGCCGCGTACATGTTTTATTTGAGGGAAGCAAGGGCATATCGCCCGATTTTGCTGGAGTGGTGGTAAGAAGAAGGCAGGTGCGTCCTATGACGAAAAGGGCAAAGCCGTGGCAGAATCATCTGCATCGCGGGCGTAACCTCGAATTTACACTCTTGAGTTGCAGGAGCCGCAAAGTGCAAACCAAGCAGAACAGCAAATCCGTGCTTTGGACTTAATGGAAGCGGCGAAATGGATTCTGCGAGATGCGGAGAAGCCAAAATAAAGTGAAGTTGCACTTTATTATCTTTTGTTATATTGTATGTATGTATCTATGTTTGTGACAATCAGTTGTGGTGGTACGATTCCATAGGGCGAGACAAGCTGCAGCCTCTGAGCTCTAAACATGGATCATTTTGGTTTGTATCGCAATAACGTGGTTGTGTTGATCCATATATGTTGCGCTAAATTTCGGGGCGAAATTTCTTTAAGGAGGGGAGGATTGTAACACCCCAAATATCCCCAAGACAAAATGGAGATTTTGTAGGCTGACACGGCCTGGGACACGAGCGTGTCCCAGGGCGTGTCTTACTTGGGTTGCTCGGGATCATTTACTCAACAAATTGTTCTCGACAATTGTTGAGGGGGGGGGGGGGGCTGACACGCCCGGCGACACGGGCGTGTCGGGGGGCGTGTCCAGCCAGGTGTCGTGTGTGTTGGCCAGCGACTTGCAGGCGGCAAGGTCGGGCGGCGTGTCGCTTGACACGGCCTGGGACACGGGCGTGTCCCAGGGCGTGTCCGGGCGTGTCCGACACGTGTCCATCCTGGGCGTGTCGAGGTGTCGACCTGGAGGTTGGCGGTCGTCAAGCGGCGACACGGCCTGGAACACGGGCGTGTTCCAGGGCGTGTCCAGGCTTGGTCGACGAGCGTGGGGCAGCGGTCGACGTCGAGGATAGTCGAGCTTGAGGGACACGGCCATGGACACGGGCGTGTGCCTTGGCCGTGTACTTCTCTGGTCGTTTTGGCAATTGTGTGTGGCCGTGTTACAGGGGTGACACGGGCGTGTCGATTGACTGACACGGGCGTGTCAGGTCCGACACGGGCATGTCCAAGCCCGTGTTCTGGTATCTTTTGAGTCGGTTGCTAACCGACTGGGGGTACACGGCCTGTGACACGGGCGTGTCACAGGGCGTGTCAGGCCTGTTGAAATGTTTTTCAGAGCAGATCTCGGCCGTTCGTTTCCTTCTATTTGGATCTTGTGGTCCAAAGCCTTTCCAGATTCTATATGGCCGTGGATTGAGATGAAATCTCATTCTCACTTAGCCATTCTCTTTCTAAAGAGAAGAAAGAGAGGAGAGCTTGGAGGAGGAGGAGGAGGAGCTTTCCGACCGCCGGTGGAGCTTCGTTGGTCCGAAGCGAGAGCCGAGTTCAGCGTTGCGGAGGCAAGGCCGCTGCGGTGATTTCCATCCGGCTAGTTCTTCCATGGCGCCGAAGCGATCGTCAAGGGTAACGGTCTTTCTTCCTTGGGCAGGTGAAGCCCTTTGTTTATGCATGTGCATGGGATCCTCCATCAAGAGATGGAAAAGCGTAAGCGATTCCAGCAGTTGAGTCTGCATTTAGAGTCGGAAGTATGTAGTACGGCATAGGCATGCTGTGTGAAGCCCATCCAGACGTATATCGGGATTGGTGATGTTTATATTGCGAACCGGAGAAGACTCCGTGTATTCATCGTTTAGCCTACGGAGATGGTGAGGACGATGTGCTTGGTGTGAAGGATGCTTTGCATAGCTCCTTTGGTTGCATGCTTGTTAAGAGCTGGTTGTTGGAGTGCGGACACCTCTGAGTGGGTAGGCGTGTGAGGTCTTCAACAGGGGTTTGGAGGCTTATGCCCATTCCGCCAAGTGGCAGTGCGGACACCTCTGAGTGGGTGGGCGCGTGAGGTCTTCAACAGGGGTTTGGAGGCTTATGCCCATTCCACCAAGTGGCGATGTTAAGATCGGGTGAGCGGTCGATTGGTAGCAAAGCAGCAGGGCGAATTCCCTAGGCTTGTTACACTACGGGGGTAGGTCGACTGGTAGTGCTCACGGGTTTTGGTGAGGTGCGTACCTCTGAGTGAGACGGGTGCGTGAGGTCTTCAACAGGGGTTTGGAGGCTTATGCCCGCCTACCAAGTACAAACCATAAAGGTGCCCTGAGTGCACAGAGCGCCTGGCATTGAGGCCGGCATTTGTGATGTTGTATGTGATATATATATTGTGATTGCTATACATGCAGGGAAGGAACCACTGCCCCGGGTAAGGGGTAGGGTCGTTATAATTGGTCAGCTGAATGCTGACCGTTGCTTTGTTTATCACCCTTGGGGTGGACGTCCATATGCAGGTGTTGCGGGCTGATTGGATTGAGCGGGCAGAAGCCCATGCTGCTGGTAGGCCCTTGAAGGCCGTGCGAAGTGTTGGATTTCATGTGTGGCCGGCCTGCGTGCCGATGTATGAACTTATATATTTATAAAGAGAAACCTGTAAGGCCTTAAGGCCGTGTGTGGTGTACTCGTGTAAACATTCCTGGTGTTATATATAAATGTGATATTTATATAGTGTGGACATTCATTGTTATGAGTTCTGTAACTTAAAATCTTCCGCTAGAATGCTCTGAGTTAGGATGCGTGTATAAAGGTTTTTGATACTCTCAAGTGACTCTCTCGTCTGTCTGTGAAATATGGCGTGGGGCCCTGGCCGGACCCTCTATTATATTCCATGTGACGAATGGGGGCGTTACACTTTATTTGGCTAAGTGTCCCACACCGCTGAGTCAACGTACCGATGTCGGTGTGAACGATAATCAAATACCGAAGACCCACCACCTTATTCTATACTCAAACCCTCG
This sequence comes from Platanthera zijinensis, assembly GCA_039513925.1. Classification (NCBI taxonomy): domain Eukaryota; kingdom Viridiplantae; phylum Streptophyta; class Magnoliopsida; order Asparagales; family Orchidaceae; genus Platanthera; species Platanthera zijinensis. Next base: position 20,400,930 of record CM077094.1, on the reverse strand, counting down.
AGCCCTCGGCTCCCCGGACTGTCCCGTCTGTACATCTACCTTCAGAGCTACCGTCTGAATGGCAACCAAACCAACTTATTCTACCTCCCTAGCTACCGGGGTGTGTGAATGTGCAACCCTAGATATTCTAGTTGCTCTTTTAATTTATTTTTCCTACGGTTTACGTTAGCCTACTACTGCCCCCGGTATTCCCTGTGAAGGGCTCTCAAAGGGCACTAGGAACTATGATAGTAGCTGAAGCCCATCATTCCCATTCTCAAGGCACTTACTTTTATTGGTTATTACCCATTACCCGATCCCATTCAAATTACTTTGGATCTAACCTAGTGTATTGAGACTCTTCCTCTCCAACCGGGGTCGACGATCTTTCGTCGTTCCCGAACACCACATAACCTAGCCAATCTCACACTCTACTCATCCTGACTTCCCATAATGAACTTAATTTAACTTACCCTATCCAAACCAGCAAACTACAAAAATTCCATCTCCCCAAGTTCATTACCCACTCTAGTTCAGTTTCTGCGATTTTACTATATGCAGACCATTCTAAGCTCTATGAGGTATACAAGGGGAGGAACTCCAAATTGTCTTCCAAATCTCCTATAAAATTTACTGGAGGTCTATCATGACATAATTAGCCTAAATCCAGAAATTTATAATTTTCCTAATTAATCTGATATTTATTTAATTTTCCCAAAAGGTTGGCCATGGGTAATTTTAAACATGAACTTCATGATTTTCTCAAGTAATGGCTACCCAAAAATTATGATCACTAAAAAACATCAAGGTATCATCAAATACTAATTTTCATGATTATACAGAAAGTATTTATCCTCTAATTAATATTTCCATTATAATCCCATTAATCCTATGTAAAGAAGGAAGTACTGAAATTACTCATCATAAAATTATAGAAAAATTACTAAATATTAAAATGGTACATAAAAGGTCATTGTGCAAAGATCATAATTTTACAGACTTGCTAAACACCAAAATAGATTTATTTAAGTTTTCATGGGAAACAACACTTAATGAAGCAAGCCTTAGAATTAAACTTCTAAAAATACCATAAAAATTCACAGAGCTTTAAAACTTAATAAAGAGTTCTCTGCCTAAAGTTCATCAATTTTCAGAAAGTATTTTCTCCATAATAAATTTCTAAAAAAATAACACAAACTACTATATTGTTAATTAAGTATCCAAAATAATGATCCTAAATTCATAATAAAATCTCCAGAGCTTATACTAACTTTAAAAACTACTCTACCCAAATCCCATCACTGTTTAGTGAGTTTTAGTGACATTTTCTATCTCTACAAGTTTTGGGCCCTAAACTAGGGTTAGGGTTTTGAGGGACTTATTTACTTAAAAATCCATTCATATTTCTACAAGAGGATTCTAGCTTCCCTAGAATTCTATCTACCAAGTTTCAATTCATAACCAAGTCATTTGACCACTTGCCCTTCACAAACCACCAAGAACCATCCTTAGGGTTTGACCTTGGGTCCTAGGGAAAATTTACCCCAATCCATCTCAAAATCCATGAGAGGGTGCTAGGCATCATTCCTAGTCAGTGGAAAAAATCTCAGCCCCTGTTGAGGTGATCTGGCCACTCAAATCTCAAAGTGCACTTTTGACCTAAAAACCCTTTAATAGGGCAAAGATTAGGTTTGTCCATTTCCAATCTAAAACATCTCCAAATGAGATGCAAAATTATACAGTGCCTCATGATGAACCCAGGGACCACTCACTAAAATTTGGGAGGGTTTGGAAGTCATTAAGCCCTCTAATTAATTTACCCTAAGATTATTAAATTTTTCTAAACACTATAGAAAAATATTCTCCAATAATTTCCATTTTTGGACAGGCCTTAGGTATAGCTAGTGTAGACTCCCTGCCCAAATTTCAGATCATTTGGTCAAGGGATGAAGGGTGGGCACACCTTTTAGTCTCTGCCTAGCTCTAGGTATAGATCCCACCAAAAGAGGTGCCCTGGTCAAACAAGTTGACCAAATTGACCCAAATAAATTTTAAAATAAAGTAGACCCATAGGGATACAAATTATATGTTGACCATATCTTCATATAAATCCTCTAAGTATTTTTCTTAAATTTTCTAAAGTTGCTGTTATTTTGTACAGAAAATTCATATAAAAGAAAAGAATTAAATAGCATCGCTAATCTTGAAGCAGATCCAACAGCGCTGGGTCATCTTCTTCCTCCAGCCAAGGGCTGAGATTAGCCCAGCCTGGAGTGCCTTCCAAACATTGCCGCTGGACATCCAGCCCCCTCCCTGGCCGGCCACCGCCACAACCACCTCCGTTGAGGTGGCAGGCATCGCCGGGTGGTGACGCGGCCGCCGGAGAGGCCGAATCCGACGAACCCATGACTAGCTTATTTTTTTGCGGGAAAAAAAATGGGAAGAGGAGCTCTTCCGATCGGGCTCCATTGAGCCCGATTCTTAATCCTAAAGAAGGCTAAGATCTACCCGTAGAAAGACAGGAGGGGAGGACCTTGTTCGCGGGCTGGAGGCGTGCAGATCGACGGAAAGCCATTTGCGCGGTGGTGGCGTCGCTCGGCTTTTGCAATAGCACGGTGGGAGGACTCGAAATCTCGGGTAAAGGCTGGGAAACCTTCCTCTTGGGCCTCTGATGCTGTTTAATGGCTCGTTTAAGGAGGGAAAAGGCCAAAACTTTAATGGCCATTAATGGTCCATTAAAGCTTGGCTCGGCCATGGTGGTGGGGGGCTGAAACGGTTCTGTAACAGCTTGCTAATGGCTGGAAACTCCTCCTCTTCCCTAGTGGAGTTGAATCCAGCCGTAAAATGGGAGGGGAAGGGGCCATGGCATCAAGTGCCATTGATGGCCATGAGAGCAGGTTCTCGGCCATGGCCGTGACTCCTCCTTGCTTTCAAAACCGACAGCCACGTGGCATGACCGGTCAACACTTTTTAAAATAATACTTAATTGGGTCTTATTAAAAGAAACGGCATAATAATGCATTTGGGCCCACCATCTAGACCGGCCCGATTCAGCTGAACCAGCACACAACCAAAAATCCTGCCAGGAAAAAATTCTAAGTACAATGGCGTTGAGTGAGCTTAGCTCACTCAACGCCATCCAAGCTACGACGTTAAGTGAGCTCTGCTCACTCAACGCCATCCATGCTGCGATGTTGAGTAAGCTCTGCTCACTCAACGCCTTCCCGGATACGGCGTTGAGTGAGCTCTGCTCACTCAATGCCATCCAGAATAGCCCTCCCAGACTATGGCATTGAGTAAGCTCAGCTCACTCAACGCCATCCAGATTATGGCATTGAGTGAGCTCTGCTCACTCAACGCCATCCAGCCTACTCAAGGTGGCGTTGAGTGTAGTCTATGCACTCAACATCGTCTAGCTTATGGCATTGAGTGAGGTAAGCTCACTCAACGCCATCCAAACTACGGTGTTGAGTGAGCTCAGCTCACTCAATGCCATTCCAGGCCTCAGCAAGCCGGCGTTGAGTACAGTCCATGCACTCAACACTGTCTTGTTTATGGTATTGAGTGAGCTAAGCTCACTCAACGCCATCCAGTCCACGACGTTGAGTGAGCTCAGTTCACTCAACGCCATCCAGAATATACCAGATGGCATTGAGTGCAGTCAGTGCACTCAACGCCATTCAGCTTATGGCGTTCATTGAGCTAAGCTCACTCAATGCCATCCAGACTACGGTGTTGAGTGAGCTCAGCTCAGTCAATGCCTTTCCAAAGTCACAGGCGTGACAGATCGGTTACGGGTGTGCCAGGACCATGTTTAAATTTCTGAGCTTGCCGATCGTTTTTCTAAGGTTGACGATCGTCGAAGGGGTCACGCCCTAGGTCACGGGCGTGACAGGTCAGTCACGGGCGTGACCACCCCTTGACTCGAAATCTTGGTCGATAAACTTCAATTCCTGGGTTTCCTAGGGTTTTTTTATGACAAAACCACTTCCAGGGGTTTAGTTGGAAATGGGATGTTTCATATGGCGCGGTCTAGCGTAGAGGTTGGCCATGTTGCCGTCTCTTCAGGCGGGCTGAGACCAAGTCTGCCTATTGCTGGCGGACTAGAGAGTTGGTTGTAATTTGGATGTGCGGGCTGGAGAGCTTGAGGGAGGAGTGTATTCCTCCCTTAGGCGGACTAAAGACTGAGTCCGCCACCTTCTGCTGAATAGAAGGAGCAGATCTTCCCTTCTAGTGGAGTAAGTTGATACTGAGTGGTCTGGGTGGATAGGAATGCGAGTCCACCGCTTAGTTGGGTAGTTCACGCCTGGGAGAAGAATGAACCATGACACATTTAGCCGATCTAACCGCGTGAACTGCAGGGGAGGACTAAGAAAGCATACCATAGCCCCTACAGAACGAGCGGCTGCTACGCGACCTGGGCGGTCTGGCTACGGTGACCGCCCTAGCTGCGCGGCCTGAGCGGATAGAGAAGTTTGTCCACCCACCCTTGGAAAAAGGGGGCTGATAGGCCACGACCTCTAGGGGAACCTGGAGCAGGCCGCGACTTGCGAGCAAACTACCTTGGGAGGGATCGCCGATTTCTAGGGTTTATACCCCTGCTCCTCTGGTGCCCCTGGTGATGCTACCACCAAAGATGAATTTTATTTCGCATTTCTAGTGACTAGGACACCCCACTTACGATGGGAGAGCCGACTTTATGGTTTTAGATGATTGGATCATCACTATCGAGGAAATGTTCTCGTATTCGGGGATTGCAGAAGCCCAGAAGGTAATGATTGCAACCTATTAGCTAAAGGGACTGAAAAAGTGTTGGTGGATTTGAGAAAAGGAAAGCCTAAGTGAAGGATGCTCGTGGGAATCTTTTAAGAAGATGCTGCTGAAAAAGTTTGTACCCTCGGTCGAGCAGGACCGTCTGATGAATAACTTCTTGCATCTGAAGTAGAGACAACTCACGGTGAATGAGTACGAGATTGAGTTTAGTAAGTTGAGCAGATTTGCTCCTGATTTGGTAGCTTCAGAGGAGGGGAGAGTGAAATGCTTCCCAGGAGGACTGAGAAGCGATTTCCAACAATGAGCATGCGCTTATAGAGCTGAAAATTATGCGGAGGCAGTGGAATCCGCACTGAAAGTTGAGGCGATTGAAAACGCCAAGAATTGAGGTGCCGCAGCAAGAAAAGAGAAGAGGAAAGGAGTTGAGGATGGAAGCTCTAGGGCATCTGACCCTTCTTCGAAGAAGAAAAGTGGTGAAGTATGTAGATTCTATGGTCGATCAAGCCACCCTTACGAAAGGTGTTTCAAGAGAACTGCCACTCTAAAGCAGCAACAGGTGCACGCCATTCAAGGCCCACCCAAGGGAGATCATGTGTGCTCATTCGGTTCAAGGAAGGGTCATGACGTGAGTCGTTGCTGGTCGAAGGATAAGGCTTGCTTCCAGTGCGGGCAGAAGGGGCACCAGGAGTCTTCATCCCCCCAGGATCAGTCCCCACTGTAGCCTGCCCCGCTCCGGGCTCTTCCGCCACCACCAAACCAGGACAAAGGGAAATGAAAGCAAAATGCAGTGACCAGAGAGGAAGCTCAGACTTCTACCCAAGTGATATAAGGTTAGATTCTAGTTTATCTTTTACTCTTCATTATTTGTCCTAGTTTTCATTCGTTTAGTTATGTACGCTACGGTTTTAGGGGAGTTTAAGGTGAAGAATAGGTGGGCGCGCATTATTTTTGATTCGGGTGCCACCCATTCCTTCGCGGTGCGAAGTTTTGTAGATAAACATCGTTTAAACGTGGATCAATTAGGAGTTTTCTTCAATGCCAAGCTTCCCTCCGGAGATCTGGTGATATCCAATCAAGGAATTCAAAGATGCCCTATTTATCTAGGCGATTTCCTAGCTTTTACGGATCTGATGGTGTTAGATCTGGCGCATTTCGACGTGATTTTGGGCATGCACTTGTTGTCCAAGTATGATGCAGTAATCCAGTGCAAGGCAAAGCGACTGGACTTCAAGATGGACAACGGCCAACCCATGAATTTCTATGGTTTTCAGGGCAAGGGTTCCCCCTTTATTTCTGTGGTACGTGCTTTTCAAGCTCTAGAGTCTGGTAGCGAGGCGTATCTTGTTTCTATTTCTGCTTTGGAAATAGCTTTTGTTACACCACGTCTTGAGGATAACTCGGTGGTACGAGAGTTTCCAGATGTCTTTCCTGATTGCCTTCCAGGACTTCCTCCTAAGAGAGAGAGGTGGATTTTGTGAGATACCTCGAGCCAGTTACTCGCCCTATTGCTAAGGCACCATACCGTATGGCTCAGCGTGAGTTAGAAGAGTTGCGTACTCAACTAGATGAGTTGCTGCAGTGTGGTTTTATTAGGCTGAGTTCTTCTCCGTGGAGTGCCCCTGTTTTGTTCATAAAGAAGAAAGACGGTTCCATAAGGCTCTACATAGATTATCGGGAGTTAAATAAGTTAACCATCAATAACAGATATCCATTGCCTCAGATTGATGATCTATTTGATCAGTTGTGTGGATGCGCTGTGTTTTCGAAGATTGATCTTCTTTCAGGCTACCACTAGTTGAGGGTCCGTTAGGCTGATGTACCACATAAGGCTTTTTGTTCCCGGCACAGGCATTTTGAGTTCTTAGTGATGTCCTTTGGTTTGAAAAATGCCCCCTCTGCTCTTATGGACTTAATGAATAGAGTGTTCAAAGATTTCTTAGACCGTTTTGTGATTGTGTTCATAGATGACGTTCTCGTGTATTCCCGCAGTGTTGAGGAGCATGCTCAACCCTGAGGCTTAGTTTTGTCAACCCTGAGTGAGCAAAAACTCTATGCCAAGCTGAGTAAGTGCGAATTCTGGTTGCCACAGGTGTCTTTTCTAGGCCATGTTGTGAGCAAGGACAGTATTTTCGTAAACTCGACCATGATTTCTACGGTGATGGAATTGGAGAGACCTTCTACTCCTAAAGAGATTAGGAGCATTTTAGGTCTGGCCAGTTATTATATAAGATTCGCGGAAGGGTTCTCTGTGTTGTCTGCTCCTTTAACTAGACTTACACAGAAGAACACCGTGTTCATTTGGAACGATAAGTGTGAAGAAGCCTTCCAAGAGTTGAAGAAGAGATTGTGTACTGCACCACTTTTAACTTTACCTACTGAAGGAGTCAAGTACGCTGTGTATGTGGATGCATCACACATTGGACTTGGTTGTGTTTTGATGCAAGAAGGAAAGGTGATCGCGTACGGATCTAGATAATTAAAGATTCATGAAAGAAACTATCCTACGCATGATTTGGAATTTACTACTGTAATCAATGCGCTGAAGCTTTGGAGACATTTACTATATGGCGCTCTGTGCAAGATCTATACAGACCATAAGAGTTTGAAGTATGTCTTTAATCAAAAGGAGCTGAATCTGCACCAGCGTAGGTGGTTAGAGTATGTGACTGATGATGAAGTGGAGATCCTTTACCATCCAAGAAAGGCTAACGTAGTAGCTGATTCTTTGAGTAGGAAGACCGCCAAAATCTTAAATTTTTCTATGCAATCATTGGTGGAAGAATTGTTGATGGACATTGAAGTTGGGAGTAGTACTGTGCCTGCTAGTTTGGAATCAGAAGTGACCTCTTAGATTTCTCTTACCAGAGTGCACCAGAAGGATGACCCTGATTTATTGCATCTCTGGAATAGAACTGAGAAGGGAGAACTACTTGATTTTTTTGGATGAGTTTGATACTCTGAAATACTGTGGTAGATTTAGTATTCCCGCTTTTGGTGACATTCGGGCTAAGATATGCAATAAAGCTCATGGTTCCAGTGTTGCCTACCATCCTGGTTCCACCAAAATGTATAAGGATCTGAAGCAAATTGTTTGGTGGTCGGGAATGAAGAATGATATAACAAGGTTTGTGTCAGAATTTTACACGTGTCAGTGTGTTAAGGCAGATCATAAAAGGCCTGGTGGTAAATTAACACCGCTTGATATTACAAGTTGGAAATGGGAGAGTATTTCCATGGATTTCATCACCAGTCTACCGAAATCTCCCCATAGGCACGACTCTGTTTGGGTGATAGTCGATAGATTGACAAAGTGTGCTCACTTTGTACCCTTTAAGATTGGGTAATCCATGAAGAAGATAGCTGAGTTATACCTTGATGAAGTCATCATATTACATGGAGTGCCTGTTAGCATTGTATCGGATCGAGACTCCAGATTTACGTCTTGATTTTGGTAGAGTTTACAAGAGGGGTTGCGTACCGATTTAAGGTATTCCACTGCCTATAATCCACAGACAAATGGTCAGATGGAAAGGGTAAATCAGATCAAGGAAGACATGATAAGGTGTTATATATTGGATCACGGTGGTGCTTGGGATGAATGCCTCAGACTCATGGAATTTGCTTATAATAATAGTTATCAAGAGAGTCTGCAGATGTCCCCGTTTGAGGCCTTGTACAAAAGGCGTTATAGGAATATTCCTTTATTTTGGGCTGAGGTTGGTGAGAGAACACTACTAGGTCCGGAAGCCCTTGAAGAGATGAATTGTGCTGTGACTCATATTCGAGAAAAGCTCTGTATAACACAAGAGCGTTATGAGAAATTTGCTAATCGACGAAGTGTCAATCTGGAGTTCGACGTTGGGGACATGGTTTTTCTGAAAGTCTCTCTGATGTCAGGTGTTAAAAGATTTGGAATGAACCACAAGTTAGACCCCCGATATGTAGGACCTTTTCAAATTCTTGTGCGCATCGGAGTGTCAGCTTATAGGCTGGATTTGCCCGCTACCTTCCCTTGTGTCCATGATGAATACCATGTGAGCTAGTTTCGAAAGTGTGTTCGTAGTGATCGTTAAGTCCTTGACCCGGTGGCCTAGATTCAGCCCAATCTTTTATATGTAGAAGAGCCTGTCCGTGTTTTGGAATCTCTAGATCGAGTGTTGTGGAGGAAGACCATTCCTATGGTCAAGGTTCTTTGGAGAAATCAAGACGTAGAGAGCGCGACGTGGGAATTGGAGTCGGCGATGAGGGAATCTCATCCTCATCGCTTCTCTTAGTATCTAGTATGTCTCCCTATTTTTGGTGAATATTGGTTTTTCTCATTTTGGTTTGATTTTGAAGTTATGATAAGTTTCAGGACGAAACTTATTTTTAGGGGGAGTGACTGTAATGCCCCCGATTTTTCGATAATATTATTTGAATTGGTATTGTGTCCAGGATTTACGTTTTCTACGTCATGTTGACGGCGCTGCAACGTTAGTGAATTTTCGCGTCCATTGGGTCTATTTGACAAGATTTTGGGATTTTGATTTGGATTGCATGTTTTCCCTGATTGAAATGGGTGCAGCTTTGAGATTTTTGGACTTGTCTAGTTTCAATTGCGATTCGAGCATTTTTTGGAGTCTTGGCATGCATATGGATCTTTGTCATGATTTTGCTTGAGTAAGCATTTGATGATTATGACTCAAGATTGGTGCGTCGAATTCTAGGGTTGTCCTTGCTTGGGTCGGCTGGTTGCGTTTGGGGCTCTGTTTTGAACTCTTATTTTCCTTGTTCAAACTATTTGAATATGATAATTATTTTAATTATTTTATTAAAGCCTTATGCTGCTTTGATTCTCGGGAAGCCCTCCTTAGGGTAGGTTTTCGTCGACCTGAGACGGGAGATAAGTTTTTTGGGGCACTCCCTGGAGTTCTGTGAAGTGTTGATCGGAGGTCGACGATCGTCGAGCGGTTCTGGGTTCGAAGAACTGCTAGCAAAATTCGTCGATCGGGTTTTTTCCTTTGTGTTCAGCGATAGTCGATCAGGTCTCGACGAAAGTCGACCGCGTTCTCCATTGTGCTCGACGAACTCTGACCAGAATTCGACGAATGGAGTTGATCTTCCCTTTAGTTCTCGAGAAGTATCTTCTTGTTCTCGGGAAATTGAGTTTGTTCTCGAGAAATGCCTAGTCATTCCTGAGAAGTGCTGCCATTTCTCGAGAGGTCCTGTCTTGTTGTTCCCTAGTAGTGCATTCTTGTTCTCGATAAGTACTTTATTGTTCTTGAGAAATCCATCCTAATTCTCGAGAAGTCCTTCAATTGTTCTCGAGAAATCCTTCTTATGTACTCGAGTAACCCTTCCTCAGTACTCAAGAAATGCTTACCTTTTCACCCGAGTAGTCTTGACTTGCTGGTCTCGAGAAGACCCTCTTAGTTCTCGAGGAGTATGTTTCAACTCTCAAGAGTTGCATGTGTTGGAACACCCTATTCCTAATTTGGGCAAGGATCACTATGTTCTTAGGAAATTATTTTGAACTTATTGTATAGTCTTAAAGTTAGATTAGAATGAGTCTAAGGGTTAGAACTTAGGTTTGGAAGCTACCCCCAAGACCTTATAAGATCAGAACTCAAGTGCTGACGACTAGGACAATTTTCGTCGAGCTCAGGTCGACGAAACGTCGAACTCAGTTCGACTATCTCTGAGCTTAGTTCAACGAGTCGTCAAACTCGGTTCGACTATCTTAGAGCTCAGATCGACGTTTCTGTCTCTAGCTATAATCTAATCTCTGAGCTCAGGTCGATGATAGTTGAGCTCAGATCGACGATTTATGTCTCAAGTATAAGTTAGGTCTCTGAGCTCAGGTCGACGATAGTTGAGCTCAAATCGACGCTTTTTTAAAGAGATCGACGATTTCAGGAATTCAAATTCAGTTAGTTATGGTATTCAATCTGATTCATATCCAGTATTTATTTCAACGGATTTTGTAGCCATTTCAATTATTCTGGAGCAAGTTTCAAGGAAGACAAAAAGGAATGTCTCTTAAGACTTTCCTCCAGAGACAAATTTCATTTAAGGAAGTCATTTATGACTGTTTAACGGCTATCCAGAAGACTGAATTTCAATATATCTCTTCAGAATCATTTGAGAAAAATAGATGAGATATCAATCAACTAGAGACATAAGTCTACAGGATTACTAAGTCAGAATTCATACTGAACACAAGGAATACAACAGTGAAGGAGATCAACACACAGAAAAGAATTCCTCTATTCTTTCAAGATATCTTTTGATTCAAGTGTTCAAAGGCTTCATCAATCAAAGACTCCAGACACATCATATTTCAGCAACTGCTGAAATCATCTCTTGCTGGAGATCTAAAGTTACTGAAGACCTATCACCCTATACAAAGCTCTTCTTTCTGAAAAATTGTAGATCTCAGGGGGAGCTTTGACAACATCATCTACTAGTCTTCTCTTAGACTGTTGACAGAGAAGAACAATAACTCTTTTCTTTTTCCTTACTCTGCTATAAAAGGGTTTCTCCAAACTCCCTTCAAAAGTTTTGTGGCTGGTTTCTGAGACCTTGTCAAAACTCAATGGTGGAAAGACACTTGATCAAAAAATCTGGTTTGGTTTTTGAGCACCTTATCAAAAGCTCATTGGTGCCCAGGACACCTGATCAACTATTCCTACAGTGGATTCTTACCTAGGGTAGTAGAAGAGTGGATGTATCCAGGTTGATTGGGGAACCACTATAGATCCTTGTGTCTTCTGGATTGCTGTGTTTTTGCTTTGCTGTGTGTTGTGATTTTTGCTTTCTTGCTATCTTAGTTTTATTTACTGTAAGCACATTACACATATACTTAAATCAAGTCTTCCACTGCAAATAATTTTTTATCTGGAAAATTATTTTAATATACTTTATTCACCCCCCCTCTAGAGTAAAGGTAGATCTTACCCTCACATTCAATTAGTATCAGAGGCAGGTTGGTTACTCAACAACTGAATCTTCATTAGATTGGTTGTTCCTTCAGGCAAACACCTGAACCAAAAGATCTCTGATAAGATCAATCTTCTATAAAGGGTTATTATTTGAATTATATTTATTTTCATACAAAACCATGGCACAGAACAAAGATTTTGCTAGCACCAGACCTCCAGTGTGCAACCTTTCTAAGTTTGCACTTTGGAAGGCAAGGATAAAATTATATATGAATTCTATTGATGAGGACATCTACAATTCTATTTTGATAGTGTGTCCAAGACCCCCAGAAAATACAAGTACAAGTGTTGTTCTACCTCCTTCAGGAACAGATGCATAAATCAAGAAATGGAAAGTTGTAGATGCCAAAACAATGAACATATTGGCCCAGACTATGTCTGATGACATATTCCAAAAGGTGGCTGAATGCAACTCAACAAAAGAAATTTGGGACAAGATATCTGATCTTGTGTCAGGATCAGCTGATGAAAGAAAGGATAGAAGATCCCATCTCATAACCCAGTATGAGAATTTCAAGAAAGGAGAAACTGAGTTAGTTGCTGACATGTACAACAGACTCAGTCTAATTGTCAGTGAACTTAAGACCCTGGACAAGGAGATCTCAATGACTGAACTCAATGATAAGATCCTAATGTGCTTCCCCAGCACTTGGGATTCAAGGATCTGGCAAATCAAGGATGCCAGAAGCCTAAATGAGATCACTACTGAAGCTTTGTTGGGCAAGCTCAAGTCCTATGAGCTGCTCATCAAGAATAGAGAGGAAGAACAAAAGGTTGCTTCTCTAGCAATCAGGAAGGAGAAGACAATAGCATTCAAAGCCACAGAAGAATTACCTGAAGACAAGGTCACAGGAAATGAAGAGTTAGTGAGTCTACTGGCCAAAAGATTCTATAAGATGGCCAGGAAAGATTTCAGAAAGAGGTCATCTAAAGGGCATGAGAAGCCAAGGTATGACAAGTCTAGTAACAAAGAAATCATTTGTTTTGGATGTAGGAAACCAGGCCACATTGTGCCTGATTGTCCAGAAAATCAGAATAAGGATAAGAAGGACAGGAAAGATAGGAGAAAAGACAAGGACTCTAGGAGAAACAACAATAACAAATCCTCCTCCAACAAGAACAAACACACCAGGAAGGGATTTGTAGCTGAAACCTGGAGTGAAACTGAAGAAGAATCAAAGGCTTCATCAAGCTCAAGTGATGATGAAGATGATGCTGAAGAGAAGGAGTTCTGCATGATGGCTATCAATTCCTCCCAACATAATTCTAATGCAGAACATGAGTCAGAATCTGAATCTAAACATTAAGATGAAGAAGACCAAGTAATAGAATCATTTGATTTTAATTCAGAGGACTTTAAATTTGAATTTAAGGCACTTTGTTTAGACCTGCTAAAGTCTGAGAAAGAGATTATCTCTCTCAGAAATCAATTTTCTGAACATAGCACTTTAAAATTAGACAACCTCAAACTCTCTGAGGAGTTAGAATGTTGTAGGGAGGAGATAGCTTCACTGAAAAGTGAACTATCCCAGGCAAAGAAGTTTGAAGAATCCCTTAATGGGAGAAGCATCAGACTGATGGACATCACAAGCATAGTAAACTCTATACTTAACAGTACACTGGGCTTGGGTTCTTCATCCAGCCAACCTATAGTATTAACAACCCCAATTAAATTCATCTCAGATAAAGGAAAGGGTGTTGTAGAGGTAGCTAGGAAGAATCCTGATTTACCTAAGAAAAACAAGGTTCAACGGAAAACGTTGAACAGAGCTCAGCGATCTCAAGCTGAATTGTCGAACTCAGGTCGACGATCACCGAACTCTAAACTCTGGCAAAGTCGATCTTCGAACGGAGCTCGACGATCTGACCCAAGATCGTCGAACTTAGCTCAGAGATCATCGAACAGAGATCAGAGTTATGAACAATTTTTTAAAGGTAAATCAAACTTCAATCCTAGAGGTCCTACATCCCAAAACTTTAACCCTTATACTGAATAGATAATACCTCCTAGGAGATATCATCCTGAAGGTTATAAGAGTCAGCCAGGGATGTCTTTTATTTCAAAATTTAAAGGTTATCAACCTAGGCCTAAGGTAAAATGGGTCAAAAACATATAAGTTGCTTATGTGCAGATGAAGACCTATCAAGCAATGAACCAACAATGGTATCTGGATAGTGGGTGCTCAAAGCACATGACAGGAAGCAAGGAGAATCTCACATCCTTCAAAACCAAACTTGGACCCAAAGTAATATTTGGAGATTCAAACTTTGGACAAACAAAAGGATATGGTGCTGTCTAGATTGGCTCAGTCACATTAAAGAAGGTGGCTTATGTGGAAGGACTGAAGCATAATTTAATCAGCATCAGTCAACTATTTGATGAAGGCTACCAGGTGACATTCAACAAATCCTCATGCAAAATCAAATCAGAGGATAACACAACTGTGTTAATAGGTAAAAGGAAAGGTAACATTTATCTTGTAGATTTTCTTTCAACTAAGGTAGATATTTGCCTGTTCAACTCTGTTAGTAAACCAAATGAACTTTGGCATAAAAGATTAGGACATATAAACCTTAGAACCATTGCTAGGCTATCAAAGGACAACCTTGTTAGAGGTCTACCTTCTGGCCCCTATAAGAAGAAGGGCTTTGCAGGGCTTGTCAATTAGGCAAGAAAACTAAAAGTAGCTTTAAGTCACTTAATAAGAGTGATTCACCTAGGATCTTGTATCTGTTACACATGGATCTTTTTGGACCCATTACAGTTCAAAGCTTAGGAGGGAAATCTTACACTTTAGTGGTTGTAGATGACTTCTCTAGATTCACATGGGTGTTCTTTCTGAGGAAGAAGTTTGATAACTTTAAGTGTTTGACAGAGTTTCTCAAATGCATACAGATTGAGTTCAATACTCACATTGCCCTGATCAGAAGTGATCATGGGACAGAGTTTGATTCTCTTCTTATGCAAGAGTTCTGTCAAAGTGAAGGGATCATGCACACTTTCTTAGCTCCTAGAACTCCTCAACAAAATGGGGTAGCTGAAAGGAAAAATAGAACCCTTATTGAATCTGCTACTACATTGTTGACAGATGCTCACCTTCCTCTATCCTTTTGGGCAGAGGCAGTGAACACCTCAAACTATGTGTTGAATAGAAATTTGATACATAAACTGAAGGGCAAGACTCCCTATGAATTACTCAAAGGGAAGAAACCTAAAGTAGATTTTTTCAAAATTTTTGGTTGCATTTGTTACATACACAATAATGACAAGAAGTATATAGCAAAATTTCAAGCTAAAGCTGATGAAGGAGTGTTTCCTGGATACTCCATGATCAATAAAGCTTATAGGGTGTATAACAAAACTTCTCTTAAAATTGAAGAATCTGTACATGCATCTTTTAATGAAACTAATATGTTTTATAAGGAGAAGAATATTTCTACCATAGCACCTTTGCAGGTACACTCTCTTTCAGAAAATTTGGAAAGGTTACATATTGTAGAAAAATATACAACACATTCACCTATCCAACAAAGAGGTGAAATCAGTGAAGATGAAGAGGACACTCAACATCTTGGTATTAAATATCCTAGTGAAAATAACCTTGAAGAGCCAGTTGTTTTTCCATAAGAGGAAACAACAACACAGGTTGGTGAACAATCAACACCCCCTGTTGATTTAGTAACATCAAGAGATCATTCGATCTCCCAAGTGATTGGAGACATCTCAGCTGGTGTGCAAACTTGAAATCAGGTCAACCAAAACCTGATGCACACCTGCTTTCTATCTCAAATTGAACCTCAATCCAGACAAGATGGAGAACAAGATCCACACTTGATCATTGCAATGCAAGAGGAATTGCATCAATTTGAAAGGAAAAAAGTTTGGGAGCTAGTGCCAAGGCCTAAGGATCACTCCATTGTTGGAACAAAGTGGGTGTTCAAAAATAAATTGGATGATCAAGGAATCATTGTTAGGAACAAGGCAAGGCTAGTTGCAAAAGGATACTCTCAAGAAGAGGGAATAGACTATGACCAGACCTTTGCACCAGTTGCAAGGTTAGAGGACATAAGAATATTCCTAGCATATGCAGCTCACAAGGGATTCAAGGTCTATCAGATGGATGTAAAAAGTGCATTTCTCAATGGAGATATCAAGGAAGAAGTCTATGTTAGACAACCCCATAGTTTTATCTCTCCAACTCATCCTGATTATGTTTTTAAATTGCATAAAGCATTATATGGTCTCAAGCAAGCTCCTAGAGCATGGTATGAGACCTTAACATGCTTTCTTCTGAAAAATGATTTTATAAGGGGTAGAGTAGACCAAACTCTTTTTATTAGAACCCATAAGTCCAATATCCTACTAGTACAAATCTATGTAGATGATATTATTTTTGGCTCTACTAATTCAAATTTGTGCAAGAGGTTTTCCAACCTAATGCATTCTAAATTTGAAATGAGTAGCATGGGTGAGCTTTCCTTCTTTCTAGGATTGCAAGTCAAACAGCATGCTGATGGCATATTCATTTCTCAAACAAAGTATGCAAAAGAGTTGGTTAAGAAATTTGGTATGTCTGAAGCATCCTGCATGAAAACACCTATGCCTACTAATGCTGTATTAGATGTTGATGAACATGGAAAACCTGTTGATCAGACAACATATAGAGCAATGATTGGCTCTTTATTGTACCTTACAGCTAGTAAACCTGACATAATGTTTGCTACATGCATATGTGCTAGATTCCAAGTAAGCCATAGAGAGTCACACCTAACATTAGTAAAAAGGATTCTTAGGTATGTGAAAAGTTGTCCAATCTAGGTCTCCGGTATCCAAAAGACTCAGGATTTGAATTAACTGGATTTTCAGATGCTGATTATGCTGGATGTAGAGTAGACAGGAAAAGCACCAGTAGAACTTGCCAGTTTCTTGGTGACAGACTTGTCTCCTGGTTCTGTAAGAAACAAACATCTGTGCCCACTTCAACTGCTGAAGCTGAATACATGGCAGCAGGTAGTTGTTGCTCACAGATTTTGTGGATTCAAAACCAGCTCCTACACTATGGTTACAACTTAGAAAGGTCAATAATATTTTGTGATAACACTAGTGCTATTTCTATAGCACAAAATCCAGTCCTCCATAGTAGGACAAAACATATAGAAATTAGGCATCACTTTTTAAGGGATAATGTTGAGAAGAATAAAATTGAACTTCAATATATCCCAACTGATTTGCAAAGGGGAGATATTTTCACCAAACCATTGGATGAAAAGAAACACACTTTCTTCCTGAATCAGTTAGAAATGTTAGATGGAGGAAGCTTAAAATAAGATCCAAGATTTTTAAAACCCTAAAATTGACAAAGACTAGGTTAAAAACATGATTTTTCTAGTGTCTATAGGGTGTTTCTGGTCTCTGAACTGCGTTCGACGATTTTCCCAAAGATCGTCGAACGGAGATTGACATTTTCCGAAAGCGTCGACCTGAGTTCAGCGCCTTCAGATAGCGCTAGGCTATCCTCTTCTGGTCAGAGATCGTCGAACGGAGTTCGACGCTCTCATATATCGTCGAACGGATATCGACGATGTTAAAGACCCTTCAGATTCCTTTAGAAGCCCAGATCGTCGAACTGAGTTCAACGCTCTTTCCTTTTCGGGGTCGAACCCTAATATAAAATTCATTTTTCGGCCGTCATTCTCTTTTGAACTTTCATACACTCTGCAGAACTTTTCTTTCCCTCCAAACTTCTCTACACTTAGTCTCGTTTGTTCGTTTTTGTAGGTATACAATGGTCGTTTCTATTGCAGCTCTAGTCGCGATGAAATTTGATACTGGATTCGACATCGATATGGATTCCTTTGAAGGCAGTGACCAAATATTCAAATACATACTAGAATTATTCAAGGAACAGCAGTTGGTGTATATGATGTCCACAAGGATAAATCTTGCTGCCGATGAAATCAAGGAGTGGATATATACAACTCATAACCTGGATCAAAATACAGTGGTTGGTACAATAGCCGGTACGCAGGTATCCCTAACTCCTGCCCTCCTCACAGAAGTTTTTCAATTGAGCACTGGGAATGATTCAGTTGAGTTATCTGGAGAAGAGTTTGCAAGTATGCTTGATATAATGGGTCACTCTGCAGTAAACCCTAACAAGCTGCTTAAGAAGAATCTGTTAGTTGAATATCGATTTTTAGCTGATGTTGTGGGTAAGGTACTGTTAGCCAAGCATTCTGCTCATGATACCATTTCAAGGTATCAATTTTGTTTGATGGCTGCTTTAGTGGATAAGAAACACTTGGATTGGGGAGAGATTTTCTTTGATTTAATCAAGAAAAAGGTGAATAAGAATTTTGTTAATTTTGGGAGGATTCTAGGACTATTTTTGCATAACAGATGCCCTCAATTGCTTGTGTCCAGTGGGATGCACATTAATGCCTCTAAGAGGCTGTCCTAAGCCCTATTTGGTAAATGGGACAGGCAGATTGTCAAACAAAGCAGAGGTCCTGCAGCTATCTCAACTTCAGGCACCAGGACTATTCAATTCACTTCCCCACAGGCAACTGCCCTATTGGAAGAACTGCCTGCCTCCTCCTCATCTCCACCCATTGTTTCTTCAATCACTACCTCAATCTCCTCCCCCATCACCATTTCATCTCCACTCTCAATTCCTTCTCCTCCTCCAGTAATTTCTGTAGACCTTTTCCATCCCCTACATTATTATCCACCACTTGATATTGACTCATCCATTCCATCTTTCAGTCTTCTGGATGATTCCTACATGGATGATTCCCATTCCTCACCTCTTGATCTCCCATCAACCTCTACCTCCTACCAACAACTAATCCAAGACATTCTTGCACAACCATCTTTCACCCCATCCATTTCCACTCCAATAACTTCCATCTCCACCATTCTCATTTCTCAACCATCCATCCTACCATCACTACTAGAAAAGTGACTTTTAGTGATGAAATATTTCGTCACTAAATACTGAATTATGGTCACTAAAGACATTTAGTGGCCGAATTGAGCCTGTCACAAGGTCGTCACAAAAGCCCCGCCACTAAATGTTTTTTGTGGCCAAAAGTATTTTGTCACTAAAAGTTTTTTTAGTGACTAATTTTTTTTTGGACACTAAAAGAAGTTATAGTGACCGAAGCACAACAGTCACTAAAATAACTATTAGTGATGAAGAATGCCCGACACTAATTGTCTTTAGTGGCAAAAAAAATTGTCACTAAATGTGAACTTTTAATGAGCAAATCTTTTCAATCACTAAAAGTTCTAATGACCAAAAAACATGGGTCACTAAAAAGATGTGTTTAGTGACTGCATTAATTCAGTCACTAAAAGAGAATTTAGTGGACACTAAAATAAAATATTTTTAGTGTCTAAACTAATTCTGCTCACTATATTTTTTTGTGACGGAATATTTGGTCATTAAAAAATATGATATTTGTCACTAAACTTTATTCAATTTCTTACAAAATACCATAAAATTATTTCATTTGATATTCACTTATTTTCATATATGTACATTCAAATACAACAATAAATAAACACTCAATTGCAACAAGAAGATTGTTCTAACATAGATTATTTCATTAATAGGGAAAAATTGGGTGGGAGATAGCCCAAACCCCTCAATACAAAGTAATAATATTTTTATTTCTAATTAAAATTAAATACAATAACAAATATTTATATTAAAGAAAATCTATAAATATGCATTCTTTGACACATCTGTAATAGAGAACTAATGTCTTCTGCTCTCTTCTTTAGTTAGAAAGAACTCCGGCTTGCAAGGGACAGAGTTGTAATAGGACCTTTTAGAGGAAGAAGACTTGAAAGATGAGATATATCTTCTTCCAAAATTCAATCTGCAATGAAATTATAAACAATCTATCATTAGTAGAACTTCTAGTAATAATTTAAAACTCACAAGGAATCAACGTGCAACTGTAAGATAATAGAAAAAAAAATCAACACAGTGAGCTCACAGAAATGGAGAACAAAAAAGTTGTACCTATCCTATGCAAAATTTGAATAACAAGGATTAATCAAGACCTAGTACTGCAAACTTCAGCCTCATTAGCATGAAGAAGTCTAACATAAGCTGAAACTAATTCAGACCTAGTACTGCATAAAAAGGATTAATCAAGATTGGCATAATTTTATCATAAAATAAACCTTAATTTTACTGTTGGATGAAGGGTTTGCATAAAATGAATACCAGCACAATGAATGAAAATGAATCTATCACTTTTTCTCTCACTTACGTAGAATTTGAAGATAATCATAAATAGAGAATTACAAAACTATGCATTCCTACCATCTCAGCTTTCTTTCTGAGTTGTTCATCATCCTAGTATATGACATTAAAAAAAATCCCAGTATTTTCATGATATTACTTCTTATTTCTTTCTACTTATAAAACTTGCAGGTTATGTACAAAACACTGAATCCTCAGTGGCATCAAACTCTGGAGTTCCCTGACACGGGAGTCGATTAGTTTTGCATGTGAAGGATCACAATGCTGTACTCCCTGAAACTAGTATCGGTGATTGTGTTGTAGAATATGAAATGTTGCCTCCAAATCAAGTAGCTAATAGGTGGATACCTTTGCAAGGGGTAAAAACTGGAGTGATCCATGTCCAAGTAACACGAAGAATTCCAGAACCGCAGAAAAAACAAAAAATTTCAAGTAATAATTCTTCTTCCAGTCAAGAACATAAAGTACCTGCAAAGGTGAGTTCTACTGATAGGAATTTTCATTCATTGTCGTCCAGTACAATATCTTGTTGCTCGCAATGCTATTTGTATTATTAACATATATCATAAGTTGTTTTCTTTTATTTTGGACTCTTTTTTAGGATAAATATGTTTTGCTGATTAATAGTTGTACTGTGCAGTGTAGTTTACAGGAAATCGGAACATACAAATTTGTGATTCACAATAAAATGTAAAATGGTGTCTAACAAGTTCCGTGGAATTTGTAAAATGATGTTTTTTTGCTACGTGCAGCATAAACAGTGAAAATGTTACTATGAACCTACAAAATTGTTGGTATTCAGGAAATAATAGTTGAGGGGGTTTATGTAATAGGGTTCTCTTGTAGGCCATATATAGCCATAGTTATCACCTAATAAATTATTAAGTTCTGATTCCCTATTTACGCAATATGGTATCAGAGGCGGCGAAAAAAACCTAATCCGAGTTCCTCGCTCTACCTGACGTTGTCATCTGCCCATGCAATGCCCCCGGCGCTGCTCCTTCCGCATAGCGCCCCCTTCCCCGGTCACCAAAGGTCCTCAAAATTTTGGATGGATAATAATTGTGAAATAGAAGGATAAAAATGATGAGGAAAATTAGATCAAACCTTGACAGATTGGTTGAGATGCGCAGCTTATGGGGAGGAGTTTGCGAAGAGAGGAGGTCGCAGAAGAGAATTCTTGTCGTCGGGTCGATGTGGTGTGAAATTGTATGGTTAGGAGGTCCACTTCTGTAGATATCCTGGAATCAATCAATTTTGCAGCATAACATAATTATCTAAATTCATGAAAAATGCATTAATATGAATAGATTGTTTAGCTTGCGGAATTAGTAGTTTTAAAGCAATATAAGTAGATTTGTGAAAATTTGAATTACCTTATTCAGTGAATGAGAACTCCAATTTGAGTTCATGAAATGCATTAAAACTCCAGCTAAGAGGATTAGCTTGCTAAAGACCTGGGATCAAATTGAACTTATAAAATTGCCAAATTGGCCTGTAATTCAAACTCAGTGAATGAGAACTCAGATGAAATGCATTAAAACTCCAAATTGTCCTGTAAGGATTAGCTAACCTGGGATGCAAGCTTATCCTTTTATGAAATGCATTAAAACTCCAATTTGAGATTGAAATGTAGGCCACAATCTATTCAAATTGAAATGCATTAAAACTCCTGGCAATGCTCATTTGAATTACGTACCTTATTGTCCAAGCATTTCATGAACTTCATCTTCTAGGATTCAGAACCTGAGGGACATCATCGTTGGTAGAGCAGTATTTCTCATTTACAGGATTAAAAAAAAAATTACCTCACACCTTTTGAGTGATAGTAGGACTAAATGTCCTCCAGATTTTTCCGCATTAGTAGCAATCATAGACAGAACTCATAATTATTCATATAACATTGGCACCAAGTCCAAATTCATATACAGCTTAATACAACTGAAAACAGCAGAACATGAAATAAAACATAGCATGACTAAATGTTGCACTCCTTGTGCACTATTGTGCGGCGCTTGTAAGATATCCTCCAACATGGATCCATAACATAGAGTCGCACGACAATACAACATAATTATGTAAATAATTTTCATCTTTGATAATGATGTCACTGCTGTGTTGTCAATAAGAGCAAAAAATTTAAATCATCTTCATGAATTGCAATAATACCACAATAGAGCATGTGGTTCAAGAATATGAAGATTTATGCCAAAACAGTGAGCTACTAGGAGCCCAAACTGAGAAAAACTGCTACTAAACAATCCAACATCAAGATGTACTCATAGCATACTTCAGAAATATCAAATCAACAAATTCTTGCAATAAAAAACAGTGACTATAAACTCAAATAGCACAAAAAAGCAACATAAAAAATCTGGAGCGGCAATCAGAAGCAAGGGCCTAGACTGGTGACCACATGTCAAACCAAGTCTTTCAGGCCTAAATATTATCATGGTGTTGTGGCGGTGGCATCAGTCCACTCAGCCAAACAACCCATATTGTCTTAGTAAGACAAGAAGAAAATAGGGGTGGCGGCATCGGTCCAACTCTCCCCTAAATCACATCCTACTTCAGTACCAAGTGATTCGGGAAAACCTCTTCTGGTGGTTTCATGAACCACCAAGAAGTCAACACAACCATATTCCATCTAGAGCAACCCACCTAAGAGCCTTATATATACCAACAGATTAAACATCGAGATTGTCCAAGCAAGTGGTTTGACACAAATAGATTGAAAGTGACCTTATACTAGGTTTATGCAAGTAGCTACATACTAAACGCTTACAATTAACGTGATATTAAACATAACTAGTAGCTTGATCCCAACTGGATATATCCAACTAGCTTCGTATCAACCTATACTGTTAACTTGATACGAACCATAAACATTTAAATTGCAACAACCCATAAACAATTTATTTGATATTACACACAAACGATTAACTTGATACAACACATATACAATGAACTTGATACAAAACGTACACAATTAAATTGAGTGGTTTGATACCAAGCATAAACAAGGGGCTTGACGCTAAATGCACACAAGAGAATTGACACTAGATAAAAACAAGAGGTTTGGTTGGTTTTGATACTAATCAGATTTTTTTTTGAAGCAACAATGGAACCCGCTATACTAAAATCTTGAAACTAGTTCCAACCAAACCATAACAACGGTTTACACTCCAAGAATACCACAATCTATAATATATAGCCTGAAATGGACAAAACATAAAACGGGGACCCTCGGGGTAGACCCGACCTGGACAAGATCCGAAGCATAGGGGAAAAACCTTAAAAAAAAAACGAAATCCCCAGGAAGTAAAACAGCCAAAAAAAAACATGAGGTTGTATAGAGATCCGCATAACTAAGTCCACAAGGAAAAATTAGCTCAGGAATCAAGCAAATAAATGACATGGCATGGAGTTTCTTTGGCAAGGGCGAAGGGCCACTGGCCTTGGTGATTTTTTTTGAAGACTTCGGCCAGCAACACTCCTCCCAATCGAATGGCCGCAAACAACGACTCCAAAAAAAACAAACTGGAAGAAGAAAAGAAAACTGGGCGATCAAAGCACGAAACAAAAAAAAACCCTCAACACCCGATCGGAAAAGAAGATGGTGAAATCCCAAAATGGTTACCTCGGAACGAAGGTCTCGCTTAGGGGAGCACGGATCCGGCCTCAAACATGGATTTTGAGCGGATCTGGGCGGGAGATCGGCGGTCGGAGCAGTGGCCGGGCATCCGTTTTTTTTTCTTCCGCATGGAGCAGCAGCGCTCGGCCTAATTCCTTCCTACTGCTGGTCGGCTGAATGGGGGGAAAAGACCTAAATAAATATAAGTATATATATACTATTATATTACCTAATACATATTATAACTTAACCCTAATACTATACAACTTAAATTATGTTATAATAATTAAGTTATATCATATAACTTAAGGTTTAAACCCAACACTTATATAAAAATATATTCTCCCATAAATAAAACCATACGCACAAATGCGCGAACACACCTACATATACTAACACACATATATACGTAAACACGCACACGTACGCTTAAATAACGGTCTGCACGCACAGACATGTGCATTCTCGCACCGGCACGCCCAAAACACGCGTTATGCCCAAAAATGCGCAACTATATATAAACGCTCGCATAAGATGACGACTCGCTAACAAGCGACCGTCGGAACGACACGAAAATTAACGTTCTCAGATTTCGACCAAACTCGCACCGTAGACAAATACTCGGGCTACGAAAACAACGGCGAAGTCGGAAACAACTCTTGACGATCACGCACTCGAGCTAACCTCGCCCGAAGCCAAAGCACAAGGATACCCTAAGAGGCTCAGCCGGGCCTCCAAAACAGACGCCGGCTAGCTGGGGAAACCATACAACAGGCTATAACCTCTAAGAACACCTAACGAGGTACTATAACAACGGCACGAGCCGGAAATGCGTCAATGTAACGCCGAACGAGAATTTAAATAATTGCCGAAAAATCGATGGCGTTACACAAATGAAGCGGAGATTTGCGAGTAGGGCGTCGGGGGATGAGAAGAGATTAGGGCGCCGGGGGGACTGATCACGATTAGCGGGGAAGGGGGATTTGTTGGGAGGATGGGATGCCGAATCGGGAAGGAAGTAAAGAACTAGCAGAATGACAGTTTTCATTAAGGATTAATACGGGTGGAGGAGACGCTCCACGAGATGATCGTGGAATTAAGACGGTTTACATTTATTTAATGTAAATCCAAATACAACAACATTTATTTTTACCTAGTGAGTTAATGAAAAAATAAAATAAACAAATAATTATTGAAACAATATAATTGGAAGCTCGGCGGTTTAGGAATTATTAAAGCATTACTAACTAACTAACAATCATTTAGCTAGGCCGGCTAATGAAACAAATATATTAAAGAGAAAAATAAAATGAAAACAATTTTTAGAGGGTAATTTAATGATAAATGATTATAAATTTACTCACAAAATTGTTGAGAGGTACGAAACACTGGGGGGTAAAAATTATATAAATGTCGTGACAAAAAAACATAAAGTTCACAAACAAACTCATCACTAAAGTTCATTCTTTAGTTAAAAAAAAACATAAAGTTCACAAAAAAGACATATAAATTAAAGACCGGCGAAATCGTGGTGGGTGCCCAGTACTCCCCAACGCAATCAAACTCCACAAAAAAAAAACTTAAAGTTCACTTGCTCGACCGGCAAAATCGTGGTGGGTGTCCAGTACTCCCCAACGCAATCAAACTCCACAAAAAACATAAAGTTCATTCTTTAGTGTTCAATTTTTTTATTTTGCCATTAAAAACTGAGCTACTGAAAATGTGTTTTTAGTGATTAAACTTTTACTTCGTTACTAAATATATGTTTTTTGTGACAAAAGTTCACTTCTTCACAAAAGTTATATTTTTAGTGATTAAACTTTAGATTCGTCACTAAAGATGTGCTTACAGTGACGAAATTTTTATTTCGTCACTAAAGATGTGTCTTTAGTGACTAATTATTACTTCGTCATTAAAGATGTGTCTTTAGCGACTAAAATTTTGCTTCGTCACTTAAGATGTGGCTTCAGTGATGAAAAAAATTTTGTCACTAATTTTTCGTCACTAAAAGCCATTATTCTTGTAGTGCATCCACAACTTCTCTTCCCATATCTGTAGCTCCTTCTACACCAATCTCTATCACTCTCTCCTCTACCTCTACTCAAGTTTCACTTGAGCAATTAGACCTTCCTGCCCTAGTAGATAGGTTGTATGGGATGTTGGCTCCCAGGCTAACACTCCTGCTAGAGACCTCCATGGCTCCACTCCTGAAATCCATCCAGGAGTTATCTGCCAGGCTCTCTTCCCTTTCTCCTCCTCAGGCAATACCTTCTGTGGGGTGCCTTGATCTAGTGTATACTGAATCTAGGCAAAGGGAGATGCCTCATGAAGAAGAGATGGTTCCTGCCTCAGAAGATTTCCTGCCAGTGATTCTAGTTACAGCTTCAGCTCCAGTGATTTCCTTCAGAATAGTTGACTTTAAGTCACTGCTGTCAGATTTTGATGCTCTTCACAGCAGATTTATTCCAGCTTATGAACCTGAAGACCTCACTAAGGCCATTGTTCCTATTGCCAACTGTGAGCCCAACCTGATTTCCTCATATATCAAGTGGAAAATACGGCAAGCGCACCGGTCGCACAAGTAATAAAGTTTGGGAATAAATCCCCGAGTGTCGGTCTCTTGAGGAACAAAGTAAGGTGGAGTTAATTTCGAGGAGGACTTGAGATTGAAGTCCTCGGGTCGGCTCAAAAAGGGGGTTTAGATGGTTGCGGAAACAGAAAATAAATGCTACAAACTACTCCTATACAATGCCGCTATGCAAAGCTTCGCCAGGCGGGATGGAGACTAGTCGGGCCGCTATACACCGAATCGCTAGGCGGATGGAAGAGTAGGCTAACAGATGAGGTGGAGAGAACGGCGGAATGAGGGTCGTGAGCACCTCTTCGCAACGCACGCCACTAGCAATTGCTAGTGCGGCAAGCGTGGATGGGATATGGCGCACCTCAAGCAATAATAACAAAATCACAATAACTCACATAGACATGAATAAGTGAAAATGCTAATCCATAAAAATACTTCATCAATACATAAAAACTAAACTAAGCTATCAACAACAACATAAGAGGAGTGTGCGAAATCGACCGGGTCTGAAGCCTTATTGAGGGTTCACGGTTGGAATCCCGGGTTGTCAATCCGAGTCCAAGCTCGGTCCTCAACTGCGTCCGGGGTAGAGAAGGGCTGTCACCACCTTCCAATGGCATGTCTTCTCCGTATCACGCTGCGGACGATGTAAGAACATGCTCCTCCTAGCTTGATGGAGAAAGCTAGGTCAAACCTCACTTGAAGCTCGAGGATGAAGGAGGAGGCCGAGGGGATGCTCCGACTTTGATTTGGCGGTGAAAGCTTGCCCGGAGACCCTCCCTAAGGTGGAGAATGAAGGAGGACGGCGGAAAAACTCATCGGGGACGAAATACGGCGGAAAATGTCGAGCGATCCGGAATAGGGCGAAACCTGCGCTATTTATAGAAAATAGAATTAAACACTGCGCACGATCACAGGCACACGACCAGTGGTCGTGCGCGATATGGTCCGTGATCGTGCGATATGGAGGCAGCAAAATGGAAAAAGAAGGTGTGACTGCGCACGACCGGCAGCGCACGAGCAGTGATCGTGCGCGGTATGGCTGGTGATCGTGCGATATGCCAGGACAGAACTTTCACAGGAGAGGTCATGACTGCGCACGACCGATGATCGTGCGCCAAAGAGGTCGATGGTCGTGCGTGGGTAAAAACGCACGACCATTGACTCCTTTGCAAAAAATGGTGAACGTCCTACCCCGGACGCCCTCACGATCTCAGAACCTGCAGGAAAACTGGACGGGATGTCGATCATGGCAGTCACAGACATAAATATAATTCACAGCAAAAGGGAAATACACACACGCACAGAAATAGGCTAATAAAGTGCACAAGACGTGGAAAACCGTAGCGAACCAAAAGAAGTGCAAATGATGCTAAACGGTGTGCAAAGACAAGAAAATAAGCCTAGATGAGTCCGAAAATAGGTATATAAAGAGGACTCATCACACCCCCAGACTTAACCATTTGCGCGTCCCGAGCAAACAAAACCTAAGCAGACGGGGAAAATGAACTAGCTAACAAAGAAATTGCAAAATGGAGTACCATGCGAAGTTGCATGCTCGCGTGCATAAAAATAAAGTAGAGGAAATTTTTAAGTATACAAAATATTTTATATTTTTCACAATGCGTATCAAAAATTTATTATTACTCAAAAGTGGAATCACGGTGAATCATCCGGTCCTACGCAGGGAGAAAGTAGACAGGCCACTAAGGTGAGCATTACCGAAGACCGGGGCTCAAGATTACCCCCAAAGGAATCCACCAATGTCGGAAACCATACGCTTGCCCGTTCGCACTCTCTCCACGGCACTAGTCAACTCAAGCGCAAGTCCGTAGGACTTCGGGTAATAATGGGGCTTGGGTTACGGTGAGGAAAACAAGGATAAACATGAAGTGTATGCACCTAACCCAAATGAGCTAACGTACAAAACTAGTACCCGCTGCCCACAAAATAAACACGGGTGCACCACACCCCCAGACTTAACTTTTACTAAATGGGTGTGTGCACCGCCTACTCCAAATCCAAATCATCTCAAATAAAGATTTTCAATCAAACTTTTTCTTTCTCTTTTTCTTTTCTCTTTTTGTCTTTTTCAAATATTTTTCCTTTTTCTTTTTACAAAATCAGCACATTTTTCTTTTGGGCACAACCACATATCACAAATACGAATCACCACATCACAACCCAACATAAAATGTAAACTACTAAAGCTGGAATTGGGTGTGCGACTAGGATCGGCTATGAGGTTTTGGCGAATATAGTGGAGCTGAATCAAAAGGAAGGGTAGGCACAAAGGGGCTAGCAAGGGCGATGTTAGGAATGGGTACAAAGCTCAACCGGGCCAAAAGGTGGCCTACATCACTCTCACGCTAGACTAACCGTGTACCAATGCTTCAAGAATAGCTTGGGGCAAGTTCTTAGCAACCGAGAAAGATAATCCTTCCTCCCGACTCAAGCAAAACGAGTCTAGTAGCGGCTACACACATTCCTACACTACCGTTTGATTCACACCAAATTCACCAACTTTTGAGTAGAATAAGAAATATTTACGCAAATAAAAAATATAAAACTATAAGCATACAAAAAAAATTAAATCTACACAAATTTCTACACAAAACGAGAGCAATTGACTAGAAACACAGCAAGGCCAACATTTTACTCCGTCACATAATCCTAAGCCAGCACCATAATTTTACCAAAATCTGACAAAGACATGAGTTTAACTCGCAACACGCAAAAAGTTAAGCACGCGCTCATATGGGTGCAGTGGTGTGCGATACAATGAACATAAACAAAATAAAATACGAAAAGCTTCTAGTATGCAAAAGAAATGTGCACGTGCAAAAGGTAAACATGCTCTCGCCCAGACTTAAACTACACGATACAACATAGCATATGATATTGAATTAAAATCAAAAGGAGAAAAGGGGAGAGGTTACCCAATGCTCAGCTAGTGAGCATACCAGAAGACACATGAAAAGTAGAAGCAGGCCCGCCAAACGAAGAATCACAACCCCGCCAATGCTTAGTTTCCATGAATACCTGCAGGGGTGAGCTCCGCAAAAACAAAAGAAAAATATACAAAAAGAAATACTAAAACTAAAACGAGACATGAAAAATAAAAGGCAGAAAATATAAGATAACTACTGGGGTTATTGTCATCCCAGCACGACTTATTCGAAGCAGAAAAGCCCTAGCTAATGGGCCTATGGAAGAGAAGATGAACAGGTAACTGTTCCAATATCCGTTGCGGTAACGGGTACCGATACGGCAATAGAATAGTTACCCCTCTACCTAGATAATAATACCTGAAAAGCTCAGGTAGAGGAAGCAGGAAATAAGATGAGGAGGCGACCTAGTCCTCGCTCATCTCATCACGAAAAGAATCCTTGCCTAGCAAGGGGTCATCCCACACAGGTGCGTAGGAGTCAACGACTTGAGCACAAGGTTCATCGTCATCCCAGCACACCAGCGGAGAATCAACCCGTATAGGCTTAGATATGGAAGGGGGATCAAGGAATAAAAGAGAAGAAGGACAAAAATAATCAGAAATCGGGGGAGTGATCCCGGTATTACCCCCAGCAGGATCCAAACAATGATCATCGTCAGTGTCATATGAGTCGTATTGGGGAGAATCCGAGAACTCAAAGTCCGCGGTGGAAAGGGGGACCGCCTCATCAGATAGGGAGGTGCTAACCTCCGCATCCGAAAGGTAATACTCCTCGTCCCACCGGGGTGCGTCATAGTGGTCCGAAGATCCACATTCTCCATCGGAGATAGCAGAATCGTCATCCCACATCGGCACAACCTCAGGCACCGAATCATCCACAATAATGGCCTCATCGGCCGACTCACAAGAAAAAGGAGTAGAAAACTCCGGCAAAAATTGCGGAGGGGCAAGGCTGCTCACAAAATCAGGCATAGAATGTGCAGGCCCCTTCGCAACATCATCCGCAGATGCCACCCCGTCGACGACCGGAACACTCTCATCGTCCCATACAGGATCGTCCATGAGTTCCCGATCCACTCCTTGCGGGCTAACATCCGAGTGAGAGCGATCACTCAATGGAAGCTCGTAAAAAGGGGTTGAGGAACCCATGAAGGAACTATATGCGGCGAGAGATTCTTCCGTAATCTCAACGGGCAAAGATCGAGCAAGGTGCGCCATGTCAGTGTATGGGCCAGGCAACACCCTGGTAGGCCCATCCACAGTAGTCTCCCGCAAACAGGGGACTGCTGCGGATGCGTCCACAGAGGTAGAAGGCTTGCACAAGCGAGGGCAATCCTTCAACATATGGCCCACATCTTGACATAGAATACACCGAAAACAGTGCTCGGCATTAGAAACAGCCATTGCATCGATGCATCTCCGCAAAGCGTCAAAAATACGGCACTCGGCAGCAGAATCCATCGCGAACAGAAATATTTACCAGAAATTACTACACACAAGAATAAAACAACTCGGATCTGCAATATTAAAAAAAAGAAAACAAGGAAGGGACAAAAAAAATAAAGTAAACAATTTCAAAAACTAAAATAAAGACAAAACAGGGTATGAACAAATGGATAAGGGAGACTATCTCGCATCTACCTCTTCAAAAACTCAAACGACTGTGTTCCCCGGCAACGGTGCCAAAAACTTGATGCGTGGAAAATACGGCAAGCGCACCGGTCGCACAAGTAATAAAGTTTGGGAATAAATCCCCGAGTGTCGGTCTCTTGAGGAATACAGTAAGGTGGAGTTAATTTTGAGGAGGACTTGAGATTGAAGTCCTCGGGTCGGCTCAAAAAGGGGTGTTTAGATGGTTGCGGAAACAGAAAATAAATGCTACAAACTACTCCTATACAATGCCGCTATGCAAAGCTTCGCCAGGCGGGATGGAGACTAGTCGGGCCGCTATGCACCGAATCGCTAGGCGGATGGAAGAGTAGGCTAACGGATGAGGTGGAGAGAACGGCGGAATGAGGGTCGTGAGCACCTCTTCGCAACGCACGCCACTAGCAATTGCTAGTGCGGCAAGGGTGGATGGGATATGGCGCACCTCAAGCAATAATAACAAAATCACAATAACTCACATAGACATGAATAAGTGAAAATGCTAATCCATAAAAATACTTCATCAATACATAAAAACTAAACTAAGCTATCAACAACAACATAAGAGGAGTGTGCGAAATCGACCGGGTCCGAAGCCTTATTAAGGGTTCACGGTTGGAATCTCGGGTTGTCAATCCGAGTCCAAGCTCGGTCCTCAACTGCGTCCGGGGTAGAGAAGGGCTGTCACCACCTTCCAATGGCCCGTCTTCTCCGTATCACGCTGCGGACGATGTAAGAACATGCTCCTCCTAGCTTGATGGAGAAAGCTAGGTCAAACCTCACTTGAAGCTCGAGGATGAAGGAGGAGGCCGAGGGGATGCTCCGGCTTTGATTTGGCGGTGAAAGCTTGCCCGGAGACCCTCCCTAAGGTGGAGAATGAAGGAGGACGGCGGAAAAACTCGTCGGGGACGAAATATGGCGGAAAATGTCGAGCGATCCGGAATAGGGCGAAACCTACGCTATTTATAGAAAACAGAATTAAACACTGCGCACGATCACAGGCGCACGACCTGTGGTCGTGCGCGATATGGTCCGTGATCGTGTGATATGGAGGCAGCAAAATGGAAAAAGAAGGTGTGACTGCGCACGACCGGCAGCGCACGAGCAGTGATCGTGCGCGGTATGGCTCGTGATCGTGCGATATGCCAGGACAGAACTTTCACAGGATAGGTCATGACTGCGCATGACCGATGATCTTGTGCCAAAGAGGTCGATGGTCGTGCGTGGGTAAAAACGCACGACCATTGACTCCTTTGCCAAAAATGGTGAACGTCCTACCCCGGACGCCCACACGATCCCAGAACCTGCAGAAAAACTGGACGGGATGTCGATCATGGCAGTCACAGACATAAATATAATGCACAGCAAAAGGGAAATACACACACGCACAGAAATAGGCTAATAAAGTGCACAAGACGTGGAAAACCGTAGCGAACCAAAAGAAGTGCAAATGACGCTAAACGGTGTGCAAAGACAAGAAAATAAGCCTAGATGAGTCCGAAAATAGGTATATAAAGAGGGCTCGTCAAACATCCATATCAAAGGAAAGGACAAGGACCCATTGACTCAACTTCTGGTCCTTTCCCTTATAAGCTGAAAGATACTGTTGCTTCAAGAACTCCTCCTTCTGATGATACAATGAATAGATATGAACCTCCAGTTCCCTTTGAGGATCCAGAAAATAATCCACTAGCTTGGACTGCCAGAATGAAAGAGCTAGCTACTTTGGATCAGATAAAGAAGGCAATAGATCAAGGAAAAGACACTTCAAACATCACAACCTTATCTGAGCAAAGAAAGAATGAACTAGAAAGATACTCATCCAGAAAATTCTTTGATCCAGAAAGCTATATGAAGCTGCACCCAGAGGCTGTGGTTCACAGGCCAAAATCTCAAACCTCCTTAGGTGCTGATGATGACAGGAGATCTAAGAAGGAAGCTCTCAACCCTAACAGAGAAATCTTATTCAAGAAGGGCAATGAAAAGAAGTAAATGTGTAAGCTGACAATATATATCTAATTATGACATTCTGCTGTGATTCTATCTGTGCTTCTGCAATGCTGCAAATTCTTTTCTTCTGCTTGTTGTTTCTGTTTTTTAATTCTACCTGTATGCTTGTTATTTCCTATTTGTCATGTAAATAGTAATCCTAACCCAAATAGGGGGGAGATTGTTGGAAAAACCTATTACTAATTTGGGCAAGGATCACTATGTTCTTAGGAAATTATTTTGACCTTATTGTATAGTCTTAAAGGTCAATTAAAATGAGTCTAAGGGTTAGAACTTAGGTTTGGAAGCTGCCCCCAAGACCTTCTAAGATCAGAACTCAAGTGCTGAAGACTAGGACAATTTTCGTCGAGCTTAGGTCGACGAAACGTCGAACTTAGTTCGACTATCTCTGAGCTCAGTTCAACGAGTCGTCGAACTCGGTTTGACGATCTTTGAGATCAGATTGACATTTCTGTCTCTAGCTATAATCTAATCTCTGAGCTCAGGTCGACGATAGTTGAGCTCAGATTGACGATTTCTGTCTCAAGTATAAGTTCAGTCTCTGAGCTCAGGTCGACGATAGTTGAGCTCAGATCGACGCTTTTCTGAAGAGATCGACGATTTCAGGAATTCAAATTCAGTCAGTTATGGTATTCATTCTGATTCATATCCAGCATTTATTTCAAAGGATTTTGTAGCCGTTTCAATTATTCTGGAGAAAGTTTCAAGGAAGACAAAAAGGAATGTCTCTTAGGACTTTCCTCCAGAGACAAATTTCATTTAAGGAAGTCATTTATGACTGTTTAACGGCTATCCAGAAGACTGAATTTCAATATATCTCTTCAGAATCATTTGAGAAAAATAGATGAGATATCAATCAACTAGAGACACAAGTCTACAGGATTACTAAGTCAGAATTCATACTGAACACAAGGAATACAACAGTGAAGGAGATCAACACACAAAAAAGAATTCCTCTATTCTTTCAAGATCTCTTCTAATTCAAGTGTTCAAAGGCTTCATCAATCAAAGACTCTAGACACATCATATTTCAGCAACTGCTGAAATCATCTCTTGCTGGTGATCTAAAGTTACTGAAGACCTATCACCCTATACAAAGCTCTTCTTCCTGAACAATTGCAGATCTCAGGGGGAGCTTTGACAACATCATCCACTAGTCTTCTCTTAGACTATTGACAGAGAAGAACAACAACTCTTTTATTTTTCCTTACTCTGCTATAAAAGGGTTTCTCAAAACTCCCTTCAAAAGTTTTGTGGCTGGTTTTTGAGACCTTGTCAAAACTCAGTGGTGGCAAGACACCTGATCAAAAAATCTAGTTTGGTTTTTGAGCACCTTATCAAAAGCTCATTGGTGCCCAGGACACCTGATCAACTATTCCTGCAGTGGATTCCTACCTAGGGTGGTAGAAGAGTGGATGTACCCAGGTTGATTGGGGAACCACTATAGATCCTTGTATCTTCTGGATTGCTGTGTTTTTGCTTTACTGTGTGCTGTGATTTTTTGCTTTCTTGCTATCTAGTTTTATTTATTGTAAGCACATTACACATATACTTAAATCAAGTCTTCCACTGCAAATAATTTTTTATCTGGAAAATTATTTTAATATACTCTATTCACCCCCCCTCTAGAGTAAAGGTAGATCTTACCCTCACTTTCAGCATGCTTATTCTCGAGAAGGCCGTTAGTTCTCGAGAAGCCTTCTTTAGTACTCGAGTACTGCATAACGTTTACTCGAGAAGCTCGCGAGAAATCGTCCTTTGTTTTGGAAAACCCGGTTCAGCCGACCCCGGTTCATTTCTTAAGTGTGGTTATTCTAATATTACACTTATTATATATATATACCAACTTCTTCTAATTCCTCTTTAAGCCGACCAAATTTCTGTCTATCTCACGAACCAGAGCGACGTGAGCGAGAAAGAGAAGAATTCTTCCAGTGGCTGCCGATGAAGCTCCGGTGCTCGAGATTACCAACCGATCATAGATCCGAAAAGCTCTCAGCGAGAGCTTCGTCATCGTGGTAAATCTTCCCCTTTTCTTGAGTTTTTCTCGTTAAGGTTTTTTGCCCTAACCTTTATTTCAGCTGTTTCTTGTTAGATTTCGACTTCCCTCATCTACTTTAGCCCCGATCTGTGACAAGGAGTGATTTGGAGAGTTTTTCCTGCAAAACCAAGGCAAGTGGTGGCTTTCCCTCTTTCCCCCTTTCTCCGATTTGATGGTAACTGTTAAGCTTTTGTTCTTTAATCTTTCTGCACTTTTGACATTCCAATTAGTAGATATGTTTAATCTTCCCTTGGAATCCACTTGAATTTATAAATTCTTGTTATGATAATTCAACCTTGTAGCATTGTAGTGATTTGATGAAATGTTATATTGATGGATTTAATCACCCCTATCTATTGTGTAGAATGTGTTAGAATTTATCTAGGATTGTAAATCCTTCCTGAAGGTTTATCAACTGCCTCTTAATCTAAAAATGTCTAGAAGAATCCGATGTGCCGAGTCTTGAGATATATCATGATTTCTCTGGTTGCGGGAGTTAGTGGACGTAACCACCTCCGCGATGTCTGAGATTTGTATCATGGTTTTCTTTCATTGCGGGTGTTAGTGGGCGAATCCACTGCCATAAGGTTTGTTTTTTTTCCTTTAATAGTACCTTGTGGAACTCTACCAGGTGTTTAGGCTTCTGTGGTGAATGGTGGTGTGTATGAGTCTCACCCACAGTTAGAAGGATATTATAGATCTGTGAGGGTGTGTCCAGATGAGTGACCACCTCGCCTGTGTTTTTGGGTAGAGTTGACCACATGTGGCTAATAAAGTTTTGAGTATTCTTTCTTATGATTTTATCTTATTTTCCACCTTTTTAGCCTTGTGCATCTGGTGTGATTTGTTGTACGTGACGATTAACGTAAGTTCTATGTTTCCGATTTTGGTACTCTACTTATGTACTTTACTTCAGTACTTTTTGTCTTGGGTTGGTACCCCTTTTGAACTTTGTTTACTTTTTTGCTTACTTTTCTGCCATTGCTTGTACCTTCTTACTGAGGTGTTTAGTGTTTGGAATGCCTCAAGTTCGAAGCTTTAGTAGGTAGTGGAGCTGGTTTTGGAGTTCCTGTGCAGCAGTGT
Source organism: Platanthera zijinensis (assembly GCA_039513925.1). Classification (NCBI taxonomy): domain Eukaryota; kingdom Viridiplantae; phylum Streptophyta; class Magnoliopsida; order Asparagales; family Orchidaceae; genus Platanthera; species Platanthera zijinensis. Next base: position 20,364,973 of record CM077094.1, on the reverse strand, counting down.
TGGCTGTGGCTTTAACCTCGCCGTTGTGAGGTAGTTAGTTGTTTTAGTTTGCTTACTTAGTTCAGACATACTTCTATTTTATGTGGGTTCGTGTCAGATTATTGACGCCCACAAGATAGATGGTTTTGGATACCTTGCAAGATGGTAGTTGTTTTCTTTGTGATGGATTACTTGCTCTCTGGGATCTTTTATGCTAGGACTGCATGTTAGATATTTTCAACTTATAAAACCCTATTATTTGTATATCATACATGTCATCTCTTTCAAGATGAAGTCATTACTTTCTAGTTAGCGTAAAGACTTTTAGTTATACTTATTATAAATCTAGGGTCTTGCAAAATATGAGTTGTCCATTGGGGACGTTTACACTCATGTATGATGTTTAACCTCATAAAAGAAGTATTTTTCCGCCGCGTATAATTATATTCCCCGTTGACTAGATGAGCTACTAAGCCGAGGGATACAACTAACTTTTTAACTTATACTGGATTCTTCTCTAAATAACTTAAAAATCTTTCTTTATGTGTCAAGTAGGAGTCTTGCCTGAGCGTCCGCAGTTATCTCCCGTTGACGTGACATTATGGAACACATTTTCCCTTACTCTAATATATCTTTAATGTGGAGAAAATGCGGGTTGTGACAGAAGACTCCGCGTATAAATGAGTATTTTACGGAGTTTTTGGGTTATGCCTGTGAATTGGAGTAATAGGTAGTACTGGAGAGGATCTTCAGGAAAACCCAGGTAAAATCACAGTTTGGAGAAACTATCGATGTCGCCGGGCGATAGTGGGTGTCGCCGACAGCGATAGCTCCCATAGAGCTATTTGTGGTGTGAAAGACCAGTTTTCTAGCACTGCAGGTTGCTGCAAGGTTTGGGTTTAGTTTGGGCTTAGAAAGAGAGCTTCTGGTTGCCCGCCAAGCAATCGTGACGAACGCTAGTACTAACTCCCTTTTTGATTGTGAAGCCAGTCCTTGGCTAACAGTGTGGCTATTGTGAGCTACAAGCTCTTAAAGGTCTTCATGCCGAATGAATAAGGGGAAGCTTAAGCCGCGTCGGTGTTGACATTGAATCAGCGATTTGAGTAACGGGTAAAAGCTGAACTATGTCCGCGTTATGGTTGTCTAACTTGAGTGTAACGCCCCCGATTTTTCTGCGATTATTTAATTCTCGTTTGGCATTACGTCGACGCGTTTTCTTGGCTTGTGCCTTTTGTGGAGTGTGGTCTTAACTCCTTAGAACTTGGTGGCCTATTTTGTAGCCTATTGGCAAGATCTCCCTAGCAAGCCGAGTCGTTTTGGGTGACCCGGTGTGGCCTCTCGGGGGATGCTTGTGTTTTGGCTTCGGGTGGGTATAACTCAAGTTATCTTCGTCGAAAGTTAATTTCGACTTCGCCGTTGCGTTCGTAGCAAGGGTATTTAGCTACGGTGCGAGTTTCGTCGAATTCCGAGGTAGTTTGGTTTTCGCGTTGTTTTGGGTGTGCTAATAAATGCAAATTATAATTATTAGGCTAAGTGATTGGAACCGGCGGCTTAGGAGGCGGTTACGGCTGAATAGGCGTGTTTAGATTTATTTAAAAGCCTTAAGCCAAATTAGCGGGCCCATTCTTCCCCTTCCCGAAAACCGTCGCCTGCTCCTGTTCACGGAAAACAGAGGAAAACCGCCGGACCTGCTACCCCTTCGGACGGCGATTCCGGGAGCGTTTGTGGACGGATTTCGATTTCGAAAGCGGATTTGGATTGCTCTCTCTTATACCTACATTTCTACGGTAATAGATTTGATTTTCGTAGGGTTTTTAGGATATTTGTATTTTCGGTTTTTGCTCTTTCTGCCATTAAAGCTCGGGATGTGCTGGCTAGGTCTTGCTCCTGCTGGTGCCGAGGGAGAGGAAAGGCTCGAGTGAATCTTCGCTGAAGAACCGAGGCAAGTGGTTCTTGCACTTGCCGTTTTGATCTTCCCCCTCTTAACTACCCGGTAAGCCCTAGGATTGAAGCCAAGCTTCTCTTTTTGCTTGCAAAAACTCTGTGCTTTACTTTCCCTTTATGAGCCCCCCTCCTTGTGCTGTTTTTGCTCAACCCGCTGCTTATTTTCACCATTTAGACTCCAGATTTTTATTTCTGGTTTGGTGCTTTTGCGGGTGGAGCCGAGTGAGAGAGAGGGAGGTTTCTATGGTAGTGATCTGGTTAGAACCGGTCTTGGTAGGCTCTCGGGATTTGGTGTTGAGTGTGGTGCACACACTCAAAGCCAAAAGCCGCCTGGGATTTGGCGTTGAGTGTGGTGCACACACTCAAAGCCATAGTTTGGTCTGTTCTTTTGCGGCTAAGTAGTGAGGCGATTGAGTTAGAAAATTCGTCTAAGTCGAAATCGATGGGAATCACTAAGTGATTCTCGCCGACTTCGATGAGTATCGTTAGTGATTCCCGCCGATTCGGCGAGAATCAATCGGCATTCCCGCCGATTCGGTGAGAATCAGTCGGCATTCCCGCCGATTCGGCGAGAATTAGTCGGTATTCCCGCCGATTCGGCGAGAATCGGTCAACATTCCCGCCGACCTCTTCTGGATGGCGTTGGTTTAAGGTTTTCCTGCGGTTAAGTGCTTAGGCGTTGAGTGAGTAGACCTCACTCAATGCCATAGATCTTTTTGCGTTGAGTGAGGTTAGCTCACTCAACGCCACTACCTGTTTTGCTGAAGGCGTTGAGGGAGTGGACCTCACTCAATGCCATAGCTGTTTTGGCGTTGAGTGAGCTTAGCTCACTCAACGCCAGAGTTTTCTTGCGGGAGGCGTTGAGTGAGTGAACCTCACTCAATACCATGGCTGTTTTGTCGTTGAGTGAGGTTAGCTCACACAACTCCAGAGCTATTCTTGCGGAGGGCTTTGAGTGAGTGAACCTCACTCAACGCCACGGTGGTTTCCGACGCTGAGTTAGGCTAACTCACTCAATTCCAAGGTTTGGTTAGGCGTTGAGTGAGTGGGGCTCACTCAACGCCATGTCGTATTGAGTCATCTCAACGCTTTTCCCTTACCTTGATTTTCTCCCCCGAGTGAATTTCTTAATTTTTTTTGAGGTTCCTTTTCGGTTATTTTTCTTGTTTTTTTTCCAAAAGGCCGAATCGTGGGTCGTGGTTAGTAGTGGTGGTTTGAAGCTCTTAATTGGGGAGGTGTTGTGTAATTTTGCCAAGGCCACCCTTTTTCTTTTATTTTGCTCCAGGTACGGGTTGGGCAAGGGGGTGGGAGGTCCCTAGTGCTTTCACATGTAGACCCCTGAGCTTGGTTTCTTGGAAATAGTGGTTGGGGGACTGAGTTTGCCTCCAATCCAGATCCGCGATGTTTTTTATACTACCATCTCTCACAGCTTAGGGTGTTAGACGTTTCTTCCTTGGTAGATTGCAGCATTTGGGCTTATGGTAGCCTTGTTGACTCTGCAGCTTTTGGGCAGAGTTACTTTTGTGTCCTCGCACTTAGTGCACTTCCTTTTTGCCTTGCCTTGGGCAGTTGTGACTGTTACTACTTTGTTTTCCTCTTTTACGTATCTTCTGATTGACACTTTCGAGCAGTTTTCTAGTTTTGCTTGCTGAGGTATTCTTTCTTCTTTGAATGCCTCAAGTTCTGGATAGTAGCCGCTCTGTCGGCTAGTGGTGTTGTGCAGTTGCTTGTGGTCTCTGGTGCTATAGAGATCAGTTCCTTGTTTTTGCGAGGTAGTTTTGGTGTTGTTTTTCTTACAGACATACATACTTGCCAGTGGGTTCGTGTCAGTTTGTTGGCGCCCACTGGTAGTTTTTACCTTGATACTAGATATGTTACTTTTTTGCTGCTACCTTTATTGGAGATAGTCTACTTGCTCTTGGGATGATTTATGCTAGGTTGATAGTTACTTTTAAACCTAAAAACACTATTATAAGTATTACTCATGATCAGCATGTTTTATAAAACTCGTCACTATTTTTCAAACAACGTAAAAAGATCATTTTCTTATACATAATATAAATTAAAAGTAGGGTCCTGCATAGTATAAGTTGTCCTCTGGGGACACTTATGCACTCTTTTAGGATGTCAAACCTGAATAAAGTATTTTTCTGTAGCGTATAAGTATAGTTTTTAAATTGTGGACTAGGTGATCCACCGAGCCGAGGGATACGGCCTTTAAAAATATAACTGATTTTCTAATCATTTAACTTATGAATTTTCATAAAGTATAGTTGATTATGGTTTGCCTGAGCATCGACAGTTATCCCCTGCTCGACGTGGCATCATGACACTTGTTTTCTCCTACTCTGATAATTCGTTTTCCTCGGAGAAAATGCGGGTTGTTACATTGAGTGCTTGGGATATTGACATTCATTAAGTTCACATAATGAGAGTCCTTGGTTGTACGCCATCAAGACTAAAGTCTCCCGCCGTAGGCCGTGGAGCATGAATGCTCAATGTTGGTGGTGGGACCCCAGTTTTCCGATACACCGCTAATGTGCCCTGAGTGCACAGAGCATTGGGCCGTGCGGCTGACATTTGTTATATATTGAAATGTGTGGTCGTGAACTTTCTTGTAATATATCTGTTTTGCTTGCATGGAAGGAGAATTACCGCCCCAAGTGAGGGGTGGGGTCGTTATAATATTGGTCAGCAAAAGCTAATTGTTGCTTTGTTTGCCATCCTCGTGGTGGATTGTCTCTAAACAGGTGTTGGGGAGCCGAGCAGAAAATAGCAGGCTTGATCCCATGCTGCTATGCTAGCCCTCGAAGGCCGAACGAAAAGTTTCACTATTTTCATGTGTGGCCGGCCTGCGTGCCGATGTTTGTAATCCACACCTGTGAAGCTTAACTATAAGGCCTTAAGGACAAAGTACTTTTGTGTATTTTTGTATACATTCCTAGGATATATAAATGTGGTTGTTTATATATAGTGTACATTCATGTGTGATGAGTTCAATAGTAACCCCTAATGATTCTGCTAGAATGCTCTGAGTTAGGATTCGAGTAGTTCTTTGATATTAATAAGTAACGTCGCCGACTGTCTGCGGAATATGTCATGGGGACCCGGCCGGATCTTCTGTTATATTTCATGTGACAGACTAAGGTGTTACAATTTGGTATCAACATGTCTTGGTCTTTCTTCTGTGAATTCATGGTCGAATTCTTTTACGGGGTGGAGAGCACGTGTAAGTGCTTACCATTATAATATAAATGAACTCAAGAATGTCCACTTAGGAATGAAAATACACATACTTGGGGAACTTGTGCGTATTTTAGTTTCTTAATTGTGTGTTTCACGATTATATATGACTAGAAGTAATGAGGGGCAGCAAGAACCCCAACATTTGATGGCGATTAATGCGCCAACTAAGGTGCCAACACCTCCTCCTTCTATAGAGACGGTCTGGTTGATCACTGATGTTGTCTTCACAATGATCGAGGCCCAACATGAGGGAAATGTATAACCCTCTGTTCTAGTGGTGAGTCCCATGCCAGTTAGTGTACTTGAGCAGATGGTAAGGGGAAAAGCATCAACCCCGCCGTTGAATATGTGTCTGATTCAAGGACCATATACGGCCGAGAAGTACTTTTATGCATTTGTTGTGCTGAGACAACATACAGAGTTTGTGTTTGAAACTGAGGAGACTAATACAAACAGATTTTATGATGGTATGTGCGATGAATAACGACGTCTATTTGTGGGTCCAAAGTTACTTGGATTTTGTTGTAACGCCCCGAAACTTAAAAGCAAAATGGGCGGTGTTCGAACCAAGTTTGGGCCTTCGTAGGGTGAACACGGTGTGTGACACGGGCGTGTCACATGGCCGTGTCACGCTAGGGTGGTCGAGTTGAGGTCGACGAGCATCGAGTGCTCGAACACGGCCTGTGACATGGGCGTGTCACAGGGCGTGTCAGGCACACGGCATGTGATACGGGTGTGTCACATGGCCGTGTACACTTCAGGAGAGTTTGTCCTGTGTCGACTGGAGGACACGGCCCCAAACACGGGCATTTACTGGTTGACACAGGCGTGTCACATTTGACACAGGTGTGTCGCCACCCATGTCCACCAAGCGACGTGACGGTTGGCATGTCGGTTATGCGTGACACGCCCTGGTCACGGGCGTGTCGAGGACCCGACACGGGCGTGTCAGGTTGAGACACAGGCGTGTCTCGGCCCGTGTACTGCTCTGGATCGACGACTTCGTGTGCAAGCAGGGCACACGGCCATGTGTAAAGCCATGTTCGGCTTATTTTAGTGACTTTTTGGCTTGATCCGAGCCGTTCATTTTCTTTAAATCAGATCTGATGGCTTAGGATTAATCCTCCTTCCTTAAGGCCAGGAGTGGGGGTTAAACTCCTCATTTTCTTTTGGCCTTTCTCTTTCTTAAGTATTAGAGAGAGGAGAAAGCAAGGAAGAAGGAGGTGGAGGATCCCAGCCGCCGGCGGAGCATCAGAGCACCGAATCGAAAACTGAGACCAGATCTGCGAAGGCATTCTCGTTACGAAGCTTTCCATCTGGCTAGTTTCTCATGGCACCAAAACGGACTTCAAGGGTAACGATTCTCAACTTTGACATGTGAAGTTCTCTTCCTTTCTGCATGGGAACCCGCTCCCGCGAGTGTGCGGTGAGTGCGCGGTGTTCCTTGGTGTAGATATGTTAAGTCCCCCTTGTTTAGAGTCCGAAATCAAAGTACGGGCATAAGCATTATGTGTGAAGCCTACCCGGACGTGTTTGTCTGGATCGGTGATGTTGCATTGTGCATTGATTATCGGAGAAGATTCCTTATTGTGTTGTTCTTCGGGTTTTCTACACGGTAGATTGCAATAGGGTGCCTTGGGGATTAACTCTAAGGTTCACCCGGAAAACTGGGCAGAAACGCATTCCTGCCAACTAGGTGGCCTGAGGCCAACCTTGTATAATTGGGATTGTATGTGCGAGGCCTGTCTCCAGGAGATATGTAGGGTCTTTATTTGGAAAACGGTGAGCCCATGGGGTTAAGAATTATTAGGCCAGGGAGCCGAACAGGAAAGGCAAAACCGACCCGCGCCCTGCAGGTTTGGCCATGAGTACTACGGTATTCGGAGATGGTAGGGCGACTTGAGCAACGGGAAATGGTGGAGCTGTACCTACGTTATGTGGACTATGACATGAGAGTAGCGTAAATTGGCTCTCATCGGTGGCATAATGAGAGTCTCAGGACAGGGGCCGTAAAGACTGAAATGCTCAAAGTAATACATCAAGTCAAGGACCTCTGAACGGAGGTGGTATACGGGAATTCCGGTACACCGTCAATATGCCCTGAGTGCACGAGGTGGGCGGCCGTGTGAGCCTCCACCTATGGTGAACTGTGCTAGGTTGTACTTTCACTAGGATTTTCGGATGATAGTTAAGCCACAGAATTGACCGATTCACTAAGAATGTGCCATGAGTGCACGAGGTGTATGGCCGAGCGAGCCTACACAAGTGGCGAAATATACTTATGGACTTAATTGTTTAGTTGGGATAATGAAATGCAGGGAAGGAGCACCGCCATCCCGAATAAGGGGCGGGGTCATTATAATTTGGTCAGCTTTAGCTGACTGTTGCTTTGTTTGCCACCGTACAGTGGAATGTTGCTTGCAGGTGCGGTGGAACCAAGTACCAAATAGCGGGCTAAAGACCAAGCTGTTGTGCTGGCCCTCGAATGCCAAAGTGAACAGTTATTTTATTTCTATCATGTGTGGCCGGCCTGCGAGCCGATGTCTGTAAAACACTATGTTGTTAAGTGAACATTTGTAAGGCCATAAGTCCAAGTACTTTTATGTATTGTGGTATTTCTTTCCTAATGTGGTTAGTGGACATTCATGATACATGTTTTATGATATTGGGTTCTTTCAACTATTTAAAAGCTTCCGCTAGTTTCTCTCTGTAGGATGTTTGTGTTTGGGAGAATGGTTTCATTCTGTAACCCTTCGGTCTGTCTGTAGTATATGACGTCGGGCCCCGGCCGGACCTACTGATATATACCTTGCGACGGATAGGGGTGTTACATTTGTGCCTTGGTAATGATAGCTTGGTCTTTGGAAATGGATCTTAAAAAGTTCAGGGTGAAGTAAGAGGTCAACGTGCCGAACTGTGCAAGTGTTTCAAAATCAAACTCTTGTAAGTGGAAGAAGAAGTTACATCTGTTGGAATCAACCTCTTCCACAATCATGGGAACAAAGAAAAGGTGTGGTCCATATGTTTTCTTTTATTGTGGTAAGGTAGTACATCTTGCCTGAGAATGCCATGGTGATGCGCCAAGGACAAAGGAACCTAAGGCTGGAGAGTCATAGGGTGAACTCCACGCACTTGCTACTCATGTGGAAAAGAAGGACATATAGCCCGAGACTGCCGAAGTGGCCCTTAGATGACAGCAAACAAAAAGGTAATGTTGAATGTATGTACATAAATAACTATAATTATGTGTCGTACAGTTCCTAGTAAGGAACGATGTATACAATACTTGTTTTGCATATATAAACTTATTGTGATGAATAATCAAGAAGTCATTTGTTTAAGGCTTAATATATGCCCTGTGTGCTTATCTTGGTATCACAGATAAGAGTGGAATGACATGGATGTAGTGAAAAGAGTGAATATGGGTATAAAGTGATATGTTAAGATATTGTTATGATGTCATATCAGGACTTAGGAGCATTTGTACTGACAATAGTTGTGTTTGATGTGATCATAGGTTTGGACTAGCCCTTGGAGCTGCGTACTAGTGTAGATTACACCTTCACAGAAGTCATACATGGAAAGATCACCGAATGAGGGTCTAAGTTCGCTTTTATGCAAGGATCAAGCAAGATGTTGATGTCTGCTCTCCAAGTCATCAAACTTGTTCGGCCATGCATGAAGTAATTCTTCATGCCTATAACGACCATTAGGTCGAAGCCCGGATGAGTGACACATCTATTGTGTTGGATTATACAGATGTGTTTCCTAATGACCTCCATGGGTGATGAAGCCCACAGGAGACCAACGACACTATTGCGATGGTTCTAAGTGTGAAACCTGTACCCATTCCCCATATCGAGAATAGCTAGAGGAGATGTCAAAATGAATAGTCTAACTATAAGAATTGCTAAGATAAGGCTATTGGAGTCCCAAGGTGTCGCCTTGAGGTGTACTGGCCCCTTTAGGGAAAAGAAAAGGATGGTAGCCTGTATATATACATCAATGATAGAGAACAAAATAAGCTGTTAGAGAAGAACATGTATCCGATTCCACAGAGTGATAACGTGTTCGATCAGCTAGTGGGATCAACAGTCTACTCTAAGCTGTACTTAAAGTCTGGCTATTCTTAGTTAAGGATTCGGGAATATGACATTCCCAATACAGCGTTTGGTACACGCAATAGTCATTACGAGTCAGTCTGATGCCGTTTGGGCTATGAAATGCGCCATCAGTATTCATAGACATAATGCACCGAACATTTCGAGATTACTTGGACTCATTTTTCATCATCTTTATTGACGACATTTTAGTGTACTCTCAGCCTGAAGAAGACCATGCAAACCACTTACAAATGGTGTTGCGCACCCTGAAAAATAACAAGCTCTATGCCACATTCTCAAAGTGCGAGTTCTGGCTATCGTCGATTGGTTTTTCTCAACCATGCGGGCAGTGTTGTAGGTATGGCAGTGGATCCTGCGAATTTAGTTACAATACAGTAGGGACCTGTATTATCTATTGTAGAGAAGTCATACATTCCTTGGACTTGCTGGCTATTGTTCGCCGATAGCCTTACCTCTCCCAATAATGATGAGGAAAGATCAAAAGTTCATTTGGACGCCGGAGTACGCCCGAGCTTTTGATGAGCTAAAGAGTCGTTTTACCACAAAGCCTATTTTGATGACGCCTTATGGTACGGACGGCTTTGATATTTATAGTGACGCGCCAGGGAGTGGTTTAGGCTTCGTGCTTCTTTAGTTTGGTAATGTGATAGCTTGTGGCTCACGCTAGTTGAAAGTGCCTGGACAGAACTACCCTACCCACGACTTGGAGTTGGCGGCATTGATTTTTGTACTTCAACTGTGGCGTCACTATTTATATGGCGTGAAGGTGGATATATTCACATACCATAAGAGCCTGAAGTATCTTTTGGATCAGAAGGATCTCAATATGTGACAGTGAAGGTAGCTGGATTTCCTTGGGGACTACACCTTCAAGATTCACTATACTCGCGGGAAGGTAAATATGGTCGCAGACACCTTGATTCGTAGGACTCCGGCAAGGGCAAATTTGTGGCGGGTGCATGACGAGCATTTGAATTAGGAATTGGAGAACCTAGACATTTTTTTGGTGTTGACAAGAATGCCATTGCAAATGCGTGACTGAACTGGATATGGGTACAGTATGACCGTATGGTTAAAGTTGACATGCATCGGAACTCGATAAGAGTCTACAATGTTATGCTGCGAATGCGTCAAATACACAATTCTCCTTGGATGACGGACTGTTGAGAAAAGATGGTCTTTTGTGCGTCCCGAATAAGGGTAAACTAAGAGAAGAATTGATGTATGAAGCTCACTTCACGAAGTATTCAATTAGCCCATGGAGCACAAAGATGTACAAGGACATGAAGAAGTTGTTCTGGTGGCCGGGCATGAAAAAAGACATAGCTTTCTATGTTGCAAAATGTCAAACGTGTGCCTTAGTGAAAGCAGAATGTTAGAAGCCTGGAGGTTTCCTGAAGTTGCTACCTATTCCAGAATGGAAGTTTGATGACATTTCGATAGATTTCGTTCACGGTTTGCCGAGATCACAATGCATGGATGATTAAGTGGAAATTTTGGCTAAGCTTTATGTCGAGCAAATAGTACGATTGCATGGTATACCCCGTAGCATCGTAAGTTATCGAGACGGGCGCTTCACTTCGAATGATTGGAGGCTAATCCATCAGTTGTTGGGGACAAAATTAAAGTTCAGTATGGCCTTTCATCCGCAGACGGATGGTCAGAACGAGCGGACCAACAGAACTATGGAGGATATACTCCGGATGTGCGCCTTGGATTTCAGAATGAGGTGGGAAGACCATCTCTATATGGTAGAGTTCGCCTACAATAATAGTTATCATGCTAGCATAAATATGACGCCTTTTGAAGCTTTGTATGGTAGGAAGTGCCGTACACCGTTAGCTTGGGCAGAAACAGGCGAGTCAAAGTTGTTTAAGCTTATGGAAGTCGAAGAGGCTAATTCGACGATACGCTCTATCTGGGAGAGGCTGCTAATAGCCCAAGATAGATAGGCAAAGTACGATAACGCCAAGCACCGAAATGTAGAGTTTGCGGTTGGTGAGTGGGTATACTTAAAAATCAAACCATTCAAGTGTGTTTCTAGGATTTGGCACTTGAAAAAGTTAAGTCCGAGGTATCTTGGTCCGTTTGAAATAGTGGAGCGAGGTTGAGAAGCATTCTATCAGCTATCTCTTTTGACTAAACTGAGTGGCTTGCATTATGTGTTCCACATATCAGTGCTTCGAAAAGCCGTGAAAAAGCCAACGCAAGTGATTGTGAATGATCGAATAACTGTCGAATATGGGATAACGATGAAAGTTAGACCCATTCGGATCGAGGATAAGGCTGTTAAGCACCTGTGGAACTAGACAATCGGGATGGTCAAAGTCCGGTGGGACAATTGTGGCCATGAAGAGCTAATATGGGAGCGTGAGCATACCATGCGTGATGAATATCCTGAGTTGTTTGTGTAAGATGTTATAATAATGTTTGCATGAATAAAAAGTTATTGTAACTTTTAAGTTACTGTTTTCTTTATAGCTATATGCAAATTTCGGGATGAAATTTCTATAAGGAGGGGAGGGTTGTAACACCCCAGATTTGGCAAGAGAAATTTTGTCACTATCGCCGGGCGATACTGGGTATCACCTGATGGCGATAGCGATTCAACATTTGTCGAGGTGCACTCGACACACTCAATGAGTTCGACGAATCATCGAAAGGATATCACCTAGTGGCGATAGTGGGTATCATCGAATTATGATAGAGGTAAGCGTTGAGTCAGCACTCGATGCACTCGACACACTCAACGCCTGAAAGCATTGAGTGGTTTGAAATTGCGGGCAACAGTTGGTGTCGTCGGGCGATAGTGCCACGTAGCGTGAGACACGTATCAGATTGGCTGTTAAGTGGCCAATAAGCGGAGGTTGACCTAGGTCAAAGTGGTCAAAGTGGTGAACTCGATATCAACAAGTGGCAACAGTCGATATCGCTAGGCGATATCGCCAAAGTTGACCAGTCAACTCAAATCAAGGTCTTTGCTTTGTTTTGAATGAGAGATCATGTGGCTGGGATTTATACCGAATCCACTTAACTAGAGAAGAATAGGAAGGTGGTTTCATTCTCTTTGTCTCTCTCTCTCTCAATTTCTTGATTTCCCTTGAGTGAAAAGGAAGAAGAAGCTAAGGAAGTGCTGGGCTGCGCTTTGTGTGCTCGCTGAAGGAGAAATTGTGTTCGGAGGCCAGATTCGAGGATAGATCCTGAAGAGGAGAGCGACGTGCTCCTTTCCATCCGCATAGAAAAGATTCGCCATGGCTCCGTAGAGAACTGCAAGGGTAACGATTTTCTCCTAGACAAGTGAAGTCCTCAATACGCATACATGCATGGAACCCCTCACCAAAAAGGTGGAAAAGGGTGGATTCCTTTGGGTCGATCGGTATGATCCCCATTTAATATTGCATTAGATCCGGAAATGTAAAGTACAGAATAGGTATGCTGTGTGAAGCCCATCCGGGCGGGTTAGTCTAGATTGTTGATGCTTTCTTTTGCAAACCAGAGAAGACTCTGCGTATGAATGAGTATTTTATGGAGTCTTTGGGTTATGCCTGCGAATTGGAGTAATAGGTAGTACTGGAGAGGATCTTCAGGAAAACCCTGGTAAAATCACAGTTTGGAGAAACGTTCGATATCGTTGGGCGATAGTGGGTGTCACCGATGGCGATAGCTACCAAAGAGCTATTTTTGCTATGAAAGACAAGTTTTCTAGCACTACAGGTTGCTGCATGGTTTGGGTTGAGTTTGGGCTCATAAAGAGAGCTTCTGTTGGCCCGCCAAGCGATTATGGCAAATGCTGGAACTAACTCCCTTTTTGATTATGACACCAGTCCTTGGTGGACAATATGGATTTTGTGAGCTGCGAGATCTTAAAGGCTGTCATGCCGAACGGAGAAGGGGAAGCTGAACCCGCGTCGGTCTAGACATTGAATCGGCGATTTGAGCAACGAGTAAAAGCTGAACTGTCTCCGTGTTATGGTTATCTAACTTGAGTGCTTGGTATATTGGCATTCATTAGGTTCACATAATGAGAGCCTTGGGCTGTACGCCATCAAGACTAAAGTCTCTGGTCGTAGGCCGTGGAGCATGAATGCTCAATGTTGGAGGGGGAACCCCAGTTTTCCGATACACCGCTAATTTGCCCTTAGTGCATGGAGCGTCGGTCCATGCGACCGACGTTTGTGATATATTGAAATGTGTGGTAGTGCACTTTCTTGTGATATATCTATTTTGCTTGCAGGGAAGGATAATCACCGCCCCGAGTATGGGGTGTGATCGTTATAATTTTGGTTAGAAAAAGCTGATCATTTCTTTGTTTGCCACCCTCGTGGTGGATTGTCTCTGTACAGGTGTTTGGGAGCTGAGCGGGAAATAGTGTGCTGAATCCCATGCTGCTATGCTAGCCCTCGAAGGCCGAATGGAAAAGTTTTACTATTTTCATGTGTAGTCGGACAACATTCCGATGTTTGTAATCTACACCTTTGAAGCTTAACTGTAAGTCCTTAAGGCCAAAGTACTTTTGTGTATTTCTGTATACATTCCTATGATATATAAATGTGGTTGTTTATATATAGTGGACATTCATGTGTGATTAGTTCAATAGTAACCCCTAAAGCTTCCGCTAGAATGCTCTGAGTTAGGATTCGAGTAGTTCTTTTATATTAATAAGTAACATTGCCGACTATTTGCGGAATATGGCGTGGGGCCCCGACCAGACCCTCTGTTATATTTCATGTGACGGACGGAGGTGTTAAATAGATCCTAAAGGATCCTATAGAATAAACAATGAATGTGTTGATTTTGACACTAGAGGATTTCTCTATGTCTGCCTTTTCTGGACAGAGATTATCACAGCCCTAACATCTTCTTAGCAATAAGAAAACTGATCTTCAGTACTGGACGGCTTGTGCTAGAAGTTTATCAGAGTCACTATTCTAAACTTATTGTCGCAGATGAAAATCGCTTCAGCTATGTCGATTTGCTTTCAGTTTCACTGATCTGAACTTCTTCTTTAGGCTTGGCAAGAAGGCGAGGAAGAAGATGATGTTCAGCCGCAAGAATACGTAAACAAAAAACCATAATTACTTTCGCCGACTCAGCCAATCTTCCCATTTTATTGTACACTCATCAATGAATCTTTTCTGTGTGGGCCCCGCCTTAATAGCTAGAATATCACTTTCCTTTTACACAAGATGACAATTAGCTGGCCATCGACACCATTTACGATGTTCTATAGCTTTCCTGTAACTATTTTGAACTGCGTTGACTTTGTTAACTTTTGCTGACGTCACCCCTTTGTAGACTTAGCCAAATTCTCAGAATCCACTCTAGAGTTGTGTGGCCTTTAGTGAATGCCCTTCACTCAATAATTTTGTACTTAGTCATTTTGCTGCTTCCTTGGCGTTAAGTGGCGCTGAGTGAATGGTCTTCACTCAACGATTGTGTACTTAGTCATTTTGTAGCTTCCTTGGTGTTGAGTGGCGTTGTGTGAATGGCCATAACTCAATGCTTTTAGACTTAGCTTAGCTTTATGCTCTTTCTACATCCTAGGCATTGAGAGCATTGAGTGTAGCTTCATCACTCAATGTTTTTTTGCCTTAGATTATTTTTTGCTTCTTCAACAATCTTGCATTGAGAGCGTTGAGTGTTTCTTCATCACTCAACGCTTTTGTACTTGGCCTCAACTGCTCCACTACATTGCATTGAGAGCGTTGCGTGTAGCTTCATCACCTAACTCTTTTGTACTTAGCCATTTTTTTGTTTCACTCTTTCCCCTTGGCTTTGACTGCTAGTTCTTGACTCAAAGCTTTCTGTTATCTAGCGTTGAGTGAACATGCTTCACTCAATGCCTATAGACTTAAACGAATTTTCGAGTCGATCTTCTTTGGCATTGACAGAATCAGTATGGCGTTGAGTGAACTGGCTTCACTCAACGCTTCTAGACTTAGCTTATTTTTCTTAGACAGAAACTGGGCTTGACTTAGGCAGTAATACTCGACGAATTATGACACATGGCATTGAGAGTGTTGACATCACTCAACACCTATGGACTTAGCTATTTTTCTGGCTTCCACTGCTTAGGCTTTGATAGACTGGGCTTTATTAAGCGCTTTTTGTGCTATTGCGCTGTATGAACTGCCTTCACTCAACGCCAGTGGACTTAGCTGCATTTCTTTATCCAGCTCCCTTCCTTAATCTATCTGGCATTTTTTGTGCTTGCTCAACTCAAAGCATGTGGACTTAGGCAATTTCTTTCCTATCTAGCTAACTCCTTTGTATCCACCTATCCTATATATTGATGTAAAAATGTGCCTTTACGGTAGAGAGGTGATAGATTACACATTCGATCCGGGATGCGGGGGTAAAAGGAGGTTGATGAGGAACTATCATGCAGACAGTTACTTTTAAGGTTAGGATTAGCGGTTAAGACCAAGAGAGCAGAGAAGAGAGAGAGAGAGGCTTCTGGCTGCATTAACAATAGGGTTCGCCCGTCGAGGCTTAAATACTACTCCAGCGACGGGCTTTCCTTTGAGTATGATTCAATATTATAGCTTGAGTCGCTCCTTTATATTGAGAAAAATATAAAGGGTACAAGGGGAAGCTGGTGGTTAGAAGAAAGAGGTTGGTTGAGGCCGCGCGGACTGATCAAATAGGTCGCGAGGCCGTGCGGGCTGCTGATCCCGCGGCTCGATGCCTTAGGCTGAGCGGACTGTACGATCAGGAAGGGAAGATCGCTGAGGTTGCTGGGTCTTCGATATGAGCGACTATGCATTGTAGTCGCTACCGAGTTGGGTTGATTGTTGAGACTGTAGGGACAGGCTGCTATAAGAACAAAGCCCAGGAATCAGGTTGCAAAGGTTAGCCACTGAGGCCGCGCGAGCACGTGGTCAGTTCGCATGAAAGGTTGGCAGATAGAAAGTTGTATCCGCAGTATTTGTTATGCTAGTTGCTCCACGACTATCGTGTCCTCCTAAAGAGGTCTAGGGGCCTATTTATTGGGTATTGTATCCACAATAACCTAGATTTGTGTGAAGTCACCCCTGAACTAAGATGAATTAAGTTTGCATTTGATGTTATTCTTTAGTTGAGTGCTTGCAGGCCATTATTGCTAAATGTAGTCCAATGTAAGTTTACAATGAGTCACTAAATACAGAACCATGCAATATAATCCCTCATTGTGTTATCTATGGTGTTGACTCATGTGTAACCTCTCTATTGGGATGCACCTCATTTTCAAGTACTAAAGCATGGAAGAAAGGAAGGGTTGCTGGTTTTCAACAAAGAATAAAAGAAAATTTTTCTGAAAAGTTTCTTAAGTCCATTTCTTGAGAAATGAAATCTGTTTCTCGAGAAGTTTACGTATATTTCTCGAGAAAGCAAAGCTGTTCTCGAGAAACCTTAAGACTTCTCGGAAAATTCTCAAAAAAATATTTAAGCCCTATTTCTCGAGAAATTCCCTGAAGATTTCTCGAGAAACCAAGTTAATTTCTAGAGAAAGGAAAGTAGTTCTTGAGAAGTCAAAATCGTTTCTCGAGAAGCTAAGTAATTTTCTCGAGAAATCAAATCTTTCTCGAGAAATTAGTCTATCAGTTCTAAGAATTTACGTTAAATACTTTTCTCAAGAAGACTAGGCCATTTCTCAAGAAAGCAAATCATTTCTCGAGAAATCAAATCCTTCTCGAGAAATAAGTACTTCAGTTCAAAGAATTTGGGTTAAGTAAATTTCTCGAGAAAGGCAGGTCATTTCTCGAGAAAGCACATCCTTCTCGAGAAATTACAAGTCTTATCGAGAAATGAAGTTGCCGAAAATTTCTTTTTTTAAACATCTGACGGATTTCGTTATAATCTAAGTTCTTAATGATTAGTAAACGTGGATCATTCCTTAATGATTTCAGACCGTTAGACAATGTTTTTTATAAAGTCTTTTCAAAGGAATTGCTAACCCTAATTATAGAAATCGAAATTGCACTGCAATTTGAATATCAGGAGAAGCCCCGACGTCTTTACCGTCATTCTTCACTACCGCTCCTCTCTCGATCCAGCAATTCAAAAGGAGAGAAGATTCGACAGATCACAGATTCAAGATTCTTCAAACATCAACTTGATCGTGTTAGATCCTAAGTTTTTTAGATCGTGTTTTCTCAGGATTTCTTCCTCGACATCTTCTCAGAGATTTTCATTCTTTCAAGAAGGAAGAACCTTGAAGATTTCAGATCTGGAAGTATAACATTTTTATTGTTGTTGTAAATTATTTTTACTTTTTTAGGAGCTTTGTCTCCGAGATTGTATGAAGTTTGTTCTTCCGAGTGTAGATCTCATTTTGAGGGATCGAGTTGGTAGGAGTGTATTATCTTCGAGTTGTAGGAGCGTTGCTCCTAGGTGTAGGATTGTTGTAATCCGAGATATAATGAAGTAGCCGAGGCAAGCCGTGGTTCTAGATAGGTAAGATGGAGAGTGGACGTACCCAAGATTGTGGAACCACTATAAATTCCTTGTGTTGTCTGGATTGTGCTTGATTATTTTCTGTGTTGTTACCTCTCAAGTTTTTATTACGCAAAAGACGCAGACCTCACCTATTCACGCCCTCTAGGTGATTTAGGTAGGCAACTAGATATTTCAATTGGTATCAGAGGGAAGGTTGTTCACAAAAAGGTTCACACCTTGAATAGATCTACTTCTAGTTGTCGAAGAGATTATCAAGCATGGACAGATCCAAGGATTTTGCAAATATTCCGATATACACCAAGGCTAACTTTCCAATGTGGAAAGAGAGAATAAGATTCTTCATGGAAGCTGTTGATCCCCGCATCTTCATGATAGTGGAAGAAGGTCCCTATGTTCCCATGATTGCTTCCACTATCGATCCAACCAGGAAAGTGCCAAAGAAACTGATGGATCTTGACATAGATGAGATTGTCCTTGCCTCTCCTGACAAGAAAGCCAAGAATATCCTCACAAGTACAGTCGATGATTCAATGTTGCAGAACCTAATACACTGCCAATCTACCAAGGAAATGTGGCAGTCTCTGATTGTCTTGATGGAAGACACTGAAAAAGTAAGGGATGATAGAAGATCCCTTCTAAACCAAAAGCATGAGGTTTTTAAGCAAGGCCCCAAGGACACAATAGCTAACACATCTGAAAAATTCTTCAAGATCATCAACAGCCTGAAGAGGTATGGTCGGGTTTTCACAAATGGAGAACTAAATGATAAGTTCTTAAGATCCTAACTAAGGAATTGTACAATAAGATTTGTGCTATCAGGGAGTTTGGGAGACTGGATGACACTGACCCCCAGAACCTCTTTGGGAAGCTTATGTCCTATGAGCTTCAAATCAATGCCAAAAAAGCTGCAGAAGAGGGCATCAAATCTTCATCAAAGGAGAAGTCTGTTGCACTAAAGGTAGATAGCTCAAGAAGGGATAAAGCAGCATCTCCTTCTCCCACTCTAGAAGAAAGGGAAGAAGAAGACTCAGAGCCAAACACCTCGGGCTCAGAATTATCTGATGGGGAGTTCTCTCTTCTCCCCAGACAGTTCAAGAAGTTTCTCAGTAAGATGAAATAGATAGGAGGCAAAGACTCCTCATACAAAAGATCACGTCACGATGGTGATCATCAAAAGAAACGTCACACAAATGAAAGGTATAAGTCCAAACAGAACAAACATATTTCTACTGACATTGTGTGTTACTGTTGTAATAAACAAGGTCACGTGATCGCCGACTGCCCACATAAGAAGAAGGATGGTGGAAGAAGAGAAGAACATAAATCCTCCCATGGCAAAAAGAAGGAGGAGAGCATCATGGCAAAGAAGCAAGAGACCTTTAGTGACACTGAATCATCCTAGTCAAGTGAGAATTAAGAAACCTACTTCGGGCTCATGGCTCACTCTAACGAAGAAGAAGCTGACCCCCAATTTCATGGGGAGGTAAATTCTCACACTATTCTTTCAGAGTCTGATGCTCTAGAGGATGTTTATAAGGACTGTTCCTCTGATGATGAATAAGAACTCATGGCTCAGTATAAAGAACTGATCAAGGCCTATGACCGATGTAAAAAAGTTGTTAGAACTCAGGCCAAGGAGATCAAATCCCATAAGGCTGAGGAGATCACTCAGAGGGAGGACGTTACAAGAATGAACTCACTCAGAGAGGAACTCCATACCCTGTCCAGTGACAACAATAGCTCACACAATCTCCTTAACCAAAAAGTGAAAATCATCGAGAAGCTGGAAGGGCTTGCTGCTGAAAAGAAACTTATTGAAAGTTTCTCCAAGCCCAAGACGATCCTCCCATTTGTTGCTGAATTCTCTTCTCATGCTAAAGGAGCTGGCTTGGGTCATGTGGCTGCTCCTAGTAAATCTTCTAGGAGGGCCAAGGCTAAAAAGAAAAATAAGGCTGCTACAAAAGCACCTGCCGAAGAGAAAGGTAAGGGGCCTATCAGTCAGACTACATTTAAGAAGGTTATTTTTCCTTCAAACGAATTTGATTTTGATAGCTCCTATAATCACTTGACAAGACCAATTCAGCTTAAACCTGTCAAGGACTATAAGGGTTGGACTCATCCCCAAAACTTTGGTGTAAGTGTCTTCAAGGAACCTTATGAAGAGATCACTCTATAGAGTTATAGTCCCTATGTTCATGGCTAAAACAATAAGAAGGCACCAAAATCCAAAACTGGTGTGCCTCAGTCTAAAGAGATGGGGAGCACCTGTATATGCTTCAACCAGGAGGCCTCTGCCTCTAAGAATGCTTCCCCTGATAGACCTCACGTTTAAAGGTTAAAGCAGGAATACAAAAGGAGGTATAATAGATTTGACTGTTGATGCTGCGGCAAAATTGGTCATTTCGGTGCAGATTATTGGTATAATCCTACCAATTTTGTAACCCCACGAGTTAGCTATTGAGACCTACCACTCGCAAGGTTAATATTCCTAGGAAGAGTATGTTGACCAGGTACCAAGGACTCAAATACATTTGAGTTCCTAATGTAAACTGATCTATTTTTGCAGGTATGTCCAAAGGCCAACAAAACTCCTATCTGGCATTTTGACAGTGGATGCTCTTGGCATATGGCCGGGACAAGAAGCCTAATTCAAAATTATACTCCAGTCAAAGACGGTCCAAAGGTTAACTTTGGTGACTCTGACAAAGGAATTACAAAAGGCTATGGTATGATTTCTAATGGTGTAGTCTCATTCACTGATGTGACTTATGTGAAAGGATTAGAACATAATCTGATTAGCATCAGTTAGTTATGTGATAAAGGCTTCATTATTACTTTTTCTAAGGATCAGTGCCTGATAAAATCAACCTCTACTATGGAGATGGTATTAATAGGCGCTAGTAGTAGAAATATCTTTTGTCTTCATTTTGTATGTTTAGACACTTCTACACCAATGTGTTTTGTTGCAAAAGATAGTGCATCTCTTTGCGACCAATGACACAATAGACTAGCACATATTAATTTCAAAACTATTAACATGTTATTTTCTCAAGACCTTATACATGACACTGAATATTAAGTGCATTAAAAAGAGTCCATGTCACACATGCCAAATGAGCAAGCAGATAAGGACTACCTTTAAGGGTATTGCTGATAAAGATTCCTCAAAGTGCTTGTATTTATTACACATGGACTTATTTGGTCCAATGCAAGTTTTTAGCTTAGGTGGTAAGTCATATATGCTGGTAATTATTGATGATCACTCACATTTTACTTGGGTGTTCTTTCTGAAACGAAAGTCAAATACCTTTGATGTGTTCACGAACTTTGTTAGGAAAATTCAGAACGAATTAAACTGTTTAGTGGTCAGAATCAGAAGTGACCATGGAACAGAATTTGAATCTGGTGCCATGATAGAATTCTGTGGAAGTCTAGGTATCTTTAATTAGTTTTCCTCCCCGCATACTTAACAACAAAATAGAGTTGCTGAGAGAAGGAATTGAACACTCATTGAAGCATGCACTACAATGCTGACTGACTCCTTTCTACCAGAGTACTTCTGGGCTGAGGTCATCAATACAGCTTGTCACGTGCAAAGCAGAGCGATGATCAACAAAATCCATTGTAAGAATCCCTATGAGCTATTGAAAGGTAGGAGATTGACGGTGTCCTACTTCAGGATCTTTGGCAGGAAATGCTATGTACTTAATATTAGAAAATATCATCATACAAAGTTTGGAGAAAAATGTTTTGAAGGTATTTTATAGTTATAGTAGTCATAGTAAGGCTTATAGAATGTTTAATAAGAAAACTCTGGTGGTAGAAGAATCGATAAATGTTGTATTTGATGAGACGAGCATGATATATAGCAGCTCTTCCAGTGTTTTCATTGAAGATGCAAGTTCAAGGCTGAAAGAATTAAGCCTGGATGAGAAAGTTGGAGAAAATACTCAAAAGTTAATCAAGATCACTCCTCCAACCTCAATTGGAGAAGAAGATCACCAAGATGAAAAAGTCGCCCAAGTTGAATAAGAAACTACAGAAATAGTGGAAGCTCCCGATGCAAGGACCCTAGAGCTCAGACACTTGAGGGATCACCCAGTTGATCAAATCATAGGCGATCCTCGTGATGGTGTAAGAACTCGAAGAGGTTATACTAATGAAAATATCAATTTGAGTTTTCTCTCGCAGGTTGAACCAAAGAAATTTGAAGAAGCAAATAAAGAAACATCTTGGATAGTTGCAATGGAAGAAGATCTCAATCAGTTCAAGTGCTGCAAAGTTTAAAAGCTTGTACCATAACCCAAAGAAAAAAATATAATTGGAACAAAGTGGGTCTACAAGAACAAGATGGATGAAGATGGAATCATCATCAAAAATAATGCCTAACTTGTAGCCAAGGGATTTAAACAGGAAGAAGGAATCGATTTTGATCAGACCTATGCTCTAATAGTAAGACTCAAAGCCATCAGGTTGTTCCTTGCATATGCTACTCTCATGGGCTTCATTGTCTATCAAATGGACGTGATGTCAGCCTTCCTCAATGGTAAAATAAAGTAAGAAGTGTATGTGGAACAACCCCCAGGTTTTGTTTACCCTAACCATCCCGAGTATGTTTATTTATTATTTAAAGCTTTATATGGTATAAAACAAGCTCCACGAGCTTGGTATGAAATGCTGTCTAACTTTCTTCTTGAGAACAAGTTCACAAGGGGAAAGATAGATAAGATATTATTTCTTAGGAAAGTAAAAGGCAATATTTTGCTAGTGCAAATCTATGTTGATGATATTATCTTTGGCTCTACTGATGACAACCTTTGCAAGAAGTTTTCCAAACTTATGCCAGGGAAGTTTGAAATGAGCAGTATGGGTGAGCTGAAGTATTTTTTAATACTTTAGGCGAAGCAATTTGAAGATGAAATTTTCATCTCTTAGACAAAGTTTACCAATAAGTTGCTAAAGAAATTTGGAATGGAGAATGCAACCTCTATGAGGACTCCAATGGGTTCAGCTATGTCTCTGAACAAGGATGAGAAAGGAAAACCTTTTGATGAAACCAAGTACAGAAGTTTAATTATATCCTTGCTCTATCTTACTGCTAGCAGGCCTAACATAATGTTTTCAATATGTGTGTATGCTAGATATCAGGTGAACTCTAAGGAATCTCACTGCACAACTACAAAGCAGATTATGAGATACCTTAAGGGAACACCAAATCTGGACTTATGGTACCCATGAAGTAATAATAGCGAACTAATTGGATTTTCAGATACTGAATTTGCAAGTAGGAAAGACGATAAAAAGAGCACTTCCGGGACTTGCCAATTCCTAGGAAGAAGGCTCATATCTTGGAGTAGTAAGAAAAAGAATTGTGTTGCAATGTCAACCGCCAAGTCAGAATATATTTCTGCAGGCAGTTATTGTGCACAACTTCTCTGGATAAAGTATCAATTTGAAGACTACAACTTGAAGTTCAGAGACATTCCTATGTTTTGTAACTCCTCCAGTGCTATAATAATGGCCAACAATCCAGTTTCACACAGTTGGACGAAGCACATCGAATTGAGATATCACTTCATCCGAGAGTATGCAGAGAATGGGGAAGTCAACCTCCAGTATGTTCCAACTGATAGGAAAGTTGCTGATATTTTAACGAAGCCACTGGACGAGTCTAAGTTCTTGTTCTTCAAGACATAACTTGGTATGCTTAATATGGAGTCCTAAAAAGTTCACACTTGAAGTCAATAGAAAATTTAGCATCAGCCACTCAGAAGATTCCAAGAGAATTCTTACTAAGCAAACCTTCAAATAAATTCAGATCAGAACTTATATTTCTCGGAAACTTTACTGGATATCTCGAAAAACTATTGGAGTTCTCGAAAAATAATTGGACTTCTCGAGAAATATCAGATTTCTCGGAAAACTTACTTATTTCTCAAGAAATATCAAATTTCTCGGGAAACTTAAATAGATTTCTCGGAAAATTCATGGACTTCTCGAGAAAATGTCCAAATCTGCTTACCTAAACTTTTGAAGAATTCGAATCGCCATTCCCAGGTACGCCTTTATTTATTCTCCAAAACTTTTAATTTTATATAAATAGAAGAGTCAATAGAATATCCAAATCCACAAATTCGAAAAAGCTTTCCCGAGAAAGACGATTCAGTTCCGCCGAAGGTCTCCGCTGCTCTTCTCTCAAACTCCATCGATGCTTCTCCGAAAAGTCAGAAATTTCTTATCCTCTTTAAACAATGGCTCCTACTAAAAAGATTGGCATCGACAGTGAGTTCGTTCGCTCAGGTATCGAAGAAATTTCTGATTATTTCTGGAATGTTATTCTACTTCTTGAATCTGCCGGCCTCACCTTCACCCTTGAGCATCCGTACAAAGTCCTGATTCTATACATAGAAGAGTTCTTTAGAAATTCTAAGTTTAAGAGGAGTGGGAAGTTTTTGAAAAGTTTTGTCAGAGATTTGAAGATCAAAATCAAACCATCTTCTTTTACAGAATTTCTGAGATTTCCCTCCATTAAAGAGGAAGACTACTTGGAAGAACCCAACTACTCCAGGTATCTATCATTCTGTGGTCTCTCCCAATCAAATACTTCCATACTCAGAAAGAATATGAATGATGAAAGCAAAATGCTATCCGACTTTCTAGGAAAAGTCCTTCTCTGTAAAACAGGCTCAGTTGGATACATATCCTCTGATTTCTTCTGCATGATGACAGTTGTGATATGTCGCAAGAAATTATAATGGGGCCACATGATTTTTGATAAGATTAAGGAAAGCATAAAGGCACCAAATTATGCAAGGATTATTTCTCTTTATCTAAATTAGGTGCACCCTGAGATCTTTGACTTGTCCAAAGGTGTGTCCATTCACCACCTGAAGAAAGTCACCCTCTCCTCCATCAATAGATGGGAAATCAGAATTCCCAAGCCATGCCATGCTCCAGCAGTTCAAAGGATCATAGTTGATGAGGACAGGACCTGATGCAGGCTACGTCTCTCGACAAATCGCAATGGACAAAACGACACTGAATTATTCTCACTCGTTCCAATTCTACAATCACACAGTTTAAACGCAGCACAACAGATTCACAATAAAATCAATCTAATGCTAATGCACGGGTTCGCTACACCCTTAGAGATAAAAAAGAGGCGATGAACCAGTATTTTCTCAAGCAAAATGGATCGACCCGTCCCGTTTGTGCGTGTGTTGTACCAAAAGAGATCCACCGAAAATATATGATTCGGAAAAAGGTAGATCTCTCCCAACAAAAGAAAAATGAGGTCCTCCAATCCTCAAGAATATAAATTGATAAAAAGAAATTAACAAAATTGTTCGAATCAAAACCATAATGAATTCAAAGTTCGTAGGCAACGCCAAAGAAAACCACCACATTAAATTAATCTAGGAGGGAAACACTCAAAGGTAGAGATTACGTTACCGTAATAGGAATTGATGATTTCGATTAAAAATGGTTCGCTCTTCTATGACTCTGCCAGAGTTATGCCGATTTGAGAGAAAACTCGTCCGCCTTCCTTGCGTCACGCCGGGGTAGATTCGTCATCGCCAGGGTTGTTGTATTTTGATGAAATCACCAAGGATGGAGGATTTGGTTGGTGGCCGAACCCTAGGGGGAGTTCAAGGACTTGGCCAAAATCTTCAATGGTGAATCTCATTGTTTTTGTTTGCTCGAAGGGGAGAGGTGGAAGGATCTCGTGGGGGAGAAGAGAGGAGGAAGGAGGGGAGAAGTGGTCGAATTCCACAAAGAGGGAGTGAGGGGGGCCGGTGGCTTGGAGGGAGAGAGGGGAGAGCGGGGCCGAAATTAGCAAGAGAGAAAGGAGGGGGAAAATCTCAATTTGATTTTAGCTTTTAAATTTCTTATTCATCAATACATAATTCTTACATCACATGGCCTTTTATAGGCTACACCAATCAATCTCCACCATTCATGAAATTGAAATACAAAAGATGGTTATAAGCACCCATCATAACAAGAAATAAAAATACAAATAGGATAATGCATAAAAATAAAATGCATGAAAATAAAATGCTTAAAATAAAAATGCTTAAAACTAATAATACATAAAAATATATAATTATAAATATTTAATTTATAATCATATATTTTTATATGAGGGTAACGACGATGGTGTACGACATGCAAAACATGTAGTGGCGTTGGTGTTGAATGTCGCGGTAGCATCCCATCTTCAAGCTTGCGACAACGATCGTCCCAATCAACAAACTCTCTATGTTTGGGATCAAAGGATACCTCAGCAACATCATCGTGAAGAAGTGGCGGGACAGCGTCGCCATCAATCCTCCCCGGCTCAAAATTACTCATCACCAATGAGTGGCCTGTGAGGGGAAAATAGTCGAAAGCAGCAGCAATAGGGGGAAAATCTGTCCCCACAATCCATGTCATAGTAGCGTGATCATCCCACATCAAATAACACCTGTCAGGCAAAAAGAAGGTCTTGGGGAACCTTGGAAAAGCATTAGTCAAATAAGGAGAAAAAGTTTCAACATTAACATTTAAGATACCTCCAGTGGAAACCGACAGAGAGAGCTATCCAGGACCAAGTTCACCCCTCAACCCATTAGAAAACATAGTAGACGGAATAAACAGAGAGGAAGATAATTCAAGTGGTGGAGAAACATAAGGCGTTAAATTCAAAATATTGAAAATAGGGGATGTACCCCAATCAGTGGGTATCTCCAAAAGATATGCATTTTCTCCTAACCTCTTTAAAATTCGGAAAGAACCAGCTCGCCGATTCGCTAACTTTTTTATGGAGCCCGAAGGCAATCGTTCAAGGATGAGACGCACCAAGACCAAATCATCAACATTAAAGTGAGACACTCTTCCATGTACATTAGCATGATATTTATAAAATGCAAATTGGGCGAATAACGTTTCAGGAATGTGCTTATGTAAATTGTGAATATGAAGAGCGAATTCTTGTGCAAAATCACTTGATTTATACGTTGGAGGCAACCGAACTAAATCAGGTGGCACCGGTGCTAAATGGTTTAATCGATTAAATTTATATTTAATGTTTAGCAGACGCAATCCAATGGGCACACCCGTCACGAAATCCAAAGTGGGCATAATAGATGATCTCACCGTAAATGTATAATTAGAGAATTTATTATTCATAGGAATTCTGGAGGATACAGAACTACAAAAACTTGTAATGATACCAAACTTAAATTCTAACAACTCACTAATACCTATCGTACGAGACATGTCCAACGGAGGGGTTACTAATATAGACAACACCAAATGGCTTGGAATAGTTATAATAAATTTGTGTCCTAACAAAGGTGCTAGTCGGGTCAATGGAGCAGGAGGGAGGGTCGGTAAAATCAAACCCGGGAGAGAATTAAAATCATCTTGAATTTCATGCAACGTAGACAACATCAAAGGACGATCATCTGGGTCTATATCAATAACGTCATCCAAAAACATAACTCCTCACTTGGAAATTCTTCAAACACACTGGATACATCATCCAAATCAGAATCAGTAAAGGTCTCAGAAATAGACAAAATCGAACCCGAAAAAATTTCTAATTCATCTGGAGCTTCAGACAATGGTGATAATAACAAAGAAATATCTTTCGGGTTCTCAACGCTAAAGTCATCCAAAAATAACCTTCCCTCATAAGGTAAATCATCAACAATAATAATAGGGACATCCTCACTCTCAGGCTCCTTAGATGACTTGGATACAATCTCAGCTGGTTTAATCGTAGGCTCTATCATGATGGGGATCGTAGCCGAGAGAGGGCACTCAATAATAGGGTGATCAGGCTCTACACTAACAGAGCATGTAATAGGCAATAGGATACTCTCACAGATCGAAATACCATCATCCCAAACATCATCTTCCAAATCACAAGGTATCCCATCAATGTTAGAATCATATGAATCGTCGGGCACTATCATACATGACGGAATACTCTCATCTAGCTGGCCATCCTCAGAATCAAAAGATACCACATCTACATCAGAATCCTCACATGTATCATACTCAATCTTAGGAGGCTCGGACGTTGAAGCAAAAGGAGTCAAAACCCTAGTAGTAACATCTTTCGAGTCAAGAATTTTGGGCCAAAACTATTTATTTTCCCTAAAGGTGGAAAGAGGCACACTTTGGGTAGTCATAACTGGGTGGGGAAAAGATCTAGTCTGAGGCATTTGGTCACTCATATAAGCAAATACAGTTCTAGTACCATAATTATACTCGCTCACGGCTATGGTGCTACTAGTACGGAGGTATGCGGAGTCAAATTGATAAGTGAGAAGACTACTCATTTGCGGCCAAGCATATTGGTAACCACCTACACAGCGCTCTTTGTTTAGCCAAAACACCTGGGCTTTACCTACTAATCTTTCTCGGGCGACGATAACCTTTTGGTGGTCATCCCATTCGTGAAAATCAAAATAAATTTTCATTCCCTTATGCCAGCCCCTAAAAATTTGATAATTCCCATAACCATCATAAGTGGGTGCCTCAATCTTAGTGTGAGGAAAAACGTGGAGACAGTTGGGCTTCCTAAGGCAAGGGGACAATGTTGGACTGTGGTTAGCCATATATCTAGACCACAAATAATCGAATCGGGAATCATATATGTCATGGGCCATTTATTTAGTGGGGACAAGACAGAAAATCTACTCGAATCTTGTGTGCATACAATGAATAATGATCCTAACCCAATAAAATTATAACAGATGGATTTGTTCCCGGTTAATAACTAAGGTAATAAATATATTTTTTTGGATTTTCTTGTTGAAAATAAATAGGAGATTATTAAAAAAATGTTGATTTTTTTGTAGAAAAATAAAGATTTTAGGCCGCTATTTGCATACCAAAAATAAAAAAAATTATTTTATTATTTTGGACAATGGATAGTGCTAGTGCGTGTCAGCATTCTAAGAAAAGGGGGAGGGTGACAATTAGGAAATTTACACGAACCTCCCTCTGATATCCAATTGATGCAGGCTACGTCTCCCGTCGAATCGTAATGGACAAAACGACACCGAATTGTTCTTACTCGTTCCAATTCTACACTCGCAAAGTTTAAACGCAGCACAACTGATTTGCAATAAAATCAATCTAGTGCTAACGCACGGGTTCGCTACACCCTTAGAGATCAAATAGAGGCGATGAACTAGTATTTTCTCAAGTAAAATGGATCAACCCGACCCGTTCGAGCGTGTGTTGTACCAAAAGAGACCCACTGAAAATAAATGATTTAGAAGATGGTAGATCTCTCCCAACAATAAAACGAGGTCCTCCAATCCTCACGAATATAAATAGATCAAAAGAAAATAACAAAATCGTTCGGATCAAAACCACGATGAATTCAAAGTTTGTAGGCAACACCAAAGAAAACCACCACAAGATATTAATCTAGGAGGGAAACACTCAAAGGTAGAGATTTCATTACCGCAATCGGAATGGATGATTCCGATTAAAAATGGTTCGCTCTTCTATGACTCTGCTGGAGTTATGTCGATTGGAGAGAAAACTCTTCCGCCTTCCTTGATTTATGCTGGGGGTAGATTCGTCATTGCCGGGGTTGTTATCTTTGGCCGAAATCACCAAGGATGGAGGATTTGGTTGGTGGCCGAACCCTAGGGGGAGATCAAGGACCTGGCCGAATCTTCAAGGGATAATCTCCTTGTTTTTGTTTGCTCGAAGGGGGGAGGAGGAATGATCTCATGCAGGAGAAGAGAGGAGGAAGGAGGGGAGAAGTGGCCGAATTCCACAAAGAGGGAGAGTGGGGGCCGACTGCTTTGAGGGAGAGCGGGAAGAGAGGGGCCGAAATTAGCAAGAGAGAAAGGAGGGGGAAATCTCAATTTGAGTTTAGGTTTTCAAATTCTTATTCATCAATACATAATTTCTACATCACATGGCCTTTTATAGGCTACACCACTCAATATCCACCATTCAAGAATTTGAAATACAGAATATGGTTATAAGCACCCATCATAACATGAAATAAAAATACAAATAGGATAATGCATAAAAATAAAATGCATGAAAATAAAATGCTTAAAATAAAAATGCTTAAAAATAATAATACTTAAAAATATATAATTATAAATATTTTTTTTATAATCATATATTTTGTATGAGGGTAACGACGAAGGCAGACGACATGCAAAACATGTAGCGATTTTGGTGTTGAATGTCGCGGTAGCATCCCATCTTCAAGCTTGCGGCAACGATCATCCCAATCAACAAACTCTCTATATCGAGGATCAATGACCGCCTCAGCAATGCCATCAAGAACCAGTGGTGGGACAGCATTGCCATAAGGACCCCCATCTCCCCTTCTTACTAATACAATTGGCATATCTGGTGCAACTGTTGAGGGGGAGCCTGCTCCTTCAGTTCATAAAGAAGATCAGCAAGCTGAGGTACAAGAAACAAAGTTTCACTCAGATGTTATGACAGACTAGGTTCCATAGGAAGTTCCTACTTATGATGTAGCAGTAGAAAAGGAAAGTCAAGCTCAGTATGATGATGAGAAGAGCACCTTTGTGCATGATGGTGGCTCATGTATGAATGTTGATTCTTCTTCTGATCAGGAAAATCCTCCTGATGAAATTCCAGAAGATTCTCTGCCCTAGGAACAAGTTGAGGGGAAGAATGAAGTTTTGCTCTCTATTGAGGAAGAAGTTATACAAGAACATACAGAACCTCCACTCAAGAATTTATAATTCTCTTTACCTATTATTCTTAGAGAGGAAGGGGATGTAATGACTTCTGCCCAAAGAGGCAAAAGTTCAGTTGTTATTGATGAAATACCTATCTGGACAGCTCCATCTCTACCTCCTCCACCTCCTCCAGCTGATATCATTCCTGATGATACCCTATTGTGTAAGATTGAGTCTATATTGAGAAAGTAAAGAGAGTACTTTGACAAATCTCTCAAAGAATTAACTGAGAAAGTAACTGCTCTTGAGAAAGAGATGAGCAGAGGATTTTCTAAAATTCAGAATAATACATATGAATTCAAAAGATTGCAAAATATAGGTGGCAAGGCTCTGGACCATACTATCACTGGTGTTGGTGAATTCATGAATCAAGCAGCCACTATGGCCAACAATCAGACTCAATCGCTGAAGAAAACTGAACAACAGAACTTCAAAACTTGTGAAGAAGTTGGAAAATTTAAAGAAGATGCCATAGAGACTCTATCTGTAGAAGTCAGAAAGGGGGAGGACAAAGTGAAAGAAAATCTAGACCACAAAGTTCAAGAGATGAAGATCCAGTGGGACAATCAACTGAAAGAGATCAATACAAGTGTAGAAAATAAGATTAAGGGTGTAAACTTCTATACTTTTGAGACTGCTGTGTGGATGCACAATTTGATCTTTCCAAACTTTCAAGTTGATCCCCATGTGGCTCCACCTCTAAATCTTGATCCAAATGTTTGCAAGCCTACATTTTCTCCTAGACCTGAACAGTATAAAGTCCATCCTGAAATTTATTCTCAAGTCTGGACCTCTGATCAACCAGAGATTCCTCAAGATCTACCTCCTTAAATTCCAGTGCCAAAGAAAAGGAAATATGGCGATGGTGCTTTAGCCAGCAGATCAAACCCCAGTCAAGGTGCTGCTAAAAGGAAAGAACAGGAATTTGCTGAAGTTCGGAGTCCAACTTCTATGTCTCTTATTCTGGACACTCTGGAGCTAGTTGCAGAATTTAATGAAAATAAAGATGATCATTACAGTCACAAGGAGTGGGGGTTATATGAGAAGTCATTGACAAAAAGAAGGATTTATGATCGTAAATATGGCCATAATAATCCTAATGCTCCACCTCGACCTTCAAAGTACTATCCCAAGCCCTTTAGTTATTAGAAAAGACAACAAGAGAGAAAGGAATGACATCACCAACAACAATACAAATGATTTGAGATTATCAGTGTTATAGAATTTTGCGGACCAAGATATTTTTATGGATAAATTATATATATATATATAATTTTGAATTTTGATGATCATTTTATCTCTTATCTATCACTACTTATATCATATTATTTGTTATTTAATTCTTTGATTATCTTGATATAATTCACCTTAGTGTAGAGGGTTCTAACTTCTACAAATAGGGGAGATTGTTGGGTATTGCATCCACAATAACCTAGATTTGTGTGAAGTCACCCTTAAACTAAGATGAATTAAGTTTGTATTTGATTTTATTCTTTAGTTGAGTGTTTGCAGGTCATTATTGCTAAGTGTAGACCAATGTTTATTTACAATGAGTCACTAAACACAGGACTATGCAATGTTATCCCTCATTGTGTGATCCATGGTGTTGACTCATATGTAACCTCTCTATTGAGATGCACTTTATTTTCAAGTACTAAAGCATAAAAGAAAGGAAGGGTTGCTGGTTTTCAACAAAGAAGAAAAGAAAATTTTTCTGAAAAATTTCCAAGTCCATTTCTCGAGAAATGAAATCTATTTCTCGAGAAGTCTAAGTATATTTCTCGAGAAAGCAAAGTTATTCTCGAGAAACCTTAAGAGTTCTCGGAAAATTCTCAAAAACTATCGAAGTCCTTTTTCTCGAGAAAGGCACTGAAGATTTCTCGAGAAACCAAGTTCATTTCTAAAGAAAGGAAAGTAGTTCTCGAGAAGTCAAATTGATTTCTCGAGAAGCTAAGTATTTTTCTCGAGAAATCATAATTCAGTTCTAAGAATTTACATTAAATACTTTTTCTCGAGAAGACTAGGCCATTTATCGAGAAAACAAATAATTTCTCGAGAAATCAAATCCTTCTCGAGAAATAAGTACTTCAGTTCAAAGAATTTGGATTAAGTAAATTTCTCGAGAAAGCCATGTCATTTTTCGAGAAAGCACAACCTTCTCGAGAAATTACAAGTCTTCTCGAGAAATGAAGTTGCAGAAAATTTCTTTTTTTAGACATCTAATGGATTTCGATATAATCTAAGTTCTTCATGATTGGTGTAACATCCCATTTTCCAATTAGACCCCCCTTAGGAGTGACTTGAGCATAACTAGGTCTTATGAGTTAACCTAGGTGAGCCCAGGAGACCAAGTGACCAAAAAACCTAGTTAAGACCCACTTGGTCTGCAAATAGTAATTTTCAAAACTCTGATTTTGGGTGGCCTAGTAGGTTCATTGTGACTCTAAAAATTCCCTTAGACCTAATGTGGGCCCAATGAGTCACCAAGGACCCACTTGGGTCAACCATAGTGGTCAATTTGACCAAGTCAACCCCAAGCCTAAATCAAGTCAAACTAGCCTATATGGGCTAACCCAACCTCAAACCACCCCCCCTTAGGCTAATCTCTTGCATGATTATTATGTATTATTGGCTGCCCAAGTCCTAGATGATTGACCAAGTCAACCTAGTGACTAGGAGAGAGAGAGAGAAGCCTAAATTTAGAGAAATAAAGAAGAGAGCGAGAGTGTTTAAAGAGGCCACTTATGGTGGAAGGTGAACCACTCCCTTCATGATATTTCCTAAGGGAATTATAAACCTTAGTGGGCTTCCAATAGGTTGAGGGAGATGAGTAAATTCGTTCATGATAATTAGGAGAGAGAAAAAATATCATTTTCATGAATAATGGAGGAGAGAGAAAAAAAATTGGAGGAGGAGCATTCATGATCAAGGGCCTCTCTCTCCACCATCAAGCCTTGATATTATTCCCCATTCAACTCCCTTGACTCTTGGGATGAAATAACATCAATTGCCTTGATGTGAGGAGAGAGAAAAGGGGAGTTTCTTTTTAATTGAGGAGAGAGAAAGAGGAAAAGAGAGAGAGAGTTATGGAGAGACCATGAGCTACCCCATTCACCTCCCCAAGCCCCCATTCATTCTTCCTGATCCTTGGGAAGAGATTCCCATCATTTTCTCATCAGCCACCATCAATGGAGGAGCCCAACCACCATGGCCGAACATCCCTTCACCTCCACTCCCATGAAAAAAAATATAAAACCTCATTTGCAGCCACCTATTCTCATTTTTGGCTATTCCATCTCCTCAAAGCGTCCATGGCAGTCAAAATAGCATATAAGATCGATGGTTTTGGTGAGGAGGAATGAGGATCGACAAGTTCGCCGGAGAGGAAAAACGCCATGACAAACCACCACCGCCGCCATCGTCGCCGAACCCCAAATAAGGTCCTCCCTCACCTCTTCTTCCATGCTTAGATCTTAGGAATGTTTAGAAGTTGGTTTCATGCTCAAACGAACCGGAGCCAAGTTTTAAAATTTCAGAAAATTTCCATTTTTCGGGAGCTTTTGAAGCTCTCGGCTAGGGCGGCGCCGCCACCTCCGGCCGCCCTAGCTCCGGCCGTGGATAGCCCCCACCACCGGGAACAAATGGGTGATGTTTCCCGGTGGTGGCGCCGCCTTAGGCCGCCAGAATAGGGCCCGTAAAAACTGCCTGTGCGGGCTCTTTTTCAGCCCTAATCGGAGAAGATGACCAGCTGCCGTTGATCTGCTTTAAGATCTGTGCACCTCCTATTTTTATGTTTTAGGTTTTATTAAATATATTTTCGGTATTTTAAAGAAAACAGTTTTACTGTAATTGGATTTTAGGCCCCTTATGGGCACCTACTAGAAAAGTGTTTAGCATGAAAGTTGTAGGTCCTTTTAATACCTACAATTTGATATGTTGTGGTGAAATTTTGGTAGAGTACCTAGACTTGTAGGGCCATTTGATTATGGGTATGTCCTAGGTTTAGGGCAGTTTTATTATAAAAATTATTTAGGCCCTTTGGAGGCTTGTTCATCAAAACTGATCAACATGAATGTTGTAGGCTTTTTAATTATCTACAGTTTGATATATTATGGAAAATTATAGGATATGTCTTCTGACCTATAGGGCCATTATTCTGGGGTAGGTCCTACAAATAGGGCAGATATTTGAAAAATTCCCCACACCTAATCCTTGGTCCAAATGTTTTGAATTTTGGGCAAGGGCTTGATATCTCCTAGACCTAGCTCCTCTATAAATTGGAATCCATTTAAAGAAGTGTAACCTAGGGTTTTGCCCTAAACCTAGAAAAGCTAGGGTAAGGTAGTTGAAGGGTCAAATGACCTCCAAACCCTCCCAAATTTTGGTGAGGTGTCCCTGGTATAGGTATCTAGGTCTGGTTCAAATTTCAACTCATTTCATTGAGTTTTGTTTAGGAATCCTCTAAACCCTAGTTTTGACCTAGTAGAAGGAAGCTTAGTGAGAAGGTTCTTTGCACTCTGGTATGATCATCTCACCTAAACAGAGGTTGAGATTTTGACCACTGGTTTATTTTGGTCCTAAGATTACCCTTAGGGAAGATGGGATGATTTAGGGTAAGTTTACCCTAGGGCCCAGGTTCAAACCCTAAATGTGGACTTTGGAGTTTTGTGAAGGACATAGGGGCAAATGCCCTTGTATGGACTTGAGATTTAGTAGAGAGGGTTTTAATGAGTTTGTAACTCTCTGGTTGTAATGTTAGAGAATTTTGATGTAGGTAGCTACCTCAAAACTTAAACCCTAGTTTTAGGGTAGAAGGGATTTTAGGTCAAAACAGTATCTTAAACTCTTTTAAAAGCCATGAAATTTGGGTAGTGTGTTTCTAGGGTAGTTAGGACCCTTGGATAATTTTACTAGAATTTTTGGATAGGTATTTCTAGTACTTCATTCATGAATATGGGTATAGCCCTTTTTGATATTTTATTTATTAAAGATTTTGAATTCAAATAAGGCCCCTTGAAACTCTGGAATTGGATGATTTTGGCCAGTAGAAATGCCCATTAATTTTAGTTCAATTTTATGTTGATTAAATAGAATAGTTCCTTCACAAGTATTATTAAAGGGCTCTATGTTTTAAAAATATTTTATGGCATAAATAGTCTTTGGAAAATTATGAAAGTTGGTAAATAGTGTTTTTAAATCATTATGAATCAGTGGGATTTTTCTCTGGATTTTTGGAGTTATGGATTTAGTACTTGATTCACAAGCATGCTAGATTAGGATTTTAGAAAAAGATTTATTATAAATTAATTTCCAGCAGGAAAATTATGAAACTTTTACAGTACTGTTTTCATGGTATTTCTAATATCTTGTAATTAATCCAATTTATTTGGAAGAGAATTTGATGTAGTTTATTCATTAGACATGAAGGAAATGGATTATTGCAAAAATAAGTTTAGGCCCCTTAGACCATAGGAAAAATTGCCAAACCTTGGCTATGTCATTTTTAGATATATTAATATTTGTCTTAAATTTATTATGATTTATACATGACTGAAAAACATAATCCTTGTACAAATTTGGAAGACCTTGGATTTTAGTAAAATTAATTAATTAATAGATTAATTGAGAAAATTGTTATAACCGGGAATTGATTCTATTATGTCGTGATAGGCCCTCAAAAAATAACTTAGGCTATTCGAATGAAAACACAAAGAACATCCTATCATAGACATCACTTAGTATAAGGTGGTCTGCGTTTAGTTATTTTGGGAAATGAGTATCAAGATAAGTTTTGGGTTAGCATAAGGACGGCTTGTGTTGGTTGGATTTAAAGAAAGAGGATGGATCACCATAGGAGGTTTCAAGTATGGTGAGGAATGAGTTGATGCGCTCTAGAAGGTGCGCGGGACCGACGAAAGATCGCCGTCCCCGTAGGAGTGAAGAGTCAAATCCACCCTAGGTTTAGTTCGATGCAATTTATAGAGAGAACGGGTAAGGGAAAAACAACCAATAACAATAAGTGCCTTGCGAAAGGGAACTTCGGGCCGTAATGCCGCCGTCTTGGTTCCTGCGTGCCGAAGTATGGAAGATACCTTCTTGTATAAAGAGTAACACTTATAATAGGCCATAAGGCCGTACTTGTGGTTTTATATTATGGCATGTTTGGTTTAGCTATGATCTTAAAACAAACGAAAGAGTAATTAGCCTAATATGGTGGGTAATAAGCGTCCCATTCCTGGGCTAACGTAAATCTTAAAACAAACGAAAGAGTAATTAGCCTAATAGGGATTCACATTGCACACACTCATTAGTTAGGGTTGGTAATGGTTAAGTCGTCCCGAGGTGTTCAAGGGGGCGCTGTTCCGTGGTGTTCTAAGGGATGGAGTCTGGAGATGAGCCGGACGGTTTAGTCCGGGGAATTTGGTCTCGAATGTGGTTAATACGGACGGTTTAGTCCGGGGAATTTGGTCTCGAATGTGGTTAATACGGACGGTTTAGTCCGAGGAATTTGGTCTCGAATGTTGTTAATACGGACGGTTTAGTCCGGGAGTTTGACACTTTAAATTGTTATATATTAAACTGCTGCATGTGCATAAAAATAGGAAAAATTAAGGTGGTGGGTTCTCGATATCGGGGAGTTCGATTGCACCGACACCGATATCGTTGACTCGGCAAGGTGACTAGCACTTAGCCAAGGTTAAGTCCGGCGGACCAGTCGGCAAGAGTATGCAGGAGTCCGCCTCGTGCACCAGGCGTTGAGGGCGTATGATAGGTCAGACCAGTGGTGCTTTTACTGGTTTTGAGGTGGGCGAGGCCCAACCCACCGCTTCCGTTTGCCACTACGGGAGTATCCTGGGAGTTATCTCCAGAAAGGGGGAACTAAAGGTTTGTGTACACAAAGTTGGGTGTGTGAGTTGCACTACTTGATCATCATACCCACCATATAGCTGCATGCCATAATCATTCATAACAACCTTGACACCTAAAGTATAAGTGGAATGGGACGCTTATACTTTAGGACTTGCAAAACGACCCCTTGATCTATAAGATTGTGTGGGCAAGTTTATAAATTAAGGTTAATTTGATATATGTATACCTGCTGCTTGATAACCGACACCCCAACGTATAAGCGGTATGGGACGCGTTATACGATGGGAGTATTGTAAAAGATCCCTTGGCTTATGTGTACTCACATAAGCGAAGGTTTAATTTCTTACTTACTTCCTTTCTGTTATACCTATTACAACATTTATACTGTTCCCCTGTTATAACTTGCTAGTTAGGTCCACCGTCATCTGCTTTGGAATTTATCTCCACTTTCATGTCCTCCCCTTTCTTCCTCTCCGCCCGGTGGCTTAGAGCGTGGGGGAAGGGGTGGGGGATGAACGGGCTTAGTCTTTTAGACTAACGGTTTTCGAACCATATCATATTAGGGGATCGCGGAGCCCAGCATAGAGGAGCAGCCCAGGAGGCCGGTACGCTTGGAGGTGGGGCTGTCTAGCACTGGAGTCCAGACTGCAGGGACCGTGAGTCCTGATCTTTAGTAGAGTTTTAGTCTTGCTTCCGCATTGAGTGATTTTGTGTAGTGAGGACTTGATGTATCGGGCATGAGCCCTTATATTTCTAGTATCATGTACTCTATGTTTTCTATGGACACTCCCTTCGTGGAGTTTTTATTTATATGTGATTTTTCTTCTGGTGGACTTGCTTACTCTTCTTGCTTGCTACTTATTGTGATCGAAAAGGCCCGCAGAATCGGCGCATTGTAGTGATGACCTCCCGGGTGCGAAGGTGTCACCGCAAAGCGCAGTTCTGGCATAAGACCTCGGGTTTTCAAAAAAAAA